>JAOTRH010000025.1:5496746-5528544 GCA_034768845.1 Heliamphora exappendiculata
AAACATATTTTGCATTTCAAGTCCCTTTCCCTTGCTGAATTTGCTGAAGAAGAGCCGCCGCCAGCTGCAACGTTGCTTGCAGGCGTTTCTGGGGGTCTGCATCTTCCTCTTGTGTGCCGGCGGCTTGCAACTGTTGATTCCCCTGAGCAACCGTCTGAAACTCTCTTTGAAGTCCCCCAAGCATATGCGATCCCTGCTGCTGCGGCTGCACTTGTTGCGCTTGAACAAATTGAGACGATGAAAGCTCAGAATTTACCGGGTTATTCTGTAAAGCATATTTCTGTGGTGTCCTGTATGGGTTTTCAGGATTTACGGTATTCGACTGCCTAAAATCTTCCACCTTCGACAAAGAAGGGCCGCTCCCCGACTGCCTTGGTTGCCCAAAAAGGGATGACGCCAATTGTGCAAGCTGTTCAGGGGTATAACTACTGGAACTAGTTTCTTGGATGGTCCTAGGCACACTGGCATTATATCCATGAGCAGCAAGATCAACCCCAGTATTGGATACTTGTGATGCTACGTTTCTAGCACCAGAACTGGAGTTCTGCGGATGGTGAGGTGACCAGTTTGGTTCAAATTTGGCATTTCGCTGATGAAGCATCTCATTCCTGTGTTCGTTAGTGGCATCAGATAAACTTCCAACACCGTGAGCAGAGCCATAAAAAGATGCAGGTGAAGCTGCTGTTGATGAATTCCCTGGAAAAGCTAACTTACCAACCCCTGAATTTCCCATGTTTTGGAAAGAAGGAAGAGAGGGAAACGGTCCTGAAGGTGATGGTGACTTTGGGTGATAAGACATGAAACTAGTATCTTTTTTGTCAGGTGGTGGATGATGAAGAGAAGGCCCCGGATCGGGACCGGGATGCTCTAACCTTAAAATAACACCAGAAATGCTTAATTTCCCCGGCACCTTCAGTACTTTCTCGGAGAATTCTGAAGGGGGTACGACAAACAAGGTGGTGCTTTCATCCAATTTAGCCACTGCTGCTCGCTGCTTCTCCCCAAGATAATGCATGAACTCATTGTAGAATCCAATGTCAGCATCACTTTCTGGCACGAAGAAGACGACCCAGGCATTAGCTGCTTGATAATAATGCTTTGCAAGCATGTCTAAGCCAGTCCTTGCAGTGCAATCTAAAAATTCAGGCCTGCAGCAACAAAAAAAGATTTATAAATTTCAATTCTGAGTTCAATAGGATGGTTTTTTTTTTGCAAGAGTGCATTTAGATGTGCAATGGAATTGAATTTATTCCCACCCATTTTACACACATTTTGAGTAGTAGTAATTTGTTCTCATAGCATTTGAATATACCTATGGTACCCTCTTCATATGGTAAAACATCTGTTATTATAACAGAGGTTCACTCCCATAGGATGCCCAATTGAATGGTGAACAGTGGTCACTTTCATAAATTGAGAGAGAACATATCGAGGTGTTAAATCACCAATCGGCTCAAAAGATTGTATTGTTAGGAATGGACTCTAACATTGTATATCAAGCGATCCAAGACACTCCCGAGAAAACAACCAACCAGACAAATTTCAAATGAACCACCAGTATGGGTGACCAAATTCAAATGGAAAGATTTGAATCCAAAACTTCGCACAACCAAAACTCTGATACTGTAAAGCTGTTTGGAAATGGGTTTAACATTGTATATCAAGGTATCCAAAACTATAAGACTGAAATGAATGATAAAAATAATGTTCTCATGAGAAGATTTAAAGGCTAAACTAATATCTTAGGGTCTAAGGCTCCATGAACAGGCATAACCAGGCAAGAGAGTTGCTTGACACTAATCACGTTACTATTCCAAAAACATCGTATTATCGAGATCAAGTTTGTCACTTACAATGTCATGTCGAGTACTTTTCCCACAGGAAAGCAGCGAGCTCGACAGACTGGAGTTCCTCCCTTTGCTATAGTCCCTTCCCATTTCCACTCTTCAGTCAAAGCAGGTTGATGTGATTCAGGAGTTAATCTTTTCGACTCAACACGGTTTGGTGGCAATGAACCAGAACCAGCCTGAAAGCCATCATAAGATGCATTCCAGTGATCACTCCTTTCCCCATAAGGTTGAGTTAAATTCATTGCAGGATCAGTAACTTGCTTATACCCAAAAGGTCCAGACTCAAAATTTTTATCGAGGGCCTCACGTTGAGGAAAATCACGCAACATCCTAGGGAAAACATGTTTTGCTTGGTCTGCACCAGAGAAAGGATACTCTGGAAGCTCATTCTCTAGAGGAAAGGATTCGGTTTTTAGTTTCTTAGCTCCATGAAAGACCAAGGTATCTTCTGGCAAGTCCCAAGAATCATCATCATAGAATGAACCTTTTTGAGGGAACTTCTGGGGAGAGAAATCACGGAAGCGAGCACCTCTCTCTCTTGGAGGACTCATGTGGCGTTCATACATATTTTCTCGTAGTCCTAGTTCAGCCCTTGGTTCTTGGAACCTCCTCTGTTCAAATGCACCTCCCACACCTGTCCATAAATTACCCTTCCGGCCAAAACTCGTGATATCAGGATCCCCAGACTCTAGATTTGAGATAAAACGAGGAGATCTCAAGGTGGGATCTTCAACTAAGCTGTCAAAGTTCCTATCTTGTCGATAGTTTGCAGAAGATCCAGCGCGTCCATATGACTTGAAACGCGGGGAGGGAGGAGAATTCATTGAGTTCCTTCCACTGTTGGATGAGCCAGATTCACTCTTTGCAAAACAAATATGTACACGGGGATTACCAAATAATTTCCCCTGAAGAGTTTCTTTGGCCCTGCTAGCTGCCATTACATTTTTGAAGCGAACAAAGGCATAACTACGACCTGGAAATGCAGTGATCTTCTCAATCTCACCAAATGGTGAAAAGGCCTTCCTCAATATCACTTCATCCACCTTCAACAAAGCTGGAAACCCTATCCATAGGACCTCACTTGGTGGTTCCGCATTTTTATCACTACTCTTGAGTTTGTTAGGATACGAAGGGTCAGGACTAGAGCGATATGTTCGAGAATCTCTCAGCGAGAATGGAGATCCTCTTACTGCAGACCGTTGTTCATCTCGGCGTTGCAAGTAATCTTCATCGTGTGATGATGTTGATGACTTATCCTGTGAAGTAAAACCATATGAAGTGTGAAACCAATTCGATAAATAAGGGAAAAAATACTCTTTCAATGCCATATTCGATGTTGATTCACCAATTAATATATGTAGAACTAGAGGTGGTAAATGATAATTACATGCAGAATGGAGGAAGAACAGAAGCACATTATGGCAATCTTCCAAACATATTCAAGATAGCCAATGAGCGCATCAAAATTTAGAAAGTGATGACAGAAGGGTGGACCAAAACCACAGGACCGGGAGGTTGAAATTACACTGTAAACTGGTTTCACACAGAATAGAGCTTAATACAAAAAAAAAATGTCAAGCTTTTGTATTTTTCATTTCTTCCCAATTTCTGGATGAGATTTGGTTTGGATCAGGGTGGGTGTATGTTTAACGAGGTTAATCGGTCACATCGGTCATGAGCCTGGAAAGAAACACCTCTTGAAATAGAAAGCCAAATCTAAGTCATAATAAGCCAGAAAAAACTACCATTTGCAAAATAACTAATACTGAAGGTAGTCAAACTCCAACAAAATGTGTCCCCATAACAGGCAAAACTGAGTTTTAGTTGTGGGTAACAGTTAAATAATCAGTTAAACAAACCATCAGCATCCCAAAGCAGTTGAATATGTTTGGAAGATTGCCATAATGTGCTTCTGTTCTTCCTCCATTCTGCATGTAATTATCATTTACCAATGAGCGCATCAAAATTTAGAAAGTGATGACAGAAGGGTGGACCAAAACCACAGGACCGGGAGGTTGAAATTACACTGTAAACTGGTTTCACACAGAATAGAGCTTAATACAAAAAAAAAATGTCAAGCTTTTGTATTTTTCATTTCTTCCCAATTTCTGGATGAGATTTGGTTTGGATCAGGGTGGGTGTATGTTTAACGAGGTTAATCGGTCACATCGGTCATGAGCCTGGAAAGAAACACCTCTTGAAATAGAAAGCCAAATCTAAGTCATAATAAGCCAGAAAAAACTACCATTTGCAAAATAACTAATACTGAAGGTAGTCAAACTCCAACAAAATGTGTCCCCATAACAGGCAAAACTGAGTTTTAGTTGTGGGTAACAGTTAAATAATCAGTTAAACAAACCATCAGCATCCCAAAGCAGGCACACAACCGAACACCATTCATAACAGTATGACATATAATATAGAAACAATGCACAGTGCTGGATTGATGATCCCATTGAAGGAAGACAATATAAAAGAACAGCACATAATACCATGCATACTCTTAACCTCAATATAAAGTAGAACAGAATTCATATGGAATGAAAATAAAGCCTAGATAAGCAATGAACTTAATGTGCTTGACAAATTTCAGTTCATGGTAATGGAGAGCAATGAGATTTAAAATTTAAAAAAAAAAACACAAACCAAATTGGTAGATACCATTCCTGATGTTGGACAAAAACAATGGAAACAACGGGATTTCTTCTATCGGATTTAGTCTTTAGTAAAATCAGGATGAGTAGGGCATTTAACGATAATACTTTGCAGATTAAATATTTGTTGAATCACAAAATGAATCCTTTCAATGATAATTAGCATTGTATAAATACTAAAGTTCCTTGTCCTCTGTCTGTGCTTTATATCTTATCAGGCCCTCCCACATCCAAAGGACTAACTAGGTGTCCTTGAAAGGATTGAAGAGCTTTGGTGCATGAATCCTCACGAGACTTGGATTTGATGTGCAACCATCTAGCATATTTATATTCTTAATTTTCAAAGAAGCAAAAGCCACCCTTAATGATCAAAAGAGTTTAATTTATTATGCAGATTTATCAGAGATATTTCAATGCATGGATTCAAACTTGGAATCATTGTCAAGGATATCGGAACTCAAACGAGACCTGTAATAACAGATCTTAAATATATATATATATATATATATATATATATAAGCAAGTAAAATTTTATAAAAGGACATTAAGGGAAAGCCAGAAAAAAAAGGATAAAAATCTTACAAAAAGGAGATGCAACGCTCCCACAAAAGGAGGGAAACAACAAAAACCCTTCACAAAATGGAGATAAAAGAAACTTACGGTGCTCCTCATTCAAATCACCAACGGTATAAGTTAACAAGTAGACCCTTCAATCTATATGCCGGCAACTCGACCCCCTCAAATGATTTTCTATTCAACTCTAGCCAAATCGACCACATCAAGCACAACGAAACTAGAAGCCAAACCCTTCTCCTACTCTTTGGCACTCTACTCCCCTTTCAACTTGACAACCTAAAAAACTCCATAGAAATCCTTCTCAAACACTCGGTCACACACCAAATAACAATAAAACAAAACCTTACAAATTCCTTGCAAAGTCACAGTGAATCAAGAAGTGTGAAACCAACTCACCCTCTTTAACATGCAACACCGGCTAGTCAAAACACGGCCCCTCATCAGATTATTGATATTATTGATAGTGAGAACCTTCCATGAGTAGCGGACCAACAAAAAAAAAACCACCTTTGAGGGGCTTTCATCTTCCAGATACTCCTCCACGAAAAAGACAACTATGTCGCCTAACAAACAACTATAGAGAGATTTAACGATAAATTTTCCACTGAACCCCTCTCCATCTAATTTTGTTCACTCCTCCGGCCCATCTAAACCCACACAAAACGACTAACTGAGTTCACTCCTCCTCCAGTCCATTTGAACCCGTACTAAATGCCCAGAACATCAACTGGTCCACCTCCCAGCCCTAAATCTCCCTTCTCAACCCAACATCCCAAAAGCAGTAATTAGAGCCCCTTCGAACATGATCTGCAACAGTGTCTGATTTGTCCCTGACTAGAGTAACCTATACAGAGGGCTACATCACCACACCAGACGTCAAGCCACATACGGACCCAATGTCCACAACCTAACTCAAAGAAAATATGCTTAGAGAAGATGTCCCAAAGATTGTTGATACCCTTCCACAAATATTTGCCATACAACCAAGTACTAGGGGGGGGGCCCAATTTCCCGACAAAGACCCAGACTGGATGACCCTTCTCCTAAAACTATCCCTCTCAGAGTATGTTTGAGATAGTTTTTTTGGCTTTTTTATTGTGGCATTTTTCTTCTTTATTACTTTTAAAAAATTTTGGTCTAGATTTTTTACTTATCCTATTTATTATGAAAAAAAAAATCTAAAAAGTATAGTCGTTTTAGGTAAAGTTTAAAAGAATAGCCTCCATAACCACAATGAAAAATAAGGGGACATGGAATTCCCCTGTCTCAGCCCCCTCGATGCCTGGAAGAAACCAGTCGACATCCCATTCACAAGGATTGAGAGGAACACATCAAGATACTGAAACAAATCCAGGACCTCCACTTATCTATTGTGAAAGATAGAGGAAAAACTCCTGGTTCACATGGTCATAAGCCTTCTCAATATCCAACTTACAGGTGACTCTAAGAACCTTAATTCTCAAACAGGAATCAACACACTCACTCGCCACGAACACAGTATCCAAAATCTGTGGACCTCTCACAAAAGAGTTTTGCACCTCCAAAATCACAGGTTGAAGCACTTTTTTAATCCTAGATGCCAATGCGACAATACCTTAACCAGAAGCTTATAAACTGAGCCTATCAAACTTAGGGGTCTAAAATCCCTAATATCTACCACCTCACCCTCGTAGGAATAAGGGGACAAAGAAGGGGCTTTATCCGCATTTAACTCCCTCAAAGCTCGAACAATCTCATCCTCGGAGAAAGGAAGCTCCAACCAACTGACATCCCTAACTGAAATTGAATTTAGCTAAAGCTCATTAAGGCCTGGCCTCCAACCAATCTCCTAAAAAATAGCCTTTTACAGAACTCTGCAATGCCCACCTTGATAGTTTGCTCATATGACAGAACCACATTCAACAACACCCTACCAATCGAATTGGACCGCCTGTAAGCATTAACCAATCTACAGAAGAAACGCATATTTTTATCTCCAGCCTTTAACCAGAGCTCTCAGAATTTCTGCCTCTAACTGATCTATTCTAGTTACTCCAGCATGCCGAATTCCCTCTTTAACTCTTCCCCCTAACTCCTCTCTATTAGCTAGAATAAACCGAGCCTCCTCCTTAGCATCCAACCAACGGATATCAACAAGAGCCTTAGTCTTCTACATGTCAAGCCTACCAAACTCCTTTCCATTCCACCTCATCAGCTTTGCCTTCAACAACTTCAGCTTCACAGTTAAAAAAAAAGTAAAATTTCCAACCACATTGAAGCCACCCCACTACTCAATCGCCTTGTCCCAAAAGCCGTGTACCTATCCATATATTCTTCAACCTAAAAAGTGGTTTTTCCTGGATTGATTGCACCACTATCCAACAAAACACACAATCCGACAGAGACCTAGGCAATAAAACATGAGATGCTGAATAATAGTGCACCTCCTAACATGTTGAGATCAAAAAAACAGTTGATCCGAGACATATAAGGCAAGTCATGGTTGTTACACCAAGTAAGATTCCCGCCGAAAAGAAGGAGGTCCACCAACTCCAACTCATCAACGAAGGAAAAGAACTCCCTACTATCTACAGTCCAGGCTCTCATGCGGGAACCTTACCACATTAAAATCACCACCCACACACCACAAGATCAAAAAACAGTTGATTTGAGACATAGAAGGCAAGTCGTGGTTGTTACACCAAGTAAAATTCCTGCCAAAAGGAGGGAGGTCCAACTCCAACTCATCAACGAAGGAAAAGAACTCCCTACGATCTGCAGTCCAGACTCTCATGCAGGAACCTTACCACATTAAAATCACCACCCACACACCGCGAGACACCCCACCTAAAGGAAACTGCACCGAACTCATCTCATAACTCTGCTTTCGTCCTGGCACAACCTGGCCCATACACTTTGGAGAAGACCCAACGGAAGTCGTCCTCTATACAGCAAAAAAGGCAGGATAGAGAAAATCAACCCTCCTCCTGTTCTTCCCTAGTCACACACCTATTATCCCACATCAACACAATACCCCCTGTAGAACCCAATGCCAGTTTAAAAAAAACTCCACTCCACTCATCTGTCACAATTTCCATCTTGGTTTCTACAAGCACACCACATCAGCTCTCCACTCCCTCAACAAAGACTTAATCCCCGTTCTTTTATCCTCTGGATTCAAGCCCCACATTCCAACTATTTTAACCCTCGTTGGGAAAGAAAAAAAGAATCTCTCTTTGACAGTCTGGCAGAAATAATGCTTGACTTTCAACTACGTTCATGAACTCAAAGAAATGATACTGAAAAATGATCGCCGGGCGGCAGGCTTTGTTGTTAACTTCTCTAAAAGTTGGAAATCTCTCTTCCAAAACGAATTTGTCTGCCATGGGGCAGAAATTTTATATTTACAGTTGCCTGGTTTTTTGCACGGACATTCAGGACAGTTGTGCTTTCTTCAGTAAGGTTTGCTGCTATCACAGACAGTTTGCAATATTCCAAACAATTTATTGTCAGAACTGTAGATAATGGAATGTGAAGGATGTCACAGGCAAGGAGGTCTTTGCAAAAAGGTATTGTTCCTGATAACTGCATTAGTAGAAATCATACTGTAGTAATATTGACTCAGAACCAAAAGACGAGGGAAAATAAAAGAAAAGCATGCACAAATGTACTCCTAAATTCTTTATCTTCAATTGTGCAAGCAAACACAGATTTTTCTGCGATAGAGAAACTAAAAAAATACAGAAATATTCCTACAACTAGAATTCCCAAATTCCTATTTAACTAAAATCCATTGATCTTCAAATGTTTCTGCATTCAGTTCCTTTTTGATCCCCATAAAGCATTGAAGAATTAAAAGCAGCCCTAAGGATTGTCCTATAAAAACAAAAAGTCCATTATTATATTGAGCCCCCAATGCCTAGCTAGAAATGAGTGTTTATTCACAGCCTCAACCAAAGTGATTTCTGATGTTTAAATATGGTCTTGACGATTAATGCATCCATTATGATAGTGATGGATGGTGAGGTGGTGTTGTGCAGCGGAACACACACCTTGGGCTTCAATCCACATGAAACAGATAAAAAATACGAAACAACTATAAACACACACGAATATACGTGGTTTGGCGAAATGCCTACGTCCACAGGAGGAGAGAACAATTCACTATTATCAATACGGATTACAAACGATTTCTCTCTCTATAGCCTCAAATCTGAGCTTCTTCTTTTTTTTGATAACTCAAGGTGTCCAGGTCAACTTACGTGCACCTCGACTAATCCCTGAGGAACCAATCCCACCGCCCACTTGTGGAGATCCCAATTAAATTCAAGACAAAATCTCGTATGGACTGACCCCAAAGAATTGATAAATCTAAAGAGGTTTTGAACTTGAGACTTAAGATGAAGTAAACCCCCAAGTCCCAAGCCTTAACCACCAAGCCAACCCCTTAGGATTAATTTGAGCCTCTCTTGTGTATTGACACACACTTGTTTTTCTCTCTCGTGTATTGACACACTCTTGTTTTTCTCTTAGGGTTTCTAGTTATATCCCCTTGTATATATTAGGTGAAAAACATAAAACCACAACCATAGCAGCCAGTAGAAAACTACAATCTCGAATAGATCGCTCGATCGGTCTATAGACAGCTCAATCAGTCTGCCTATCGGACTCGATCTGTCCATCGATCTGTCATACACTGCTCCCGGTATCTCTACAGACTTAGTAGACCGATCGATCGGTCTTAGATTGCTCGATCAGTCTGTCCCGATGATAGCTTTCCTTCACCTTTTTGATAGAAATTCGAGACAAATATCAACAATCTCTCCCTTGGCAAGAATTTTTCAACCATCTTGAAGAACTATTGGTTGCCTCAATTTGCACCCATTTCAGAGGTATGTGTGCTCCACCCTTTCTAATCATCGTCAAGAACATACTTGGACCAAGTCCAAGCAATGCTCGAACTTGACCCTAGGAACTGGCTTAGTCAACATATTAGATGCATACTCATTGGTATGAATCTTTGATAATGAAATATCACATGAGAGTAGCCACTCTTAAATCCTGTGATACAGCACGGCAATGTGTTTTATCCTTGCGCTATACACTTCGTTCTTGGCTAGGTGGATGGCGCTTTGAGTGTCACAATGTAGCAATACACTGATCTGCACCAACCCGAGTTCACTGACCAAACCCTTCAACCAAACTGCCTCTTTCCCAGCTTCAGTTACTGCCATATACTCTATTTCAATAGTTGACAAAGCAGTTGTATCATGGAGTGTAGACTTCCAACAAATAAAACCACCAGCAAGAGTGAACAAGAATCCTATCATGGACTATGAATCTAAATCCCCTGCGTAAACGGCATTAACATAACTTTAACTACTTCTATAGAAATCCTTTCTCTGTCAAACACTATCCCTATATCCTGAGTTCCTGACAAATACCTGAAAATTCATTTAACTGCATTCTAATGCTCATTTCTTGGATTTGCTATGTATTTGCTAACCATACTAACTGCATGCGATATGTCAAGTCTTGTGCACACCACCAGATACATAAGACATCCTACGGCATTTGCATACGGTACTTCTGACATACGCTTTGACTCATCTTCTGAACTCGAACATAACTGAGAAGATAGCTTCAAGTGTGCTACAAAATGTGTTCCCACAGGCTTTGCACTCTGTATACTAAGATTTCCTAACACTTTCCGCAGATAACCTTTCTGGGTTAACCATAGTTTTCCATCTTTCTTGTCACGGTGAATTTCAATACCAAGGATTTTCTTGGTAGCTCCAAGATCCTTCATATCAAATTCACTGCTCAACAGCATCTTCAATTTTGCAATTTCTTCCTTACTTTTTGCAGCTACTAACATATCATCGACATACAAAGATAACATGATATATGAACCATCAGCAAGTACACTGAAATAGACACAACAATCATACCACACAATGCGTGTACTCATGCGTCACCATAAATGAATCAACCGCTTATACCATTATCTGGAAGACTACTTCAATCCATACAAGGATTTCTTCAATAAGCAGACATAGCCTTCCTTGCCGAGTTCTTTAAAACCTTCAGACTGTTGCATATAGATTTGCTCTTCCAAATCTCCGTGAAGAAAAGCGGTCTATACATCAAGCTTATCTGGCTTCATGTCATGCATAACCACCAATACCAGAATAATTCTTATTGACGTGTGCTTCACAACTGGTGAAAATATCTCATTATAGCCTACTCCCTCTTTTTGGGAGTAACCCTTAGCCACTAGTCTAGCATTGTATTTTTCACCTTCCTTGTTTGACACTGCTTCCTTTTTCCTGTATACCCATTTGCAATCGACAGCGTTCTTGTTCTTGGGCAATTTTACTAATTCTCAAGTTTTATTCTTTTGTAGTAAGTCTATCTCTTTCGACATAGCTACTGGCCAATTATCTTTGACTGAGCTGCTCGTAGCCTCTTTGTAAGATAGAGGATCTCCACTGCCAACTGTTAAAGTGAAAATGACTATATTTTCAAAGCCATACCTCACTGGTGCTTTGTGGATCCGCTTCTCCCGACCTTTGGCCAATGTGTAAGGCTCATCTCTTTGTTCCAGCTGCTACTGATTTGCATCATCATCACCCGAGTCAATGGGTGAACTATTCTCATCAGGCTCCACCTCAACCATTGCTTTTTCTTTGACCTCGCCATCTACTGAACTTTCCTCGCATTTATTTAGCATAAATGCCTCGTCAAATACCACACCTCTGCCGATCACCTTCTTCTTGACAATTGGGTTCCATAGTCTATAACCCTTCACCACACTTTCATAGCCGAGAAAGATACACTTCATCAACTTTGGGTCTAGCTTAGACCGTTCTTCACTCTACACATGTACATAAGCAGGACAGCCAAAGATTTTCAAGTTTTTCAACTCCACTGGTTTACCTGACCACATCTCTTGCGGAATTTTGAAATCGATGGCTGATGACGGTGAACTCTTGATGATACAGCATCCAGTGTTAACTGCTTCTGCCCAAAATACTTTTGGCAATCCAGCATTCAACCGCATGCATCTGGCTCTTTCTGTCACTGTTCGGTTCATTCTTTCTGCAACCCTATTCTGCTGTGGAATCCCCTTAATTGTGAAATGACGAGTGATCCCACTTGATTCACAAAATGTCATAAATTTTTTGTTTTTGTATTTTGTGTCATTATCTGTTCTTAGGTATTTTATCTTCTTCCCTGTTTGATTCTCAACATGCAATTTCCATTTCTTGAAAACACTAAAGACATTAGACTTATGCTTTTATAAAATAAATCCATGCCTTCCTTAAGAAGTCATCAATGAAACTGACAAAGTACTGAGCACCACTATGAGACGAAACTATAACCCGTCCCCAAACATCTGAATGAACATAATCTAATAACCTTACTGGTATGAAAACTTGTCTTGAAACTGACCCTGTGATGTTGCCCGTACACACAATACTTGCAAAAATCAATACTACACGTTTTCACACCGTTTAGCATGTTCTTGTGAAGTTCTAGCAAACCACGCTTGCCAATATAACCAAGCCACATATGCCAAAGTTTACTATCATCTATGCTAGATTTTGCTGGTGTAAATAGCGCAACTCCACCTACTACCGTGTTCCCAATCAACTTTTATAGGTTTTCGATCTTCTGCCCTTTTATGATAACTAAGAAACCTTTGCTAACTTTATAGCCCCACCTTTTGCCATGTAACCACAACCCAAAGGATCTCAAGCCCCTAAGGAAATTAGGTTCTTCTTAAGCTCTGGAATGCATGTGACATTACCTAAGACCCTTCCAACACTATCAAACATTTTTATTTTTATGGTGCCTATTCCAATTGCCTTGCATGTTGCATCATTGCCCATTAGAACAATCCAACCATCACAAGGTTTATAGTCAAACCAATATTTGTTTAGGCACATATTGTAAGAGCACTCCGAATCCAAAATCTATGATTCTAATAAAAAATTACTAGTAGAAGAAATTGAAAATAAATATGCATCTACATCACTGTCTGACTTGTCTTCTACGAAACTGACAGATTCTGATGGCTTCTTTCTCTTCTTCTCCTCCCTCCTTCATGTGATCCTTCAATTCCTGACACTGATTCTTGTAATGACCAATTTTGTGGTAGTAGAAACACTCCACATCTTTCTTTTCACGCGATTTGGACGGAGACCTTTCTTTGTTGGAACGCTTACCTCTAGACTTACTCCTGCCTCGTTCTGGCTCAGCCTTCGCCACAACAAACCCTTCTGCACTCGTTCCATCATCCTTTTTCATCTTCTCATGTGATAGGAAAGCACTCGTTACCTCTTCCAATTCTAAAGTTTCCTTCTTGTACATCAATGTCACAAGATGATTGCAGGATGTAGGAAGCGATGCCATAAGGAGTATTGTCTTATCCTCATCATCAACTTTAAAATCAAACCCCGATAGTTGTGTGATAAGCATGTTATTGACGTTGAGATGTTCCAACATATTTGTATCTTCCTTCATCTGTAGCCCGTATAGTTGTTTCTTCATGTACAACTTGTTTGCCAATTTTTTCTTCATATAGAGGTCTTCTAACTTCTTTCAAATAGCCTCCGTTCTCTCCTCGTCTAATATGTTATAAATGGCATCGTCTCTGAGGTTGAGACGGATTGCACTGGCAACCCTTGCATCGAGATCCTCCAATCATCATCGGTCATCCTTTTGGCTTTTTTGCCTTGCCGAATAATGCCTTGGAGACTCCCTGTTAGATCAACAGATCCTTCATCCCTCGTTGCCAAAGAGAAAAGTTGTACTTGCTGGTGAACTTCTCAACTTTGTACTTGGTATTCGTCATCTCTACAGTAATCGAGTGATTGAAGCTTTAACCAGAAGCTCTGATACCACTTGTGCTCCGGAACACACACCTTAGGCTTTAATCCACTTGAAACAGATAAAGAATACAAAACAACTGCAAACACAAACGAATATACGTGGTTCAGTGAGATGCTTATGTCCACAGGAGGAGAGAGCAATCCACTATCATCAATACAGATTACAAACGCTTCCTCTCCTCTCTATAGCCTCAAATTTGAGCCTCTCTTGTGTATTGGCACACACTTGTTTTTTTCTTAGAGTTTCTAGATATATCCCCTTATAAAAAACATCAAAACTGCAATCCCGAATAGACCGCTCGATTGATATGTCGATCCGACTCAATTTGTCCATCGATCTGTCATACACTACTCTCGGTATCTCTGAAGACTTAGCAGGCTAATCGATCAGTCCCAGTACGCTCGATCGGTCTGTCCTAGCGACAGCTTTCCTTCACTTTTTGACAGAAATTCAAAACAAACATCAACAGGTGGCGTGTAATAGGTGAAGGAAATAAAAGAGATATAGAGCCTTCAAACCTACATAATTAGTGTTATCCTTTACCAAAGTTTTCCCCAAATCATAGTCCATCCTTTCGCCAAGATAATGGCCCCTAATTGGGGTTACATTGAAAGATTCCAAGGACCTCAATTGGCATTGTGTGGCTTCCTTAGTTACACCTGTGAATTTAGCAAGCCATTGGTTGAACCAACAAGAACTCCAGGCCAATAACTAATTAGGTGCCCTAGAGAAACATTTAAAAGGAGCCTTATAAATTTTTGTACTCACTAGTTTTAAGAAAAAAATCATTACAAAAATTTTAAAAGATACAAATTATCTTATTACTTCGCATTTCAATAATATCCAATTTACAATCAAAATAACATCAAACAAAATCAAAAGCTATAATATCAAAACAAAACCAAACATTTGAACTAATAATAGCAAATAATCGCTTAAACACTACCCTTATGACATTTTTTACTTTAAGATTACTAATTAAAGTTGCATAGTCAGGCTTATTTACCATTTCTTTTTCAATGGATAACATTACTAATCTGTTCAATCTTTCTTGTGATATAGTTGACCACATATAAATTTGATCAACTCTTTAAAAAACTCATTTTTCCTTATGCAACTGTAACTAGTATAGGTATACAATCCATGTATTTCGAAAATAACCATCCGTCAAGTTCAAATAATTCAAAACTTCAATAGGCTTTTTTGTTTCTTTTGACAAAACTTCTTTCAAGATTTCTCTCCATCAAGAATTTCTTTTGGCAAAACTTGTTTGGGTTGAGCCCTTTAGTTCTAATAGAATTTTTATTTAATAATTTCATGCAAGGTCTAATAGGGAGTATTAAAAATTTTGGGGTCCTATTTTCTTATCAAAAATTGGGTGCCAAGGCGGCTGCCTTGTGGGATTGCCCACATGGCCGGCCCTGGGGGGAGCTGCCACAAGGTAAAAAGAGCCTTCAAGGCAAGCCTGATGATGGGATTTTTGGAGGACTCCAACAGCGTGGGTGAATGCATAATAGTTTTTCCTGATTCATACAGCCAAAGACCGTTACAGTCTGATTGTTCAATGGGTCCAATTTCTAACCATGAGACACGGCCAAAAAGGAGGGGATTGGAGGATGGGTAAGATCATTAAAAAAAAAAAAGCAAGATGGAGCCAGAAGGTCAAGGTTGGACCTTAAACTTATTACAGTTTAAATGACTCAATAGTCTCTTCAAAGAGTACTTGAACTAGGGTTGCGGGCTTACAACCACTCAACAACCAGAACTTGACCTCCAGTAAGGACCTATTTTGATGGCACATGCTAAAAGTGTGAATATTTGAATAGTAAGGATAAGAAACATATTAACCATCAAAAAAGGTTGAAACAGAATAAATAGAACCAAAGAAAACATTAAGAAAATACGAAGGCTAAAACTCCAAGCAAGCGACTAAGCCAAACTGATTCCTTCCAGGATCTGTGGATACTTTTTTTTTTCCCCTCAAGGGGATTGGGTTGGAGTCGACGTAGGATGTGCAATACAACGGTTTTTTCTGAGTTAAAATGAACTTAATGCTTTTTACCAGAGGTGCAAACCACTTTACTCTAATCCACACACAATCAGATCTGATTGTTAGAAGGAAGGCAAGCAATAGGAGATCAGTAATTTGAAGTCAGATGCCTACCTACTTACAATGGTTTTTTCTGAGCTCAAATGAACTCAATGCTTTTTTTCCAGAGGTGCAAACCACTTACTCTGGTCCACACAAAATCAGATCTGATTCTTAGAAGGAAGACAAGCAATAGGAGATTAGTAATTTGAAGTCAGATGCCTACCTACTCACTACCATGCTTCCAGCATTTGCAGAAAATAAATCATACCAGATAGCATTTCTTTTTGTTAATATCAAAATCCAATAACCAGACAGATTTACATCGTAAGTACTATTCTTAAAACACACATTACAGGTACCAGGCCATGCTTACCCTTTGAACAGAAAATCTAGGATCTTGCCAAACCTTGGATCACTCTACCATCCCACAGACCCAGTCATACAAGTTCTGAGCGAAACTCTCTGATTAATTACGATATTAAATGGATTCTTAAATTCACACACACAAGAAGACGAGATGTGAATGGGCTAAATGTAAATGCAGGTATGCTTCGAAAGCAAAACATTAGATGATTTGTCCAACACAGCAAACCACAAGCCTAATGGCATATCAGATTGCAGGAATTAAAACATCCTTTTTTTCCTTTATATTATCATAAGATGACCCAAAAAGTAACAGAAAAAGAAAAAAGACAAAAACTATAACAAAAACCTACATTAAAGAAAAAGTGTCCCGTAAATGTTTGCCTAATAGCTAGCCCCTTTTAGTGGAAGCACCAACCTCGTTATCTGTCCTCAGAATCCAATATACCTCTCTCTCTCACACACACACACAGCATTAAGAACTAATCCCCCTTTAACACAAACCGTTGGCCCTCCCTCCCTCCCAAAGTTATTAAAAGCGATAGGCGCACTAAGGCTTCCAAAGGTCTTTTGGAGCTTAAGCGTGAGACACAAGGCGAGGCGTGAGCTTTATTGAAGCGAGGCGCATGACGTCAAAAATTCAACAAAAGTTAGATATACCTAAAAGATGTACTTTTTCTCAACATTCTCCTACCAAAAGAATATGCCAGTATCTAATTTAAAACCAACAATTGCATGTAAGATTTGCAAGTATATCATAATTTTTAAAAAAATATAAAAATCCAAATTTACTATCAAATAATACTTGAATTGAATCAATTCAATTTGAAAGAAACATAAGAGAAACAAGAGAAGGAAAAAAAAAAGGAGAAAGAAAATGAGAGAGCGAGCCTAAGAGTAAGAGTCAAAAGAGATTGTGAGATAGAAAGAAATAGAGAGGAAGAATGGAGGGAGGAGCACGACACAAGTGCAAATCAAAGTGATAGAAAAGAGTCATAAATCATGATTCGCACAAGAACAAGAGGGGGCTGAGGAGGAGAAGAAATAGAATACTAAATTAGAACCCAAGATCCAACAAAATCTCATGTTAATTTGTATAAGGGTTAGTTTCTTCATATCCTATTTGCTAATAACACAAGATTTTGTTTTTGAGTTTTTAAGTATGCCTCCACTTTTGATGTTGAAAATTTTTTATACAATAAGCGGCTTAAATCGCATAAAAAAGAATCAAGAGTATAAAAGAGGCGCAAGAGGCATGCGCCTTCAGCCTCTTCTCAAGGCGCGCTTAAGCAACGCTTCATTAAACTCACCTTACCTCACTATACTTAAGGTGCATGAATTGCGCCTACTTGCGCCTTGGGCTTAAGCGCACGCATAGGCACGCCTTTAACAAATATGCTCCCTCCATCCCTCCCTCCCCCCCTCCCTCTCTCATTGATGTTCTCATTCAACATGCTTACCCACCCATCACACTAGGCATCCCCTTCTGGAACAACATATGCCAATGTCATAACAAACCAGATCTAGCTGATCTAAAGATGCTTACATCTAAATTATTAATTACCACCAAATAACCACCCATAAAGACATTACAAAACTCGAATAATGGCATATGTCCCATGAAAACATCAAGAAAAACATGCATAGCACTATGGTGATGATCTCAGAAGATGCTCCAATCACTAAGCAGTGCTACACTACCAGCAGTGCAACTATCAAAAGTTAATATTCTCCATGATGAGGTGAATTGGTAAGTCATGAAACCGACACAAGTGCTTTGAGAAAGGACACCAAAACATTCTAAAGAACTCCTAAGAAGACTCTTACCTATACTACCTTAATAAGGAAACACTGGAGTATTACTAAAATTTGGTGAAGTTGTGTCGCAAGACTTTTTCTTTTATTAGTAGGGATAAATATGACTTATAGTTTAATCAATAAAGGGTAAACATGTAAATTTCAAATAACAACCCATTACCTATGTAACTTCCCACTTCTTACATAATTTATCACATAAATTATCAAAAAAGATTGCTTTATTTTTATCTCTCAACATATTTAAAACTACAAAATTATATTAAAATATATTGCATGCGCATTGCGCATTGCGCTTGCGACAAACCCAGTCCTTTGATAATCCAAATCCGATATGGTGCAGAAAATACATCTCTTTCGCAGCATATCGATAGAGGAACATCTTTTTAAACACTCTTTTATCATTATCTTGAGCCAAATACACAACGATGTCCAAAACATGTATTCACACGGGATCTAGAGATCCAGAATCTCATAAAGCAAATAGTTTTCACCACATGCACGAGAAACCAAATAATTTATAATTAGATTATCAATCTCACAGTTGGTAGCAAATCACGTATTTATCACATAGTAAAGACTATTCTAAGGTTCTATGGGTTGACTATAGATGTTTATTTTACCTCTTTGCAAGAAATACCAGAGCCAAAGCCTCGAGATTTTTATTTTTTTCTTATATTTCTTTTCTTTTTTATGTTTTTTTTTTATGTTTTTTTTTTGGGGGGTGGGGGGGCTGCCTTGCCATCCAGATAATCTTTGGTATATATCATCACACTTGACAAGGGAGCATAATAAAGAATTGAATTTCAAAATTCACCAATTTCTCAAAGCACCAGTATCTCCTCTCTCACAATCATTGAGAAATATGGAGAAATTAAAATAACAAGAAAATTGCAAACAAGGACAAGAGAGTAGCTAAAAGACCTCTTGATTCTTCAAATACATAATAAATGAGAGAAATCATGTTCGCAAAGGCTATTTCGCAACTACAAATCTGTCAAGACAAACTTTAGGTCCATCTCCATCATTGTCCATTGAGTTTAACATGGTGAAAAGTGTAGAACACAATCAACTAATGGCTTTCCAAGGACGACAATAGTTCTCTGTTATAGCCAAAGGGGCATAGCATATGCCTCACTACAATTGCCAATAAGTTGCCAAAATGAGCCTCTCTCTAGAAAACCTCCACTACCATAGTGGTATTGAAACTCAGCCTATAATGATCATATCGGCCAATTTCTAGTTAGCCTTAGAATTTGGCAAGCCTTACTTTAAGAGATAAGAATACATGGTTTGTGGTTGGGCCCATTCAGTGATAGCTTATTTTGGGGGGGACAACTGGTGGCGTGACATAATAAAAGAGCTGTTGTTCCAAAAAGAAAGTCATGCCATATGGGATTGCTCGCCCATTACATTTGTTAATGGGCATTCTGTTATCCATGTCCATTCACCCCATTTTGTTATTACATATATCATCTCTCCGTGTGCAAGAGAAGATTGCATTTCAGGAAGGGTTTGAGAGAATTGATACACATTTTTGGTCCACCCTTAGCAGATTCATCTTTTAAGGCAATCTGTTTTGTGACAAAAAAACATCCCATCTCACCATATAATCATTCCAAGGACTCAAGCTCCAGACCACACAAAAGTCACCTTGTAGCTTTCCTACCAATAGAAACAACTTTAACAGAATTTGGTGTGAAAACAATAATGATAAGGGGATCTGCTGAACAACCTTGAAGAACACCAATCCTGAGACCTAGCAAAGCACACCTATCCTTTTCACCAATCTATCTCAAATTCCATGCCCTCTCATTCACTAGATCTGACAAATCAAGAGAACAGTGTGATCTCCAAATAGGGGATCCATTATGAGAATTTATATTTCTACAAATGTGTCGTCAACTTATCATACCTGAGTCACACAGCAACACCTCACAAATACTTCTAAGCATATGTCCAGCACTTAGACATGTCCAAATTCCAATATAGGGGGGAAGGAACATTATTTTGGACACTTGGATAACACCTCCCAAATACTCCCCCAATGAAACCTAAAAGAGTCCAACATTGTTCTTTTTTAATAAAAGTGATATTTTACAAGTGAAGATCATGAGTCAAACATGCAATGTGCACTTTCGAATATAAAATAGGAAAACAATTACAAACAAAAATACAATTAGAGAGTAGCAATAATCTGTGTGACATCAAAACAAAATATGCATCCAGACTTCATCTTAGACATGTCCAAATTCTAATATAGGGGGGAAAGAACATTATTTTGGACACTTCGATAACACCTCCCAAATACTCCCCCAATGAAACCTAAAAGAGTCCAACATTGCTCTTCTTTAATAAAGTGATATTTTACATGTGAAGATCACGAGTCAAACATGCAATGTGCACTTTCGAATATAAAATAGGAAAACAATTACAAACAAAAATACAATTAGAGAGTAGCAATAATAAGTGTGACATCAGAACAAAATAAACATCCAGACTTCATCTTTCAAATCACAAAAAACTTAATTTAAAAAAATTGTAGTATCACTCAAGCGTATATGACTGATATAATTATACATATTTGTATATTGTTGTGCCCTTCCCTGACAATCCTACCTACACACAACTGGATAACAGTTTTTTGCTCATACATATTTCTTTTTAGTATATTTTTTTTCATCAGCAAACAGAGCATAATGCAAAAACTGCTGATATAAATATGCGACAGAATGTAAGTTCTTCAGAGCTCTACTCAAATTGTTTTTGAGTTATTTTTTCACCATTTGACATTATTTTGTAAAATGTAGTTACCAAGGCTTAACAAAGCACTTAGGAACCTGCTTTTAGATTAAGGACATCAAATTGAGGGCTCTGTGGCTGACTATTCCCTTTTTCTTTCTTTTTTTTGTGCTACATCGGTGGATAACCATTCAAAGAAAAAACCGGTTGGTGTGCAAACACATTCTAATACATTGTGGTTAAACCCAAAGGGATTCTACTGCAATAGGGATGGTGCCCAATGGTTGATATCTGCTGACTTGACTAGAATTCACCATTAAATCTTACTCAGAATGGCTGCAGTTCCTTAACACATGCATTTTAATTTGCAGGTAATACAAAATGAAGGAACCTTCACCAAAATGGGATGGAATGGATATGTTCTTCTTAATGTGGCATCTCAGTTTTAACAAATAAACTATTATCTGAAAGATTTCATTAGGCATGCTTTTTATCATTCTTTTCTTTTATTTATTTTTGGCATACAAAATGAGGACTCTGGTGCTAACAAGTCAATAAGTTCAGCTGTACAAGCATATGCAAAGAGTTGTACTCAACACCAAGGACTCAGGTTTAGGAGGAAAGATTTTGTTTCTTCCTTCACTTCATCCTCTGTTCTTATTTTACCAGGCATATGTTACAATATAATGCCTCAATCACTGTGTTGGTCATTGAAATGAGTTGGCTTCTGGAACAGTGTTGTGGAAGAGGAATGAAAGAGGTTCTCTGTTCTCCAATTCGGAAGAACAGTTTGAGCTCAAGAAACTTAAAGCTCTAATAAGGGATAAAGAGTAGCAGAGAATCTAAAGGGTGACTGTGAAAGAGTAGGGGAGTGAAAATCAGAAGCAAGACTCCACACTGATAGTCAAGGTTCAGATCCATTTGCAAACTTCTTAGTTTCAGAGTGGGAGTGGATTGAGTATGATTCTGGCATGACAATTGATGTGTAGCGCTTGTTTTGAAACGCAGATTACAGATATTAGCTGTTTTGCCTGTGAATGAGGGAGTGCTCAAGGGAGTTCACTGCAGAGAACATGTTCTCCGGTCACTAGGCAGCATTGAGAGGAAGAGGCAGCGAGGAGAGGAAGACGAAGTCTGTGGAAAGCCTTTTTGAGGCTCTTGCATGACTCCTCTGGTCTCTGAGGTGGAAGGTATCAGTAGGATCAAAACTTACAAGTTTGACTTGAGATATTTGAACAAGTTTTTGAAAAGGCAGATACAGCTGGGTTGTATGCCCGAAAAATGCCTTCTAGGAGGGTTTTCTTGTGCAAACAGCAGTTTGGAAGAAGCTCTGGATATTGTTCACTATAAATGTCCAAGGGAAACTACTTCCAGATTGGTGTTGCATGCACAACAAAGAAGAAGAAACTTCAATCACCTCTCTTTTGTTGCATCTTAGCTCAATAGTTATGGATCATCATGCTGTCTGCTTTCAATTCAGAATAAAATGGATTGTGCAAAGATTGGTTCCAACGTTTTAGAGATACATACAGAAAATCAGGAGAGTAAGAGAGAGTCCACTGCAAAAGGCAGCACACCACTTTTCTTTTCATGGTTTAAGCAAAAATGACCTGTTGTCCATCAACTATGTCTTTCGATTTGATCTTAGGTTGAGAGGCCTACAGGCCATAGAAACTGTTTAATTGAGACTGTCCCTTGGCACCTGAAGCACGGGTACTCCAAAAATGGTGCCGTACATACACCGGGTACAAGTACTACACCGGTGCAGCATCTTTACATACCAGGTACTCTAAGCAAATACCGGTACTTTTTCAATTGTTGGGTATAACGCCGGAATGTTTTCGGTACGACATCGGTATGTTTTGGATACATGAATGAATATGTTGGGATTTATATAAAACATAGTTGTCAAATTGAAAATCGAATCGTAAATCGAAATTATCTTTTCTCGAATCGTGAATCGTAAAGATTTGGTTATAATTTATAAAATACATTAAAAAATATATCTAAAATAGTTAAATATTATAGATGCATTATAAATATGAAAAAGTTTAGTCATAAATTAATAAAGAACTTGTTTTAAATGATAAGCATATAGTATAATAGGTAAAACGCTTGCATCTAGGACAAGAGATGTGAGTCTAAGCTTTATCATAATCAATGATCATATATTGCATTATTAATTATGTTATGATTTACAACAATTTGTATACACATTTTTAGATTTAGAGGCATCCAACCCAAAATTAATTGGCAATGGGTGAAGAGATCTCTGAATTATATGAATTAAACTTGAATGGCTTAAAAGTGATATTGAATTTCTCTAATCTTCCACCACGCGTGTTGCTCAGTTGCATGTAGAGATGACATAAAATTGAACAAAAAATGAAATAGTTACTGGGTAAAAACTTAACACATGAAACCACCCCACAAAAATTTGATACTAATCATACCATGTTCGAATTTATAGTCATCCAATTCAAACTCAATTACAATTTGGTGAAGAGACATCCCGAATATATAAATGAGGTTGAGTGGCTTAAAAAAGTGATATGGAACAACTCTCTATAATGTAAAATTATAAGTTAGAAAAAACAAGAATCGAGATCGGTTGAATCGATTCTTTAATTTATCGAGAACTGAATCGTATTAAATCGTGCGATACGTATCGTGAATTGTACTATTCTTACTTTCACCGATTCACCCCGCCGATACGAATCGATTGTTAGATGTATTGAAACAAATCGTACAATACGCATCGCGAATCGTACGATTCTAATAATAGAAATATGAAGCTTATTAAAAATTAAAGGAATGCTAGAGTAAATAATAAGTTACCTATTTTGATATATTTTGATATAAAAATAAATTTGAGTAACATAGTTTAGATTATTTAATTTAATAAAAATATTAAAATTTTAAATTTGTGTGAGCAAATACATTTTTTGTTACTTTCTCTTAGAGCTTGCAACTGTCGAAAATAACTTTCAATCAATATGATTACCATAACAATTGTCATCCAGCTCAACAAGTATCGCCATTTGCAATCCCAACTAGCAATTGCCACAGGCATAGCCTTGGGACGGCAATGCTAACAATTTTTAACTTATTTTATTTTCTCTCAAAGCTAAAAATAATTTTGTATTTAGCAATATATGTATTAATTTATTTTCTCTCAAAGTTATAAATAATTTTGAATTTGACATATATGTAATGTAATGCTAAAAAGTACAAAAAATAAATACATGTACCGTACCCGTACCCTATGTTTTTAGATTCATCGTACCAGTATACGCACGTAAGAAGGTTTTGCCAATCCATGCAGGGTGCTTAAATTAATGTAATTAAATGTACTAAGATTCTGCTCCCACTAAATTTACTTGCTCAACTGCATCACACATGAAAGGGGGGGAAAAGTGCACGCAATTAGTTGTCAACCATTTGGAATGGTTCAGCACTCAGCCATTCAGGTCTTGACTTAAATGAAAAATCATGATGGTAAAAGGTATGTCTCATCAGCCTTTGTAAACATGGAGTCATCCAAACATGATGAGTTGCTGCCCTTAGAAGGGATTTCAAGAACTGGTAAACTGATAATCATTCTCATGTGAAGGTGGAATATGATGGTGGCGGTGTAATTCAAAAACTTCTTATAAAATAAAGAAACCAGCACAACTGAGTTAATTTTTTACCTAGATAAGAACATTCCTATATTACCAACAAAGTGATGTTGCATAAAGAGATTATACTTCAAATGATCTTTAAATCAAGTCATTTTCCTGGTGCTCATGATTTAATACTTGTTCTTGCAGGGACACGTGTTTCAATCAGATGGTTTTTTCTCTCCCTATTATTTTGGCATCCCTATTGTTTTGGCAACCATTACGATTTAGGCATAGAAAATCAGCAGTAAAGCTTTCTCATAGACGGCAATGAGATAATGAATTGCATCAATCATTGATGATCCTTGTAAATATCAATGAATGCAAAATCAGAGAACATGATCAATATTCTTACCTTCGAAGGCATTCAGGTAAGGGAAAAAAATTTACATTGTCCATTCAGTTCACATAATCAAACAATTCCACTTACATATGTAATATACATCAATGAGTACCGTCTACAAATTATACACAGAGAAGAGAATTTTTGCATAAGAAAGTCATAACACAACATATTGATCTCTAGAGTGGCATACAATGCCTTCTCTGATCATGCCTTACAAGAAACAAAATCAAAGGATCTTCATCCTCACAACAGAATGTTTTCCATACACAACCATTCACCTTGAAAAGTTCAAATACCTGTATCTACCCATTATCATCCACTTTGACAGTAAATATTTGATGAGGTAGTTAATCACTCTCACCAATACACATTGATTTTTGTAATTCTCGCTTATATGAAATTTGCAACTTCAATACATCATGTTCCAGTGAGATGCTATAAACTCCCTAGATGATTGAACTTTGCATGACCGCATGGTTCTTGAATCACATTAAACCAAAGTCAACTGAAATGATGGAATTGTTTCACACTGCTGGAGTATATTAAGGAAGATTTGTGAATACTGTTCTCATCATTCTTACTTTATGATCTATTGGTAACTGCTTTGTGGATGCTGATATGGTCAGCATTTACAACGTATTGGCAACTGCTTGTGCAATGTTGCACAGATGGAATACATCATCCATTAGACGTGGATCATGGGATAGCTTTGATTTGGTTTTACTGATCACAATAACGATGATGATATGAATATTATCATCTAGGACCTCATCACGAAATGCAAACTTAGCGACTTTGATTTGCATCATTTTGGATAGGACATCTGATTAAACTGCTTAAGAGAACTTAGAAACCCCGAATGGGAGGAGACCAATATAGCTAAAATATCATTCCATTCTCCATAACTTAACAATCAAATTTAATAACTGTGGAAATAGAGTGCCCGGTAAACGTGGCTACACACACGTCATATTCTCATATAAAAAATTCATTTGTGTTTACCATAAATACTGCCTTCTGATTTGAATGTGTTAGATCTAAACATGATATGATTTAACTAAACCCAGCTCATCAACAAGGATTGCCATTTTCTATACCATCTGTGAACATGGGACCTTACAGCAGCGTGCCAAACATCAAAATACTCAGGTTTTTCCCCGCAGTTTTCCAGAATGACTTCGTGGATATATTTTCTTAAAGAAGACAAGCAAGGCTCATTGTCTGGAAGAGTAGCTTCATGAAATGGCATAAGTAGCGGGAGACAGCATCAACAGTCATGTAAGCATTTGTTATGAAAAACCAATGGCATATTTGTGCTGTGCTCAGCTTGATAGAAGACTGTCCTTGCATTACATGATACTTACAGATGAGGATTTTGTTTTGTTGCTGGAACCTTTGAGATTAAAAATTCAACGGAGTACAAAGATCTCATCTCTTTTTTTCTTATTAATATTTCAGGGTGTTTGGACCAGTTTACACGCATCTCGATCAATCCCTGGGGGCCTAATCCCACTGTCAACTAGCAAGGGACCCAATTAAAGTAAAGGCAAAGCCTCGTATAGACTAGCCCCACAAGAGTTAATAACACCTACGAGGTTTCGAACCTGAGACCTTGGAGGGAGCAAACCTCCAACTCCCAGGCCTTGACCACCAAACCAACCCCTTGTGATTGTACAAAGAACTCATCTAAGCATGTACATAGTCAAAAGAACTTAATACAGCTAGAGCCTTCTTGGGCAAAGCCTAATAATGTGCAACTAGATTCTTACTCCAGCGCTTAATATAAGATATTGGAGGTTATAGTTTCTGCCTGTAGTAAAGGTATCTTCCTAATTTTGCATCCAGAAAGCCAATCCAGTGTTCCCCGAACAGGTTTCATACTAGGCAAAGTACAAAACAGAAATCCCCTAAGGTCCTAGCCACTAATTACCTAGGCTTATACGCTGTCATCTTATTTGGTTTTATGACCCTTAAGTTTCCCTGCACCGCATAACATTTTGAGCATATTGGGACGCTCCACACAACAGTGTAAGAGAACCACTGCAACATACCGAGGTTTCATGCCACAAAATAAAACTTCTGCTGACACTCCCAAGTCCAAACCTATGGTGAAATAAAGTCAATCCCTACCAGTTTTAACCGTCCTTGATTCCAGCTGGCACAAGCCATCTGAAAAATTATCTCAAGCAATTCATTCATCACAAAAACTTGACTGCGTGCTACAGAAAGGAATCAAAATGGCCCAAACATCTTTTTCTATATGCATACTCCTGTCCATCATGCTATGAATAGCAAACAGTACAATCTCTTGTTTAAAAATGAATAGTGACGATGATTAGGACCTAAAATCACATTTAAATCCAATAACATAGAAGATTCTAGGGAGCAATCAGCAAGTTTTCTGTATAATTGGTGCAAAATAAGGGGAAAAAGAGAGCACAATGATGATGACATCAACAGCGATGATGATAATGGCACATGATAAGTGGATTCAAACAACCTTCTGAGTGTGTGCACGCGCGTGCACGCACGCGTCCGTAACTTTGTCATTGGTGATACCATCCAAATCTCAATGAGACTTCAATCGAATTAAAGACTTTGGCTTGACTTTTACTTAATTGTCAGTAACTTAACATCATCATCACATAACAAAATTGTGGTCCCAGTTTATATAGGGATTCCTAGAGACACAAAACCTTGCTCGATAGGTCCTTGATCTTGATCTTGATAATTGTAGATCACATGTGATTTAAGGGTGATAATGTTGGTGCAGTTAAGTTGCATAGTTAGTTTCTATGATAGGAGAGACCTCTGTTCTGTAAATTGAGCACTCAATACAGAATAAAACTATTCTTCGGAATATGAACGTCTACCCTTGCATATTTGACTAGTAACAGTTTCCCTTCTGTTAAAGGCAGTATTTAGCATGACAAGTCGATTCAAGAGAGGTACAAATAGCAGATGAATCTTAAGGGTAGAATAGTTAATTTCTTTAAGCTGCAACTTTTTTGTCCACAATATAATAGGCATTCTGCCCCTCATTTGTTAATTTATAGTTCCCCTTCTTTTCTTAAGCGTACACCAATAATTTAATTAGGTAGTAGAATTCTGTCCAATATAGAGAATTAGCAACTTCTTGGCTGATTAGAATGTAAATAAATCACTTTAAATCTGATAGCTGATGAGTTTATCCCTTTGACAAGAGGTGCCAAACACAATAGCATGAAATGAGAAGCTAATTTTTTATAAATGGGTTAAGAATCTTCTCCCATGAAGATTGGCTTTTGTTTTACATTTTTCTTTCTATTATTCTTCAGCTTGTGTTAATTTAAGCTGATATTGCTTTTGTGAAATTATTTAAATAAATGATGGAATATATACATTCGTACTAACAACATTGCATCGTAAGAAGACAGACAAAAGTGGACAAAACTAACCGCCTTTGCAAACTCAATTCTAAGTGCATTGCCTGCCATAACAAAACCTTGAAGCGCTCTCACTGCTGCAAAAGCGTCTTCTTCATTTTTATAATTAATGAAGGCATAGCTACGACCCGGTTGAAACGAAACACTCTCAAGGTCACCAAATTGTAAGAAGTGCTCAGCTAAAGTGTGTTCAGCCATGTTGTGCGACAGATTTCCAACCCAGAGGTGTCTTGATGGGCGAGCATTGCTTCGGCCATGATGGCTCTTCTCTTCAGATCTTGAAGGGTAATCTCTACGAAATCTGTCCCTTCCTCCTCTGCCAGCCTGCAAAAGTGCCATATGAACCGCTCACAATCCAACAAACATAACCTCACACACACACATGCAGATGTGTGCACACAAATAGACCCAATCTAGGATGAAAAGATTAATGGACTAGTTAATCGACAAAACTAAGATAAGGAGGCCCCCATTCTTACTTCTGAAAAGTTGGTTTGTCGAGGTCGTCTATTATCATTTTTAACACAAGCAAATAAGCCTATGAAATTATGATCATATTTGTACACAAACGCACGCGCGCGCGCGCACACACATATATGAAATAAACAAGTTACTTGAAGTTCCTTGAGGCCATCAGTGCAATTATCTATACTACTATTAATCCGAGGATTAAACACAATTCCAAACCTGGGTTGGTATTTAGAGAGGCGCTATATGATTCTTTTAGGTAGTGTTTGGTTCAATGGAATAATTTATACTCTGTTGGAATTCTCATTCCGTTAAATGGAGGAATAGTAATTATTTTTAGATTTGGCATTCCATCATTTTTGGCCTACTAAACATTGAAATGGATCTTTTGGCGGACTCATCATTCCATTCCACTGTCATTCCAATAAACCAAACACAGCCTTAAGCCATTGAGAAGTTCACGCTGAAGTCTCTGCGCATAAGTGAATCTATTTTACAATGGGTCGAGTTTAGTCCAGTAGGGTTTCGGCATTTAATCAATTAAACAGGAATGACAAGAAAACCACATCAATAACCTCCGTGATCAAGATAATGTCTTGAACTAATTGCAGAAGAAAAGACAAAGGGAAAAAACTGACAAAAAACCCGTTTACACGCTTCTAGAGAACATGAAGCTGAAAGAATCAAGAAAATAAAATTGGGTAAAATAGAAAATCTCATGGCAATCGAGAACGATTGAAGTGGAAAGAGAACTAACCATTGTCATCCCGGATCGAATTTACAGAACGATGAATGATCACACTTGGCAGAGACAATCACGATAAACTGAATCTATATATTCTGCACAGACACATATATCTAACAACGAATCCAACAATTCGCCGAGAGAAAGAGAGGGAGAGAGAGAGAGAGAGAGAGAGAGAGAAGAGGAGGAATCGAGTTAGGGTTTGCGTTGGCTTTGAGCAATGTTTAAATCACCGACGTCGGAGGATCTCTCCAAGAAGATCGCTGGTGCGGTTGCCACGTCGACACTTATCTTCAAATTTCTATTGGCAGAGTTTTGCACATTAAAATATTTTGGGTGTAAGTCAAAACAGAATTACAATAATGGTAGGGGTGCTAATTTATATATGGTATAATCATAATTACTGATGTAGTGGACAGCATATAAATTTTATTTAAATTTTATATTTATGATTCTACCCTATCATTTGATATTAATTTAAATGAATAAACTAGTATGGAAAGTATTACTGAAAAAACAATTAATTCCTCTTTTTTTGATAACATGAATTTTTAGTGTACGTTTAGTTTGATTTTTCTATAAAGTTTTTTTTTATTTTTAGTAAATTTTGTTCGGCATTAAATAAAATAAGTATATTTTTAAAAAAAAATCTTGTCATGAAAATAAAAAATTAAAATTTTTTTATTAGAATTTTTAAAAAGTTTGGATAAAATTAAAACAAAATAAGTTAGCATCATTTTTTTAGCTTTAAAGAACTTTTTTCAATTTTAACTTGAAGAGGCATAATTTTTAAATTTCTTTCGTTACGAAGATCAAAAAAAGTGAAAATTTTGAGCTACAATTTAAAAAAGATGAGAAAAAAACTCCAAACAAAAGCATTAAGTTTTTCAAATCAAACGTAATCTTTTTGTTTATTTGTTTTATTTTTTTATAATTAATGTAAAATATATTTGTACATTCTTAAAATATAATAACTTTTAGGGTTAATTATAATTTTCTCTCTTGGAATATCTAACAAATACACTGACCTCCCGTTTGCTGTATGAAATTACACTGACACTGTTGACACTGTCATGAATGTCGTCCTCATCGTCGTCTAGTTCTTTGTCTCGTGAACGAACAGCAATATAGTAGTATTTAAAAAATATTCTATCTTTGTAGTAAATGGAAGCCTCAATTAGTTCATAATGGAACGTGATCTTGTGGTTAGAATTTCGACAATAACGAAGGAGGCGATAAGGATGGCGAAGAAGTGGCAAAGTAAGGTAGCGCATGGATCCTGTAAGACTGTGTGTGGCAATGTAGTAAGCAGTTGTCGTCGTCGTCGAATGAGGCAGCAAGCAAAAACCTTAACGACGACAAAGGCGAGCAAAAGTTAAAATGTATTTTTAAATTTTTTAACACAAAAGTTAACATTTTACTAACTACACTATTAGAGCAAATATATACCACTAAATTAACAACAACATAATACACAAATTTAGGGTCCACTTTTAACACTTTTTTGTTATATATATATAACACATATTTTTTAACACCACCATTAGAGATGGCCTTAAGCTACCTACAAATTTTGCCGAAACTGACTTTTTACATTTTTTAACTTAAAATAACTTTAAACAAAAAAATAATAACTTTAACACAAATTATCAAACAACCACTCAATCTTAAAAATAAAATTTGGTGACATGTCGCTGATAACAAAATTTTAATACATAAACTACAAAAATAATGTATTTCACGTAAAAATATTAGAATTTTTTTTTCCTTATGTAAGAACTCTATGCTAGTGGTGGTTATTTATTGCCTTTTAAAGTAATAAATATGTACGTTATTGGTAATGGCCAATTTAATAGATGCCACGGCAGGCTGCGGCATTTGGATCTGTGTCTCGTGTCATTTTCTTATTTTTTATTTTTGGTTTTATTCCTCTCTTTTTCTTACTCTTTTTTTATTTATTTTATAATTTATAAACTCATATTTGTTACTTAGTTAAAAGTAATCTACATTCTGGTATTACAATAGACAATTTTAAAGTTTACTTACCAATTTTTTTTTTAGGTTGATGCGAACATCGTTTTTCTATTACATTCTATTTTTATCATGTTCCGTTCTGACTTACTAAAATCATGATTTTAAATCTCAATTTTACATAAAAATTTAAGACCTCTAAAAATTTTAAA
>JAOTRH010000025.1:5531281-5567252 GCA_034768845.1 Heliamphora exappendiculata
AAACAAAAAAACCACCACCACCTCCACTACCTTCTACCACCATCGTTGCCACTAGGCCCACTACTTAGAAGCACTATTATTTTCGGAATTGCAACCAAACACAAGAAAATGTTTGGTTGCATCAATACAAACAGAGCGTTAATCTCCAAGCTTTTCCAATATCATTAAAATATTATTTATCACGTAAGAACTTCAGTATGTCAAATGAGAAGCATACCTATAGTTGGGATAGGCCAGCAAGCAAAGCGTATAAAAGTAGTTCTGCTTGGCAGCCGCTTGATCATCTTTGAGGTTGATCTGAGCCTGAAGGTCCAACTGAAGGTGTAGCTGCTACGCTGCTTGCTGACCCATTCTCAACTGGTGGGGGCGCACCCCATTTGCCTTCGGATTCTAGCGGCTCAAAGACATGGACTCCACCATCTGACAGACCCAATGCAAACTGATTTGGTTCTTGTGGATGTGCAGCAATCACTAGCGGGTGAACATTTGAATTGCTGTGGAGAAAATAGGAGATTATTAGAATAAACGATGTGAAATTTTAAGTAGGATTATGTCATTCCATGCAAGATGTAGGAATTATACGCATCATTAATTTGTTATCAGACAAAATGTTTTGGGAAATTCAAGATTTCTACCAACCAATTTTGTCAACAGGCGTGGTGTCCTAGTAGAACTCTAAATTCACCTCGAAAACCAAAAGAAAGCAATGAAGATGAGGAGATACCTGACGCTGGGGGAAAGATAAGACAAATGGCTAATACGACATCGCAGCCGGAGATTAGCAGCAATAAATACACACACAGTTGCATCCAAGAAGCTGGCATAAACCAGCTGGCTATCGCATGAGAAAGTTGCATGAGAGATTGGGGCTGTAGAAGGGACCCACTAAAAAGACAATACATATATTAATTACCAATGACATATTATTGCCCAACCAAAAAGCCACTAGGGGCAAAAAAAAGGCACCTGTTTGACGCATTCGAGTTTTGTTGCTTCATAGATTGCAAGCTGTGTCTCATGTACAACGAGGAAGTGTGTCTGGTCCTGGTGAAACTGTACACGAGTGTCTGACTGAGTTGTCGGTGTCCTTCCTGCAGGAATCTGCAGGAATCTTGTTTTCTGCTTTTCCCATCCATCAGAGCTCCACACACAAAGCTGGAGTGAAAGACAAGCAAGTGAAAAGACATCCAATCTCAAAATATAGATTGCACTTCACTTTTAGGGCCTGGAGGACATAGTAATCTTTTCCATCAGAGTTCCACACTACCGGTATCTTTTTTTCCATATGCTTGAGATTTGCACGCCAAGTTATTTACTCTCCCTCTACACAATCTACATGCGAGAGGAAAATGAGAAAAAGGGAGATATGAAGGAAAGGAGACAGGCATCTAGATACGCATTGCCTCCTGTGATATTCATTTAACCACGGCCAATTAATTGACCTTGCAGATAAATAATCATTAACCCCACTGTCTTCTCCAGCGAAATTAACCCCATCCATGCTGGATTCCTCTTATATGCTGCCAACATCTATGTTGCATGGACTCGAGTATTGGGTGAGAGTGAGTCTAGGTGTTGGACCTCCCTAAACCAGTAGAGTCTTGAGATATAGGGATATGCATTCAAAAATAGGGTGTGGGTATGTGGGCATACGGTGAATACAAAATATATTGCACATTATAGGAGATTTTGGCATGAGATATTGTAGTTATTAAGAATTTCTTGGAAATTAAATGAGATTTAAGAAAAAGAAGATTTTTATCTCTCATCCATATTAGCCAAAAAAATTTCTTTAATACCAAATGTGTGAGCTTCTTATTCTTCAAAAAAGTTTGAAGATCCTCGTGTCTAATTTGGGTATGGGTATCGGACACATATCCCATGATTGCAGGTACCCCCCAAAACAAAAAAGTCAAGTTTTTCGCTTGTTAGTTCAAGCTTTGAAGCCCTACCTTTCTATTCTCTTACCCTTATTGTATCTAGTGAATATAAATCCGGAAAAATAGAAGAGTCCATGTAACATTAGCCAATACCACCATCAGCAGTTTCTACTGCTTTGTTGTCCCTCTTGGCTGGATCACCTTAATTATGCTCACTCAACGGTTCCTACCAACGTATGGTCAAGCCAGTTGCTTTCCTACTCACAATTGAAATCCTCGTTCTATCTCTACAAAATTCAAAATCTGAAAAATTTAATATGAAGTACTCCTTTGTATGAAAGAATTGCAAACAGGGAGCCTTTGTTAAGATTGTTTGAAATGTCTTGAGCTTTTCTATTTGCCCCAGGGTTTTAAATCACGGTATTGGCTGTAATAATGGTCGCGATCGCGTGTAACGGGTCTTGGGAGAATTGGTCAATCGGTAACAGGTATCGTTAACCGCGCTTGTGATTAATTTTCAAGTGCTAGCAAATGACATAAAATTATTGATATGCATATCTTAAACTTACTACAAATTAAAAGTTTACAAGTGTTTTTAATTAACATTTTGACACTTAACTTAGAAAATGAAGATAGAGGTTTAGATTGGAAAAACAAAGCCAAATTGTTGGGTTGTCACAGGTCGCGTACTGGGAGTATCATCCTATACGAACCGATACTGCACTAATACGCGATACGTATCAGCGTATCGGTTGATACTCTAAGATTTTCTACAACTCCGAAACTAGAGTGCGTATTCAAATCGTATGCCTGATATACCGTTATTTAATGGTCGATACATAATGATATCGGCGATATTTAAAACCATAATTTACTCATTTTTAAATGATCCTGTTGGGCCGAAGTTGCTAGTATATCTCTCCAATGTGCTTGCTTATTCTTTCAGAAATGTGTAATAAAAATGACATGAGTTTACAATGTGAGAAATGGGATTTAGGTTTCTCTAAAGAAATTGCAGCCCTGATGAATTCACACTGCAAAAAATGGAAAAAGTTAAGTGGAGAGGCCAGAGAAAAATAAAGGCGTGTTAAAGATGATTGCTCTCATTTTCCTACTTGGGAAAAGGAACTTGGCACCAAATCCTTTTTAGCCATAACAACTCTCTCCATACACATGAATTGAAAAAGTTGCTAACCTGAGCATCTGCTCCTGATGAAACTAGCACATTAAGCACATGAGAGAAGGCAAGGCCAGTAATTCTTTTAGAGTGGCCTTTAAGCTTGCTTTTCACCTGCAATAATGAAATGCTTACTAGTAATTAGATGAGAAGGCTTATTTATTAAACAAGGATGCTGACAATTGCCCCAAAACTGTATTGTAACTTCCTAACCAAAGTATAACTTATCACACCTCATCCACACGAACATTGTATATCTGGATCGTTGAATCATCCATGCCAATGGCAATGATATTATTATCTTGCGGATGGAATGCCAGAAATGTTGCTGCGGGTGGCGGAGGCATGAAAGTTGTCATTGTCTGCACTTGCCCAGGAAAAAATTGGGATCAGTTCAAGTGATTAATCATAATATACATAAAATGACTGAACCAGAGAGAATAATTTTAATTAGATCTATCACCTTAAATGTCATCATGTTGAATAGAGAAATCTTTCCTCCTGATGCAGACATCACATAAGAATCATTTTTCGACAAAGCAAAACAGGGTACAGCATCCTCAGGGTTCGTGTCGGTGACTTCATTTGTCATCAAAATGCCACTTGATGGCTGCCATAATTGAGGTGATACATTGGCAGTTGCCTAAAGAATGAAACCCACCGTGAAGATGAGCTCATTTCCAAATAAAAAGGTTACCAACTTATGAAAATGACATTTTCGTTTCCTTCGTACCTTGCCACTTGAATTGCGGTCACTTCGCTGCCATTTCCAAAGCAGATGAATGGCATTTGAGGCTAATGCCAAAATAGCATTGCCAGAATTTGTGTATATCAACCTTGATATCTGTAGTCATCAATAATGAAACATGTGAAAAAACTGTTTTCTAGATAAGACACTTTTGACCAAAAGATGAAATATCAATTTATGGAATTGGTGGCAAACGCCTATGGGAATAACATCGGCCAGCATGGATTATACAAGAATCACACAGAAATTGTACGGGGAAATTTTTAAAATTTTTTACTATTTAACATACCGCCAAAGTGAGCATTATGCATCAAAGAATGTTCGATTATCATATTTCACAAAGAAAAAGAAATTATGCCTAGATTCGCTTAGGACATATTTATATCTTCTTGCATAGGATATTGTTTCTGTAGATTACCAAGCATGCTAAATAATAAAAAAGACATCTGCAGAACTACTGTGTCCCATGCTTATCCACTCTTGGAGTTGCAGAATGCTTTGTACATTCAAAGCATAACCATGCTTAATTTTGTTATCCCTTCACACAGTTTAAGATTCTAATCCACATGCATGTCACAAATATATTTTGACAGTTTGCTAAAAATAAATGCCGTGAATAGCAGTCACCACTTTTTATTCATGAAAGAAAAATTCAGATGTCACAACCAAAATCAAATTCAATACATATATCAGCAAAATGCCCAAATGACTTTTATTTTTTAGTTTTTGCTAGCATGACCTAAAGTTTCATTGACCATTCTAAGCATGAATGAATAACACAACCAACCTTTTGATAGATTAGATTAACATCTCTCCCAAAGTCATGACAAACATACCTTGGTTACTCTCAAGTGTTCAGGGAGCTTCAAGGACCGACACTGAGAAGGATCGCTAATTTCAGTGAGCTTCCAAATCTTTGATTTGTCGTTGGTTTCTTCAGTAATTCTAGGTTTCACATCCCCCAAATTTCTGGCGTCCCCATTCTACATAATTAAGAATATGTCACTTAATGTATGTCAACTAGTCATAAGTAATTGTCGCCCTTAGGCCTATTTAACACAACAACCAGACAACATGAAAATTAATATAAATGCCCAGAAAATAGATAATCGCTACCTTACTGCATTATTTAATTTACGATGATCTAAGGGACAGAAAAACAAGCATGTTAAACGAACCATTCCAGAGATAGCAACAACAGAGGCAACTCTATCTGCTAAACCAGCACTAGTAGTGGCGGCGGAGGCAGCAGCAGATATTGCATTTATTGTAGGCTTTGTTGCAGTTTCAGATGCTCTTGGAGTATCATAAATCTCATATGCACGTAGCACCCGATAGCCATCAGAAGTTGCCAAGATTTTTATGCCATTATCATTAGCAGAAACAGCCAAGAGAGTTCCATCCTTGTTGAAGCGAATACGCGGGCTTGCCTTGAAGTTAGGATGGTAAAACAGAACTTAGTCCATTGTGCACAGTACGTCCAGAAAATATTCTTTCTCAAAATTGACATTAGAACATAATGAACTTACTGGAAGATTTCCATCAGCATCAATGCTAGTCAAAAGTTGGACATTGTCCATATCCCAAAACTTAATGGAGAAATCGTCGCCAGCTGCCAAAAACCGGTTTTTAGATGTATCAAATTGTACAACACCCAAAGATCGTTTTCGGAACCCCTGATAGGTCCTCTTCACAGCGCCTTCACTTTCATTCCATTCAACAATATGGGACTCCCCATCTTTGCTGGTTCCACATGAAAACAGCCTGGAATACCCCACCCGACCGAAAAGAAAAAAGCGCGCATGCGCACACGCAAAAATATATATGTACATAAGACCAAAAGATTACAATCAAACCGTGCACCAGCAGTTAGAGAGTAATATTGACACATCAGGTTCAGTGAATCAACCTGGTTCCATCAGCACTATAAGCCATTGTCGTGCACCAGCGACCGGGAGCATCGTAGTCAACTCGAGATCCCAAATTGTCATATAACCAAGCTTTTATCTTTCCATCCAGGGCTGTTGAAAATATAAACTGAATAAAAGCACAAGGATAATATTAGGAGCAAGGGAAGTTGGGGGAAAAACATTGTAAAAATATAAGAACCTGGCAAGCTTGAAAACATTAATCAACCCAATTAGACAGCATAAGTTGATTTATTGGAGCTTTTACCTGAATGTTTTCCTTAAAGTGAGGGCAGACAGAAAAGACAGGAGCCTCATGACCTTCAAAAGTGTACTGTTTTGTACCATTTACAGCATCCCAAACCTGATATCAGAAAATATTAGACATGGAACTTGTCATCACCACCTGTTTATCAAGTTGGAATGCAGCAATTTGGCATTTGTACAGAAATTTAACACAGTAAATTATTTTGTTTTATGAGAAACCAACCTTGATGGTCTTGTCATCACCACAGGTTATCACACAAAGTTGCTTGTTGGGGTGAGAGAATGCCAGATCATTTACTCCACCAACATGAGCATCAATCTATAAAGAAAGACAGTTAGGACATGGTAAAGTTCAGCAGTACAACCGGAGATAGTTTTGAGCACTCAGGCTCAGCAGACTTGGGACTGAAAGTACCTCCAAATGTTGTCGCACATCATGTTCACCATGATAAGAATATATTTGTACAATGTGCCTCGAATATGCAACTCCTGTTTAACAGAAAGGATGGACATGTTAATTCCAACTCTCAGTATGTATTATCTCAATATAGCATATGAAGAGTAAATCACATGTCACCGACCGAATAAAGAACCATCAGGGCTCCAAATAATGCGGTTAACAGATACACCGGGATCTTTGACTAGAGCAGCCTAAAATTCCATCAGGAAAGGTCAAGGCTTCAGATAACTAGGAAGCAAATCATTCATAGTAAGCCAAACAAAATGGATTGTCATATTTTTTCTAACGGATAAGAAGGGTCAGACCTGCAGAGCCATTGAACATGCACTGAGATCCCACACTTTGAAGTTTCTTAAAACCAATCTCTCTCTAGTGCCCACTTCCCATAATGCTATGTCACCAACATTGGTACCAACTGATGCATCACATAGTGAATACTCAACTCAATGTCTAGCATAAATGGGCGTGAAAATCAACATGCAAAGTCACATGTTAATAAAACCATAAATAGAAATTTAACTTCCGAAAAGCAGACCTAGAAGGAAATTTTGATGGATAGGATGAAAATCCATGCTCATAGGAGATGATCCCTGATTCAAAGTCCTTACAACAGTCTTTGGAAAGTCATCTGGGCAATTAACAAATCCATCTCTATTATGACCAGGCAAGGATACAGGCAATACATTAACGGGAAGATTCACCTGGCAATTGACAAACACACCCATATTAAACAGGTAATAAAATAGGAAAATAGCATACTCATTAGCATGAATTTAGAAGTTGACGGCAAAACTATAATGCCATCGGTTTAAATTAAGGAACCTCGTCCGATATCCCCATGGCCCTTCTTTTGGATACATGATCTGAATCCCCAGATGGGTAATCCACAGAAGTATTAGTTGGTGGAGTCCTAGGATGCTTCAAAGCAGCTGTACAAAGAAACGAAATAACTTGGAGAGCTAAGAACAAAACCTTAAAGCAAAAAACTCGGAAAATGTAGAAAAATAAAGTAAGTGGTACCCGGAATAGATGGAGCACCAAGACCAATAGCTCCTCCAGAAACTGCAGGATGAGTAACTGTGGGAGGATTAGACATCCAACCAGCAAGAGGAGCTGGAACTGGCGCTGGTGTAGGTTGGAAGGGCTGAACAAAATGATTAAAATAAGATAATGGAACCTAATCACCTATAACCACATTGAAATGGAGTTTCTAAGGCATTAAACTGCACCAAAAACCTACCCCATGTGCACCCAGAGGGGGGAAACCTCCAGCTTTTGGTAAAGATCCTAGCAACGGATTATTTGCAGGTGACGGAGCACGGGCACCATTTGGTTGTCCACAAGAATGATCCACAAAAAGAGTTTTGATATCTGGATTTGGCCTTGGATTCTTACAAAGTTGGTGTTGCCAGTTTAAGCTGCAATATTAATAAAATAATTGGTTCTCTCTTCATGGCCGCAAAACATAGCCGAAAGAATTATAAAAACCAATGCCAAAGCAAGCTAATTGTTTACCATTTGGGTTGCCTTAAATTCACTACCCTTTCCCAATATAAAAGAAGCATATATATCAATAGGCACAACTAAGTTGTGAAGGCCGACACCAGACTTAGAAGGGCAGCTATTCTTAGAATGATTTGTGAAGATTCCTAACAGGATTAATTATCCATAAATAAGAATAAAAGTTTGTCAAAACATATAGAAAATTGAATATACGCAACATAATACTCATTTTAATGCCAGGAAAGATTGATACACTCATTTCAAATGTTGCATTGAAACACTGGAGCAAAAAGTTTGTCAACATAAAAGCCTCTCAGCAAGGTTACCTTTGGTTAATGAGAGTCCGTAACCTTGAGTTTTTTAGGTTAGGAAACTGCAATTTATCACGGAACAATGGGTTTGCTTCAATAAGCTTCTTAAGCTCAACCAACATAATCGCTCTTGCAGATTTTGTATCTCCATACTTGGAGAGCTGTTCATTTTCCCTGCAATACAATAAATGAACTAAGAAACCAATTCTCTTGCTGTCTTACGACGAGATTTGATGACATATACATAATACCTGAAGTTCTCCAGTGTCAGGAGTTGAGTTATTTCCTTAAAGAGCTCTTCATTAAATGATGCAAAAACTTTAAGATCCTTTACTAGAATATCCACAGCCTTGGACCGATCATGCCTGTTAAAAAATTCAAATGCCCCATTATATGCACCAAACAACTAGAAAAAAATACAGAGTTACAACTAATATAAGGTAGTGTTGGTTTAATGGAAAGACTTTCAACATGGAATGACAATTCCTCGTATCTGCATTGGAATTCTCATTCCAATAAATGGAGGAATAGTGATTATTTTTGGATTTGGCATTCTGTGCTCCACCAATTTTTTGACTAACCAAACCTTGGAATAGATCTTTTGACGTAAAATCAGCATTCCATTCACTATCATTCCAATAAACCAAACATAGCCTAAGCCCTAAGCATATATAAAATTACAGCAGGAGAAAAAGCCATATTCAATTAATAATAAGCTTACTTATCGAGCGCCTCAAGATACTTCTGCTTCCTTATTTCAAAAAAGATCTTCATGGAGTAACGATTATCATCCACTTTTGTGAAACCAGAGAGGTACCTCTCAACCTCATCCCAGTTCCCATTGTGCACCTCATCCTCAAAATACTTCATGTTAAAGAAAAACCCAGATTCTTGTTCAAGCCTAGTATTAGGATATGCCCCATTTAAGGTGGAAACATTAGTAATTAATCACCAGAAAAAGGACAAAAATCACCTACTCATATTAGTCCATTATAAAATCACCTACTTGTGAACAGTCTCTTTGAACTTCTCCTCATCAAGGAACTGTAAGATTAAGAACACAAGCTCTCTACTGAGAGACGACATTGTAAGTAGGCCGTCTGTGAATACCGATGAGCAAGAATCAGCTAAAATACAAGCAGATCTGCAAACCTAAACCAAAAAAAAAAAAAAAAGAAAAGAAAAGAAAAGGATGTGTATTTACTATGTAAATACATATAAAGTATAGATGCCTATATAATTGGGAAAAAAAACAAAAAACAAAAAACAAAAACCAGGTCAGCTACCAGAGGGTTTATTTATTAACTTTTCCCTCTTACACTAGCTTCATAATTTAACTAAATATATGAAAATAGTATGAAAATTGAATCTAAACAAGTAAAAATAACAAAAAATTGAAATCCTTACCAGAACTAGATCTTAACGCGATCTTCAATTTAACACAGAGAACACCAATATTTTGCACAAGATCACCATATCAAGTTTGGGCATACGCCGACCTACGTCAGACCCCCACAATCAGTTGGTAGAAAATGAAAAATTCAAGGGTTCTTTTGAGGATCAGAGACGTGAAAGCAGCTTTAAACCAAGAGAATCGAAGATAGAAAGAAAAGGGGGTAAAGGCAACAAAACAAAACAAAACAATACAGAAAAAAAAAAAGAGCTGTTAAAGAGATATATGCATATAGAGAGAGAGAGAAAAAGCAAACGGTCCAAATAAAAATATTCCAGAAGAGAGAGAAAGATAGAACTACAAAGAGAAAGCTTACCTTGAAAATGAACCAAGAGGTCGAATGAAGAGAGAACACGAACACACAGAGGGAGAAGACAGAGAAACGACGAGCTCGAGGTGGAAGAGTCTTTGTTTCTCTCTCTATATAATCTCTTTCTCTCTCTCTCTCTCTCTCTCCACATATATATATATATATATATATATATATATAGATATATAACGTTTCTCTTTCTCTCACTATATAGCCCTTCTTTCGCTCTCTACTCTATCGTGCGCAGAAAATAAAAATACGACATTTACTTGAAGGTATGGGGATTTCTAAAGGAAGAGGCGACAAATAGAGCTAGATAAGTACGCGTACTTATATGATAAGCTATCACTTTTTGATAAGTAGAGAATGACTTGTATAAGTACAGTCGGAGTGGGGCCCCACTGAGCCGGCTACGTTCTGTCTAGTTAATCGGCGCGGAATCTGCAGCTGGCAGCTGTCCTTCAGCTTGGTTTTAAAACGAGACAGAGGGGAAATGATAGAGTATGACTGAGGAGTACGTTCATCACGTAGCTACAAGCTTGAGATCAACGTGGTTGATGAATTGTTTTCGGATCGAACAGTTGGCGGATGAGGCAGATGTACCGCTTAGGAGTTGTCTTAGAAAGTTCAGACATCTGATTTTCACTCCTTTCAGATCCCCTAAAAAACGACAAGATTTCTCGGATGGACCTCGTTGAGCTTTGGGTCCCGTTTTTTTCGAAAACTACGAACTTGCCATCCGGCACATGTTCTCCTTCCGAGATGAGATGAATCATGAAACCCAGTGAAAAGGACACTTCTCGGCGATACGATAAATATAAACAAAAAGTCGCCGATATATCAAAGTCATCTTTGGGGGTGAGGTCATTGAATGATTGATTCAAATGGTGGTACTTATTATTTTTATTAATTTATTTTATAAATAAATATTAATTTATGTTTGATTTAGTTTTTTTGAGGAATTTTTTATTTAATAATATCTTAAAAGTCTACTAATTTAGCTTCAGTTAATTTTTTTTACATATTTTTATATTTATTTTTTATAAAAAAATTAAAAAATTAAAAAAAAAATTAATCCAAACACAAACTTGTGATGTTTGACACTTTTTGGAACTAATTATTTATATATTATAATTAAAAAATAATAGTTATAATTTATAATAAAAATTATAAGTATTTAAAAAATATGCTAATTTGAAATTAAAATTAATTATTTATATAAAAAATTATAATTTATAATAAAAATTATAAATATTTAAATAATAATAATTAATTGCTAAAAATAATAGTAAAAAATTAAAACTTACTCTCGATAGTAATGTAAAACGCCACCATTATGTATCTAAAGTCTTGGGCCGCTTGAGATAATTTATTTATTTATTTTATTGTGTTTATCATTTAGTAAATTATTATATTTTTTTTATTTTTCTTATTGAGATAAGATAAAAAAGTAACAAATCTTGGTAAAGTATTTAAAAATAGAAAAAATAAATAAATAAGTAGATTAAATTTTATATTACTTATTTTAGTATTTAATAATTTTTTATTTTTTAATTAATATTTTTATTTTTTTGATTAATTTCATTGAGATCATTTAAAATAATAAAAAGACTTCGACAAAAAATAGAAAAACAATCATTATTTAGCCCAAACAAGGCCATTATGCTTTTGGCATTTTTATAATCAAAATGAGTTCAAAAATTAAAATTCTTTAAGGAAGATATAAAAAAAGATTAAAAATATTCAATAAATTAGATTGTATATATATTTTATTTCATTTTTTGATATTATCTAAAGAAATAATATTTTTTTTTTAAGAGACGTGACTTGGGTACGTCCCTTCACAGATTTTAAAATATTTTGTATCAATTTTTAAAACAAAGTCATAAAAACCAACTTTGGTGGTATCTATTATTTGGGATAATTTTTAAAAGGTTTTTTAATTTTTTTGTGACTTTTTTCGTTTTTAGTTGAAATCTTTATTAACTCAAATAATAATATTTTTTAAATTTATCTTGTTATGAGAAATTTTAAAAATAAAAAATTATCAAAAAACAAAAAAAATTTATATAAGACGAAAAAAGCTTTAGAGAGCCTCTTTAAAGACTTTTTAAGGCCTTTTTTCGTTTTTAATAAAATTATTTTTACGTTAATTCAAATAATAATATTTTTAAAATTTTTCGTATCAAGAGAAATCAGTAAAATAAAAAAAATGACCAAAATACTAAAAAAAAATCATATAAGACAAAGAAAAACTTAAAAAGTCACTTTAAGGCTTTTTGCCTCGTATAAATTTTTTTAACTCTAACAAAAACAGCTGTAATTTTAAATTTATTTTATCATAAAAAATCAAAAAATCAAAAAAATTTAAAAAATACAAAAAATAACAGAGAAATTTATCTCGAATAGTAACAAAGTTTCAGGATACCTCATATTCAAATTTTTTTGTATAACTCAATTATAAAAAAATATTTTATTTTAAAAATACTTTTTGTGTGTCAATTGAATACTAAAAAAATAAAAATAAAAAATATTTTTTTATAAAAATACTTTATAATAAAAATAATTTATTAAAAATTTATATTCTATCAAAATAAACAAAACTTTGAATGTAAGAAATTCGTACGATTGTGTGGGCCACAGAAAAAAATTTGTTGATATCACTTGCCCATACGCCTGTGTGCCAGTAATTACTCTTGGGTTAGGGTGTTAGGTCGGAGTACGTACACCAATCTTAGTGCGAATCTCGATACAATAGACGGTAAACAACGTTGCAAAGGACGACGCCATCAATATGGGGATCAGTTGTATACAAAAAAAATAAAAAATGAAAAACAACAAAAGTGCCAAACAAATAACTGCTGAGTTCGACATTATTAAAATTAATAAATTATAAATTATAAATTATAATAAAAATTATTAATATTTAATAAAAATTATACTTTATAATTAAAATTAAAAAAATTAATTATAAATTATAATAATAATTGTAAATATTTTAAAAAAATTTATAATTTATAATTAAAATGAGTAACAAAAAAATTAAATGTTACCCACAATACTTTGTCAAACACCTTCAATGTATTGACATCTAAAATATATTATTATTTGTAAAATAGTAAGTTATTAATGGTATGTTAACATTTTTTGATTGGTAATTTTGATTTTTTAATTTTTTGATTAAAGATATATACAAAAAAACTAAGATTGTATTTTTGACAAAAAAATAAAAAAGTTAAAAAATTAAATCAAAATAAAAAATTTCAAAATATTTTATTCAAATTTCTATCACTTTTAAAATATAATAATATTTTTATTTATTACTTATTTATTACCACTACCAACTGTATATAATTATTAATATCAACTATATAGAATGATAACATTATTCACTTTAAATAAAAATTAAAAAATTTAGCTTTTTACATAACCATCTAATTTAAAAAAAATAGCTTAAAAGCTAAATTACCAAATATTTTACTTAAAATTTAATTTAACTTTTTAGTTAAAAATATAATTAAAAAATTAATTTTTAAACTAATTATCAATCGAGCTAAGATTTTTATCCCAATTTAATTCTTAATCAGTGCACAGTATTGACTCAATTTGTTTTATAAATTATTTTTGAAGAAAATAAATACGATAAGAATACAAATAGGATTAAAAGACATTGGTCATAAAATGAGATTAAAAAAAGTTAAAAGATTATAAATAGAATTAGAATGTAATAATTATGCAGAAAAAAAGATAAAAAAACTAAATATACATATATTACATTTGATAAAATTATACAACATAGGGACATGGTGACCAGTTTAGTGACGACCAGTGTTCCACTGTCTCAGGGTTATGATCTCTGGGATATTTCATACCCTTTCCCACTTAACTTACCCAAAAAAATAAAAAATTATACAACATAATGTATTATTTATACCATTTCTAGTATAAACAACCTAGTAAAAAAATGTTAGGTTCATATATTTAACTTTTGGAGACCGATTAACAATTAATTTTAAAAATAACTTTAATAAATTGGATTTAGTATAAATTATTTTATAAAATATATTTTTTAATTAAGCTGATCAGTAATGAATTAATTTTTTTGATTTTTATTCAAATTGGATAGTTGCATTCTACATAGTTGCTTAGAACAATTGTATATATTTGAAATATGTGGTAATTAAATTATTAAATAAGTATATTATTTGTTTTTAATCAAATTTTTTAAATTTTTACCTCAAAAGACTTGAGCCCAGTCTAACTTTTTTTTTCATTATTTAAAAAAAAAACATATACAAATATCGAACACTTTAACTTTATTTTAGAGTAAAATACTTATAATAGATTTAATTACTAAACAAATTATGCAAATATCTTAAGTACTATAACTTACAAATAAAAAGTAAAAATATATTAAATATTTTAAATAAAAACAAAATTTTTTAAAAACTATTATAAAAAATATTCTACATAACTTGACTTTTTCTTTTTTCACTTTTTTCAAAAAACAAAATAAATTTTTTTATCAATTAACATTTTAAAACATTCCAACCAGATCCTTAAATGGTTGATATGTCACCTTCAATACCGACGAACTCCCTTAATTTTAGTTTTGAAATCAAACAAATAAAGAATGGATGGGTAATTATTATGTTCTTCTATAATATTATATAATAAGTTTATATGATATTTTTAATTAATATAGTAATAAAAAAATTTGTTATAGGAACATAATAATTCACTTTTATTAAGTGATTGAATGACAAAAAATAACTTATAAATTATAATTATTTATTTATTAAAATTATCACTAAGATCAAGATCGATGTACTCTTAAAGTAGCTAATAATTTGCCAAAATTGATATTGGAAAAAATAATTAATACTATTAACGGAGACCAATGGGTATGGGTTATCCGACCGAAAAACATTAAATGGTTATCTAAATAGAGAAAAAAGTTAGATTCTGGAGTAAAAAGATGGGAATTAAATGAAGAAGAAACGAAAAGGAGTTTCACGCTCTCTTGAGCGCGTGTTTTACACGACCAACCAGACATAAGCGATGGAGGACCACAAGTTTGTTTTGGTTCGGTTACAGCCAACGTGTACGGATTTGCCGGCCCAACAGGTACGGTTTCTGGCCCATTTCCCCTGTCCAACCTCGTCTCTCTAGCATTAATAATTAGCCCTAATTCGGTAACCGAATTAAAGCTGATTTTTTAGTTTTTGCATACAAATTTTAAAAAATTAAAAAAAAAATTTAATTCAAAAGTTTTTAGCTTTTTTTTTTTTTTTTTTACATATATTTTTTTATATTATTAAAAAATATCATAACTTTAATTATATACATCTATTTTTTTATAATAATTATACTTTTAAAATCTACTTGTTAAAATTTATCAAATAATATTTATACTGAATATAAAATTATTTTAAAATAAAATTAAAAAAATTATAATAATTTTAAATAAATTTTTTTGCATTTTAGCTTTAAAAGTCACACATATCTCAACTAAAGAAACTTTTTAACTTTTTAAATTAAAGTGGTTTAAAATTAAAAAATTAATTTAAAAGTGATTGCTAAACGAACTCTTAATGAGCAATTAATAAATAAAATTAATTATAAATTAATATTTATACAAAATATGTTTATATTTGTGAAAATAATTGACATTACGCTTGGTTTAAAAAAAAGTCTAATTACCTTTTCAGAAACACGATGGTGTTTGACTAAATTTTTGTTAATAGTTTATTGGTTGTAATTTTTAGTATAAGTTGAAAGTGTTTGGTAAAATATTTAATTTATAATTAGAATATAAAAAAAATAGTCTTAGTTTATAATAGAAGTTATAGGTGTTTAAAAAAATTATAGCTTATAGTTAAAAATAGTAATAAAAAACTAAAAGTAAAAATTAAAAGCATTTCCAAACACTCCCTACGCTTGGTTAAAAAAAAAAGACTGACTTTTTCAGTGTTTTTCTGGATTCATATTAAATTTTTAGTTTAAATTTTTTATTTTTTAAAAAAGTATTTTGAAAAGTATTTTCATTACGACTAAAATTAAAAAAACACTAAAGATTAAGAGATTGATAGGTAACTAGCTTAAAAGTTAGTTTTTTTTTACTTTTTTTGTGTGTTTTTGATCAAAAAGTTAAATTGTGTTTAAAGTATATTGTTCGGTAATTTAGCCTTTAAGTTAATTTTTTTGAAGTTATTTTTTTGGGTAAAAAACTAGTGCTTTGTTTTTTGTTCAAAGTGAACAATTTATCATTTTATATATTTGATATTAATAATTATATATAATTAGTAGTAGTAGTAAATAAATTATAAATATGGAGTATTATTGTATTTTAAAAATTGTCGGAGTTTGAATATAATATTTTGGTAGTTTGTGATTTGATTTGAATTTTTGACTTTTTTATTTTTTATTTTTTTGCCAAACGAATAATTTATTTTTTTTGATTTTTTTAGTCAAAAAGTCAAAAAACTAAAGTTGCCAATCAAAGGTCTAAAAAAATCAAAAATAAATAAATAAATAACTGTTAAGTTGGCTCTTTCCATCTTATCTAAAAAATATTTGGTTAATTTTTTTTTAATTTTTTTATTTCTTATGATGTGAAGATTCTAAAAAATATACTTATTTAAATTAATACTAAAAAATAAAAACAAACAAAAATCGTATAAGAAAATTAGCTCAAATGTTTTTCTTTTCAGTTTATTAGATGTTGGTGAATCGTGTAAAAAACTTAGGATAAGAGAATCTTAATACATATATTTAATAATTTTTAATATATTAAAATAGAGAAATATAATTTTTAAAACAAATAAACCCTTGTCAAAACAAAATAGGATGTCCCTAATTTAATTTTATTTTTAAATAATTGTGGCTTGGCACGTTTAATATTATTAATTTTTATATTCAATTCGATATTATTTATCTCGCATCTCAAGGATTTAATATTTTCCATGTTTGGGCTAAATTTTAAGAATCTTGCTTATTTTTTTGTTTTATATGAATTTTTTGTTTTTGATCAAAATTTTGAACTTTCCTAAATTGTCTCGATAAGTTAAATTAAAAAAATAAAATAAATTTAATTAAAAGATAAAAAATTAAAATTATAACAATTTTAAGCAAAAATTTTTATCTATTGACTTAAAATCATTTTAAAGTTACTTAAAGTCAAAAAGTACTGCTTAAAGTTGGTTGTCAGAATTTGGGCTACTGGCTTAGCTTATTTTTGTATTTTATAATTTTTTTATATATTTGATTAAAGAATTTTATTTTTTTAGCTCATATCAATGAGCAAAGTAAAAAAAAATATAATAATTGAATTAGATGATAAAAAGAATTTATAAAAATAAAATAAATAAATAAACAATTATCTAAATGGGGCATTTTCTTAATTATTTAGACAATTTGAAACTACTACTCATTTACTCCAACTCTAGACCATAGAGACAAAAAGGGCCTAGGCAAGCCTATTCAGCAAGTGCGTCGCTCGTTAGCACTTTTTTTTTTGTGATTTAAAAAAAACAAATTATTTAGAATAATTTATTTAAAATATTTTTTATTTTATTATTAAAATCTTTAATACGTTCTTATTATTTATATAGTGTTTGAGATATTAGTATAATTTTTTATTTTTTATAATTATTTTTGATTTTTTAATTAAAAATTTTATGGTTATTTCACCCAAAAAAATATTAGAATGTTTGTAATATTTATAAACTTTTTATTTAAAAAATAAATAAATAAAAATTAATAAATTTTTTAAAAATACCAAACACACTAGCTTAAAAGTTAATTTTTTTTAAAAAAAATAACTTTTAAAAAAAGCCAAACATAAGCTTAATATTTTCACAACCATTTAGGTCATTTCAACTACGTCATTTATTCAACACGGGACCGTATAAAAAGTAGCATGAAGGAAATGATAAATAACAATCCTGGTTTGGTAATATTTATATTTATTTTTTATTTTTTATTTTTATTTTTATTTGTAAATGATAAACAAAAACACATTAAATAATTATTTTTGTTTTTATAAAATAAAAGCAAATTATTTTCAATATTTACTAATTTTTTGTAAACTAAAAAAAAATATATTTTTTATCAATAAATTTTATTTCATCCACCTCTTCTCCATTACTTCTAAGTATCACTATTTATCACAGGTAAACATGCATACTTAACCACAATCTCTTATCATCATCTTCCTTCCCCCCTACCCCCAGCCCACTAGTCATGACCTCCACCAATTATTTCTCCCACCAACTACCACCACCTCAACCCAACAACCTCCACTTTTGCCCACCGTTAGTAGTCACCCATCATTGTTTTCACCTTTTGTCAAAAATTTTATCCATCACATCCGCCTAACCCTCCAACTCATACTCGCCACCTCTACCTATTGCATTCCTCAACTAGTTATCAATTCTACTCACCAACTCTCCCCACAAACTATCACCTCCCTCATTAATCGACACCTCCACTCACAACTTATATTATTTGTTGCTGGCTTACTGAATGCCACCTTTTTGCTCAATAATTACCACCTCGACCTACCATAACCCGCACCTACTATTGTCTCATCACCCACTGCCATCATTTTTAATACATTCGTCTATTTTTGTTCATATTTGACAATTGCGACTATCTTTACTAACTCTTATACCTTTGAACTCTCCAACCTAGCCATTGTTTATATATTTGTTATACCACATTCGATTGTTGTTGATTATCTCCCCCCAATCAGCCACTATAGGTATTTCCACCTTTGACAATGCTATTGGCCAACTCTTCTTTCGTTGGTGTTTCTATTCGATCAGTTTTTACTTGTTTGAGCATAAAATTTTATAATAAAAAATGTAATTTTCAAACATATTATTCTTATTCATTTTTAGAAAAATAAAAAAAAAACATTTTTATTTATTATAAACATAAAATATAAAATTATAAAGACTATCAAACCGGATATAATACGTAGTTGACAACTTGACAGATTACAAGTAATTTCAACATTTATTAGTAAGATGTATATATATATATATTTTTAAAAATACTTACCACAACATATTCTGAAAGTCACTAAAAAACTAAATTAACTAATGACACTATTAAAAAATCAAAAGTATGATTAAAGCGCTGTTTGGGCTCTCTTAAAAGCTATTAACAATGTCAACTTTTAAGTTATATTGTTTGGTCTCTTTAAAAAGTTATTAACTTTTTTCATATTTTTTTCAAGAAAAAAAGCGTATATATATTTCAAATATATTAACTTTTTTTAAAAATAAAATAACTATAATACCCACAGTTAAAAAAATTAACTCTCCTCACAAAAAATAAAAAAATTCATCATAATATTCTAAACATCGTAACTTAAAAGCAAAAAGTAAAAGTATTTTATATATTTTAATAAAAAGTAAAAAACAAAAAAATTACTATAAAAAATTATTCTAAACAATTTATTTTTGTATTTTTTAAAAACATATTTTTTAAAAATTAAATTTTTTAAATGCACTAATTGCAGAAAAGAACCAGACAAAGCGAAAAATAGTAGGAAAAACTTGTAGTACCGAGGTAGCTAAGCTCAAGGCATGTGCTACCAAAAGAATTTAATGAATAAATAAAAATACATAACTTAAAAAAAAGTAGCTTTTAGAGGTTGTTTTATATCCACTTTATTTAGTAGCCAGTTCCAAAGAAAGAGCGTAAAAGAATACCACATTTAGAAAGCTGCTGCTTTGATTGAAAACATTTTTCACAACGCAAAAGGTAGCACTTACCTTTAAAACTGTTTTACTTTTTAGGATTTGTTTGCTTGAATAATTATTTTTATGAAATAATTAATATATTTAGATTATTAATAGTTAGAGTATTATAAATTGGACTATTAGTGTAATATTTTTTTGTATTATAAGGTGTTTGGTTAAGAGTAATTTAACTAAAGAATAAATAATACGTTGTTTTGTTTGACAAAATTTTAATAGAATTAAATTTTTTTATGTACAAAAATAATCAAAATAGTTCTGAAATTAACAACCTATCCTTCCCCTGAGTTTGAGATAGACCGTCATATGAGGTGTTAAGTTAGTTTGAGAGTTTTTTTTTCTCTAAATAGATGCCAAACAATGTAATATATGGGATTATAATTGAAATAGTCCAATTTCAAATCCCAAATTCGCAAACAAACATGCCCTTATGGTCTTGTTGGGGATGATTTATGTAATTTCTTTTACTTATTGAGGGGGATCAAGTTCTGATCAGAATCACGTGGAGCATACGTGGAAAGGCCGTACAGCACAACAATCCTTTTCACCTCGGCGTGCCACCTTGGCATACATGTATTAGTTTAGGCAATAAGCCGAGTTATACGAAAAGTATGCCTGGGCCTCGGAGACCTCGGGGTGTATGGCCCATGCTATGCCTTGGATCCGAGTTTAGAAAGAGTTCAGCCCGATCCTGAAGAAGGGGTGCTCGGCCTAATGAACAAAATACTCGGCATTCACGTCCGAAAAGAATGGGGTGTCTGAACCCTAAAGCCAAGCTCAATGGTTGATATTCAGGATCATATCATTTGGTACGCGTATCCAAAGAGTGACATGATGATAAGAGATAAGCTGCAAGTAGATCAATTTAGGGGCTAGGACGTCAAAATAGGAATGACTTAGCCCTAGCCCAAGCTAGCCCTGAAGATTGATGGACATCTTGAAATGACAAAAGGAACTTACAGAAAGATCTTGCAGAGAAATCTAATGATAATATTGATAAGTCACCATCAGATCATTAATTGCTATGCATTGATCAGAGAGAGAGAGTACAACCTAATTTGCTCGGGTCGGGTCGGACTCTACAAGTGGGTTAAGTATATTTCTTCCTATAAATAGACAACACTCTCAAAATGCAAGGTATGCTCGCTTTTTACTTGCCAAAACTCCGTTAAAATACTCTCTCAAGCTCTCCTCTCTCTCTCTGGAATTCTTGTCTGACTTGATCATCAGAGGGTCCACCGGTATAAAGTCACCGGCGGGCATCTCATCTATTTCTTGTGTAGGCGTACATGTGGCATTCATCCATGACATCTCAGCCAGCTTGGATGGGACCAGTAGATCCCAATCCTTATCTTCTGCAATTTGGTGCCGTTTGTGGAAAAATCTAGAACACCTCCATGGCTAGTTGGGAAAATCACGATCATGAAGAGCTAAGAAAGCCACGCGCACCACGCGTAGCAGCATCACATGCCACTCATCGTAGAAGAGGACACCCTATGCCTTTTTAGGTTCATGTTGGTGGAGCCAGAATCAACTAAAGGAGAGAATTGACTCATGTTGGGAGTTCTCGTGAAACAACACCTTTTGAGGGGGACTATCCCCCACGTTATACCATGCAGCAAGTACTTGAGGGGTACCAAGATGAGCTGAATAGGAGAGACCAGCAACTGGTCAGGCTCCAATAAGAGCTCCACGAAATAATGACTCAGGTGAACTGACGCTCACCAAAAGCTCGGTTCGAACATGAGCAGTCCAACCATGAGAGGTCCAATCGGGATCAAAGGAGAGGCGCTGCTCGGCCTTAGGCAAGTCGTAGCTTGAGAAGGGATGCTCGCTTTTTACTTGTCAAAACTCTGTTAAAATACTCTCTCAAGCTCTCCTCTTTCTCTGGAATCCTTGCCTAACTTGATCATCAGAGGGTCCACCGGTATAAAGCCACCGGCGGGCATCTCACCCCTTTCTTGTACAGGCGTACGCGTGGCATTCATCCTCGATATCTCAGCCAGCTTGGATGGGACCAGTAGATCCCAATCCTTATCCTCTGTAATTTGGTGCCATCTGTGGAAAAATCTAGAACACCTCCATGGCTAGTTGGGAAAATCACGATCATGAAGAGCTAAGAAAGCCACGCGCACCACGCGTAGCAGCATCACATGCCACTCATCGTAGAATAGGACACCCTATGCCTTCTGAGGTTCTTGTTGGTGGAGCCAAAGTCAACTAAAGAAGAGAATGGACTCATATTTGGAGTTCTCATGAAACAACACCTTTTGGGGGGGATTATCCCCCACGTTATACCATGCAGCAAGTACTTGAGGGGTACCAAGATGAGCTGAATAGGAGAGACCAACAACTGGTCAGGCTCCAATAAGAGCTCCACGAAATAAGGACTCAGGTGAACTGACGCTCCCCAGGAGCTCAGTCCGAACATGAGCAGTCCAACCATGAGAGGTCCAATCAGGATCAAAGGAGAGGTGCTGCTCGGCCTTAGGCAAGTCGTAGCTCGAGAAGGGATCCTCGACTTGATCGCTGTGAAGAAGACCCTGAGAGGAGTTGCGTCTCGGGTTCTAAGACAAAGAGACAGGGGCAGAGACAGACCTCCAGCAACACCCATGTACCAGCCATGCGACGTCATGAGCAGCAATGGCAGGCTGACCAGGAGTTTGGCAGTATAGAAGAAAGGAAGAACTCAAGCAACAGCTGAACCTCCAGCTCGAGGGGAGATTACAGCCGGGCTCAGGGAGGTCGGCTCAAGACATAGCTCGGAGGGCGTTGGAGCAGATATCCCCCTTTACAAGGGAGGTGGATGGAGCAGATCCGCCCAGGAAGTTTTAAACCCCAAAGTTCAACCTCTATGACGAGAAAATTGACCCTATGGGTCATATACGACATTCAGACAGATGATGAAACTATGGAGCGAAAATGATGCCCTGATGCACATGCTTTTTTCGTCCAGCTTGGGCGATGTAGCTCTACGTTGGTTTAACAAACTCCCAGCTGGGTCAGTTAGAAGTTGGAGGCTGCTTGCCGAGTTGTTCGCAGCAAGGTTCATTACGAACATTTGTCAGCCAAGGAGATTGACTCTCTGCTCGGCCTGAGGAAAGCTGAGAATGAAAGCTTGAGGTCCTATGCTCAGCGTTATAGGAGACCTTTAACGACATCGATGATTGCAATGAGCAATTTATCGTGGCCTCTTTCAAGTTGGGGTTTGATAAAACCCACAAATTGAGGCATTCCTTGACCAAAAGGCCTGCTCAGGGCATGGCCGAGCTGATGTTGAGAATCGAGCAGTACTCTAAAGTCGAGGAGGATATGGGAGGCGTGAGTAATGAAACGCCTGCCCAAGAAGCGCAGAAGGGAGCCCGAACAGATAAGAAAGAGAACAAGAAGGCCAAGAATAGGCCTGATCGAGAAAAGGAGCACGAGAGGCCAAACGAATTTTATGAAGTGGCCAATACCGTGTTCAAAGAGCCCATTCACATTCTCCTCACTCAGATAAAAGATAAACCGTGGTTTGTCTGGCCACCAAAGATGTTCACTGATGCCGACAAGCGAGACGAGAAGAAACACTGTGCTTACCATAGTGAGCATGGGCATTACACGGATCGTTGCCAGACCTTCAAGAGGTTCCTGGAGGAGATGGTGAAGGTAGGGAACCTCGGGCAGTACATTGATAAAGAAAAGACTCGGGCTGAATAGCACGTTCATGTCGAGCAGGGTAGAGGAGTACAAGAACCCATAGAAATTATCAACGTCATACATGCAGCCCCTAAGTTGGAGACGTCGAATGAGATAAGGGGTGAAAGCCAGAAAAGGGAACATCAATGCGAGGTTATGCAGACCCATCTCGGGCAGAGTGGTCTGGGCAAAAGAAAGTCTCGGAGCAATGAGTTATTGGCAGGAGATGTGACTTTCACTGATGTCAACCTGGAAGGGATTGAACACCCGCACAACGACGCACTCGTTATTACCCTCCGGATTGGGAGGTATGACGTGAAGCGTATCTTGGTCGATCAAGGAAACTTGGCGGAAGTGATGTATGCCGACCTTTTCCACAAGTTAGGGCTCAAGAAAGAAAATTTGCTGAAATGTCACACCCCGTTGGTTGGGTTCAACGATCAGCTCGTCCTGCCAATAGGGAGGATCACACTGCCTGTCAGGGTAGGCTCTGAGCTAAAGAAAATTGAATTTTTGGTGATAGATGTGCCGTCCCCCTACAATGCTATAATGGGGCGGACTTGGCTTCATCAGCTTAAGGCTATCCCTTTAGCATACCATCAGGTCCTGAAATTCCCAACTGCTAGGGGTGTGGAAACAATCCGGGGAGATCAAATGGCGGCCAGACAATGTTTTATGGCTGCTATCAGAGGAAGAGCAGGCTCGTCCAGCGATGAGCAGATGTGTGTGGTCAAAATTCAAGATAGGCCACTTCTTGATGATGTTCGGAGGGCACCAACAGAAAAGGTTGTTGAGCCACTGAAGAAGGTTATGCTGAATGAAGATGGCCCTGATCGTTTCTTTCTGCTTGAATCCCCCATGACCGAGCAAGAAGAAATCGACCTGCTGAGCTTCCTCAAGTCAAATATGGAGGTATTTTCTTAAACTCCCTATGAGATGCCAGGTATCAACTCAGGAGTAATGCAGCACAGATTAAACGTAGATCCCTCACACAAGCCGATAGTCCAGTGCGAGAGGAGGTCTTCAGCTCAATACTCAGAGGCCGTAGCAGAGTAGGTTGAAAAGTTGCTCGAGACAGGGGCAATAAAGGAAGTACAGTACCCTCAATGGTGTCCAACACCGTGGTTGTCAAGAAGAAGAGTGGAAAGTGGAGGGTCTACGTAGATTTCACCGACCTAAACAAAGCCTGTCCTAAAGATTCTTTCTCACTTCCCAAGATTGATCAATTGGTGGATTCAGCGGCAAGACATGGAATGATGAGTTTTTTAGATGCTTATAGGGGCTACCACCAGATAGCCTTAAGCCCATATGATCAAGAGAAGACCAGTTTCATCACGCCCAGAGAATTATACTGCTACAGGGTCATGCCTTTTGGCTTGAAAAATGCGGAGGCAACCTACGAGAGGCTTATGACCAAGATATTCCAACCTATGCTAGGTCGGAGTATCGAAGTCTACATAGATGATATGGCAGTAAAGACCGAGCAAGAGCAAGATCATTTGGCCGACTTGAGCAGCATCTTCGAGGTGCTAAAGACCTACAAATTGAGGCTCAATGCGTCTAAATGTGCGTTTGGTGTACAATCGGGCAAGTGTTTGGGGCATTCGATCAGTAGAAGAGGGATTGAGGCAGACCCTAACCAGACAGCGACAATTCAGAATAGAAAATCTCCAAAGACAATTCGGGAGATACAACGACTGACAGGGATGGCAGCAGCTCTGAATAGATTCATTAGCCGATCATCAGATAAGTGCCATCATTTCTTTTAGTTGTTGAAAAAGAACAAAAATTTTGTATGGGGGGAGGAGTGTGATCAGGTGCACCAAAAATTGAAGGTGTACCAGACCTCGACTCCTCTTCTCTCCAAGCCCATGTTTGGGGAGGAGCTATATATGTACATTGTAGTGTCAGAGCACGCAGCTAGTGTCGTCCTGGTCAGGATGAACATTGTCGAGCTGCTCCCCTTCTACTATGTCAGCCACACATTCCTTGACGTCGAAACTAGATACTTGCCTTTGAAAAAGCTAACACTAGCTCTGGTGATGGCATCTCGAAAGTTAGCCCAGTACTTCCAAGCGCACAAAATCATTATTTTAACTACACACCTGCTTAAAGCCTTGCTACGCCGAGCTGACTTCTTTAGAAGAATCGCTAAATAGAGAGTGGAGATCGGGAGTATGACATCGAATTTTGACTAAGGACAGCAATAAAAGGGCAGTTCCTAGCGAATTTTATCGCAAAATTTTACCGGTCAAGCACGTTGCACAGCTCGGACTCAACCCTACTCGAGTCTGAGCTGGGGGAAGGATGACCAATCTGGAACAAAGCTGGAACATAAAATGGGGAATCCAAGACAACACAGGCAACCCAGAACAACTCTGACTCTATGCAAAGATGGAGGTTATACACTGATGGCGTGTCAAACCAGAAAGGCTCAAAAGCAAGGGTGGTTCTCATCTCCTCAGACGGATTAGTAATAAGGCACTCTATCAGATTGGGATTTTCAGCGTTTAATAACGAAGCCGAGTACGAAGCATTGCTCGCAGGGCTCAGAAGCGTTGGGCTTCTGGGCATTACAAAATTGAAAGTATTTTGTGATTCCCAATTAGTGGTGAACCAAATGACTGGGTAGTACAACGCAAGGGATGATAGGATGGCTTCCAATCTATCCATAGCACTCCAACTAATCAAGGGCTTTGAAAAGGTGTAATTCGAGCAGGTCAGCAGAGAAGGGAACTCTCACCCGATGCCCTAGCAGCCCTAGCCTTGGCAACCGAGCTCGGGCTAAAGAGGATAGTAGAAGTACAGAAGCAGGAGAGCTCGAGCATTGAGATGACAGCTCGACAGGTTTGTGCCCTTGAAGAAGACCAGAAGCCGAGCTGGATGGATCCCCTTATCAGATTCCTCAATGATGGTCAACTTCCTGAAGACAGGAAGTAGGCTCACAAAATCAGGCATAAGGCAGCACAGTTTTGGCTATCCCTCAAGAGTCAGTTATATAGAAGATCTTTCTCAGGGCTCTATCTATTATGTATCCATCCGAACAAGGTCCAAGACTTTCTATTTGAGCTTTATCAAGAGATATGTGGGGGTCACACTGGAGGAAGGTCTATGGCGCACCGAACAATACCCCAGGGTTATTGGTGGCCCTATATGCAAAAAGATGTCCAAGTGTATTCACAAAAGTGTGAGAAGTGTCAGAAATTTTCTCCATTACACAGGCAGTCAGCCGATGAGCTTAGCCCCGATCACCAGCCCATGGCCCTTCGCTCAATGGGGACTAAATATTGTTGGGTCATTACCTAAGGCACCCAACAATAAAAAGTTCCTAATTGTAGCAACATATTATTTTTTCAAATGGGTGGAGGCTGAGCCCTTAACTAACATTTGAGACGTGGACGCGAAGAAGTTTTTATGGAAGAACATCATTACCATGTTTGGTATTCCGCGTGCCATAGTTGCGGACAATAGGAAGCAGTTCGACAGCAAATTGTTAAAGGCATTCTACTCGGGCCTGAAAATAAAGAATTATTTCTCAACACCCCCGTTCCTTCAGAGCAATGACCAAGTGAAAATTTCAAACATAACACTTATATCCGGGCTGAAGAGAAGGTTGGAGAAGGCAAAAAAAAACGGGTGGACGTGCTCCCCTCTGTGCTATGGGCCAACCGAACAACTCTAAGGAGTTCTACTGGGGAGATACCATTTGCCATGGCCTATGGCTTGGAGGTTGTGATCCCTCTCGAGATCGGGCTACCCACGATTAGAACTGAAGCCTTCGAGTCCAAGAATAACAGCCTCGGCATTGCTTGGGACCTGGACCTGGACCTGGCCAAGGAAAGAATAGAGTAGGCTCTGGTCAAGCTGACAACCTAGATGCAAAATTTTACAACATACGGGTGAACTAGAGGAGCTTCTAGGTCGGCGAGCAGGTTCTCAGGAAGGTCCTCCTTAACACAAAAGACCCCCTTGATGGCAAGCTAGGTCCGACCTGGGAGGGCCAGTACAAAGTCACGTCAGTTGCAGGCACGAAAGCGTACAGACTTGAAGATATGGAAGGAAAGCAAATTCCGAGGCCGTGGAACGCACAGAATTTAAGAAAGTTTTGTCATCGACGCTTGAAATGTATATTTTTTCGGGATAATGACTGAAGAGGAGTTTTTAAAAGTTTGTGCATGATTAAAGACATCGCAATAAAAGTCCCAGATGACTTCGAGTCATACCTGGGCAAGAAAGTCCTAGCTAGGCTAGGCAACAAAAGTCCCAGATAATTTCGAGTCATGCCTGGGCAAGAAAGTCCTAGCTAGGCTAGGCAACAAAAGTCCCGGATGATTTCGAGTCATGCCTGGGCAAGAAATTCATAGCTAGGCTAGGCAATAAAAGTCCCAGATGACTTCGAGTCATGCCTAGGCAAGAAAGCCCTAGCTAGGCTATGTAGTAAAAGTCCTAGATGACTTCGAGTTATGCCTGAGCAAAAAATTTGATGAGCAGAGTTCTAGCTCGGTTAGAACTATCCGAATGTGGTGAGCGGTAAAATTCAAGCCGACCTTGAGTCACTTGTAATCTTTGAGATTCCTACGTCTTTGCCCAGCAGTGCGTACTGTTTAGCTCGGGGGAATATACGTGAAACTTGATTGCCCAAACACACCAAGTAGTGTGGGGCCGAGCTTCATATACTTATGTGAAAATTAAAATCAAAGAGAAGACACGTACAAAGCAAATAGAGATTGAACAAAAAAGCTCAGAAATTAAATTGTAGTTTCATTCATATAAAGTTTTGCAGTGCAATCAACATGAGCCGACCTCACAGAAGGAAACGAGGTTGTGCATCGTAAACTTGAAAATTTTGAAGATAAAAAATAAAAGGAAGATAAAGTAAATGCCAGAGCATGTCCGCCTATTCTTGCTCACCCAGCACCGGGACCACCTCCTCGTCCTCCGCCTGCTCTTCCCCTTGCTCAGACGGGAGAGGTGGAGGGACCTCGAAATCTTGTACTAGAGGTGGCGGAGGATCAATATGAACAGCCGAGAAAGGCGCAACCTCCTCTATGGGTCCTGGAGGAATGGCTATCCCGATCAGGTGAGCAAGTTGATCAGGGAATGGGACGGATGATTGAATCCAGGGTACATTTTTGCCGAGCTCGGAGTCTAGACCAACGAGCGCGGCGTTGAGGGCAGCATCCTACCCAACGTCCCACCCCATTTTGAATAGGGGATTCTGCATGCTCATCACCTGCGCTTCGTAGACATCCCCCGTTCAGTTGAAGCCCTCATCAAACCGCTCCTTATGTATCTAGACATTGGCTGCTCTGAGTTCGGCGTTCTCTTGCCCGAGCGCGGCCTTTGCCTTCGACGCCGCATCTAGCTCCCCGATCACAGAGGCAAGGTTTGACTCCTACTCCTTGACCGAGTCCAAAGCACGGGTGGCCCGGATCTTGGCGTCTTTCTTGGCCTTCAAGACCTATCTGATATGTGCTTGGAGGACCTTGATATCCTCCTTGAGCTTTTGGACCTCGGCGTGGAGTGTATCATGTTTTTCCTGTAGCTGACTGCACTGAGCGACAGCTTCCATTCCCATCTGGATGCCCTGCTCAGTAATAGAGAAAATTTTATTAAAAAAACACACAGGGAACAGAAATGCAAGAAACATGATGCTAACAATGAGTTCGGTCCTTACCGCAATGAGGTGCTGAGCAGCCTGCTTAGTCAGCAAAGAGGATGGGATGGCCGCGTATGATTCCTTGTCTTTTTGGAGGCATATGCTCTTGGCCAGAGCCCAAGCCACATGGTGGCTCTCATGCACTGAATCTTGGGTGGAAATGGCTTTCCAACGGTATGACGGAGAGAGGACGAGAGGTATCTCCGTCGCTGGTGTAGAGCCCTCAGCTCGGCTCGAAATAAGCAGAGGGCCAAAGGCCTCAACACGGCAGCGTACCTCTCGTTCTGCCACCTCGGACGTTGTGCTCCTCTTTTTGAAGGTTCGTGGTGGAGCCAGAGGGGCTAAAACTGTGGCTGTGGGGGGAGTTATTGAGATCAATCTTGGAGGTTGTGCGGGAGAGCTTGCAATCGCTGGACGGGCGGTGGGAGTCACACCGGGTATGCTCCCGAGGAGGTTGAAGAGATTCCTTTGAGACATGTCAATAGCTTGAAGAACGGCTTGAGTTGCCGAGCTGTGAGAGCCCGATGGTCTTTTGCCCCTAGTTTCCCTAGAAGTGGAGGCTCCCGTGCTCTGACCTCCTTCTGTCCCGGCCTCCTCTATGGGCTCTAGGCAATGTCTGAGTTCGTTTGATCGGAATGGGACCCCGTTGAATAACCTATTGAAAGAGCGAACCTCCTTGTCCCAATCGAGCACCCACCAGAGATGATCAAGATTTATACGACTGTCTCTTCGGTCCTTTTTGTCCTTGATGGCAGTTGTGTTGCAGTAAGCACCTGAAAAAAGAATGTATTAGTCCCGATTGGAAGTAAAGTAACGAATAAAGTTGAAGGGGCAGGGGAAGGAGCTCGGATACTTAGGGATCCCGGCCTGGTCGGGCAAAGCCGTGGTCGGGGATCTTCATTCCCAGGGCGAGTTGCCAATTCTCCCTGACCATGACAAAATCTTCTAAATCCCCTTTGTGGGAGTTCTTCAGCTCGAGGACGATGCTCTTGCCCTCTTTATCCTTGAGGTAGTATCTGTTCTGACCCCTAGATGTTTCAGATATGGAATAGCAATACTAAATCTCCCGAACACCGAGGTCGATGCCCATGGCTCGATTTAGTAGAGCTACCCCCATCAGAATAGAGAAGATGCTTGGGGTGAGCTGCGCAGGGCAAAGTCTATAAAAGGAAAGAGTTTCCCTCACGATGCCCGGGAGGGGGAACTCCAACCTGAACTCCGGAATGGCAACCAAAGGGATTATGGCTGCCCCAGGCTCACTGGTAGTCCAGGTTTTGTTTGCACCTGCTTGACGAATTGATACGTCATCAGGGATGGCCCTAGCTCGGCAGAGCTTGGCCAAAGCCTCAGGAGTATCAACGAATCGAGCAAGTCACCCCATTTCATCTTAGGGGTTAAAAAAAAAAAAGAAAAGTCTTTAGTTTTTTATATATATATACATACACACACACACACACATACAAATACAGGTACTTCCCCAGCAACACCGCCACCCCCAGGGGTGGCAGCGGCGGCGCATGAGCGTTTGGGGTATAGGCCTGTAAGCCTTGCCCCCACTACGGTGGCGTTAGCCACGATTTTTCACAGAAAGGATGAAACAGAGAAAGGTAGGATGCTAACCTTAGTGAAGATGAGTCTGATAACCTCGAAGATTGCCGGAGTTGCAGAGGTCACCGTCCCCGGAGAATGGGTTGCCAAAAGTCGTCTAAGCTTCGAGAGTGCTAATGGTTCTTAAAAGTGGGATGATGGAATACCCTTCCCCTTTTATAGCTGTACATACATTCAAACAAAGCACGAAAAGATGGCAGTTATGGTGCGTGCTCTAATGCGCGCCGTGTGCATTTAATACGCGTTTAGTATAGACGGCGTTCGCCGTTTGAGCACCTTATCCGAACAGATCAGGACAGTCGACCTCGTAGTACTGTTGTTCGGATCAGAGGGCCGAGCTCAATCCCTCTTCATATTAATGATTCCGAGCAGAATTCCCTGATCGGGTTTGAAAATTCGAGCAACCCACTGTGGCGTTGGGATTTGGGGTCATTTTGAAAAAAAAAGTTCAAAAATAAAGAATTCAAAGAATGTTTAGAAAAATAATTTAACACTTTAAAAATTAAAATTTGAAGACTCATTTTTGTTGAAAATAGAGTCGCAAGTTAATTTTTGAGAAAAAACTAAGAAAAATAATAATATTAGCTACCGATCTTTAAAATGTTAACCGGAGAAAGTGGATTCGGGGGCTAAGGTACAAATCGGGAAAAGTGTTAGGCACTCTGCTCACCCAATCGTAAGGTTGACCTCTACTAATCATCATTGATTCTTTAATATGATTTCTCAAATGCATACAAATACAGAAAATTGAGGCAAAGAGAGAACATCCAAAATTAATTATAAAAAATACATAATATATGTACATAGCACTTCAAATCAAAATAAATAAGGAGATAAAATCCTAAGTCTTACAGCATGCAATTTATATATAAAGGATACATGGATCACTCCCACATGCAATAGTGTTAAAGCAAACCTAAACTAGCATGATTCAAATAAAAGAGTAAAAATAGGCTAAAGATGCTAAAATTATCTAAACATAATTTGTTACAAAATGACCTAAACTACCCTAAACATACATTTAAAGAAAATAACTAAAACATGCATATCATAAGTATTCATTTAGAAAGAAAAATATGAATATGATAATTACTAAAAATGGACGATGCACAAGAATTCTATATTTTCAGAGAGAGAAAGTCTACTAATAAATGAAACAAAATAAATGTATTTTAACAAAAAAGAGTTTGCGAAGAAAAAGAAAATGAAGAAAAAAGTTTATAAAAGAAAAAGATACCAAATGAAAAGGTTAGAAAATACTATTAAAAGAGAACTTAACTATTTAAATTTTTATGAAAATAAATGAAAAAGAAAAGAAAAGGGAATAAAGCAAAAGAAATGATAGGAAAATTATGATGCCATTTAAAGATGATAATTTATTTAAAAGAAAATAAAGTTAACATTGAAATAAGATAGAACATTATATGGGAAATAAAGCTTAATAATAAAAAAATTGAAAGAAGATACTAGAAAGGAAAGTTACACTATTGTTTAAAAAAAAACAAAAAAAGTAAAAAATAAGAGCTAGCAAAGAAAAATTAAATTAATACTAATACTAGAACATTAACTAATGCTTAAAAGAAAAATGGACTTTAAACTAAAAGAAAAGAAAACGAGAATGAAAATGAATTCAAGAATATTAGAACAAAATTAAGAAAATAAAGGAACATTAAACTTAATATTATAAGAAAAGAAAGGAGAAAGTAAATGTTAAGAAATAAAATTAGGCAAACTAAAAGAAGAGAAAATAAAATTAAATATTAGAACATTAAATTAACATTAAAAAAAAAAATATTAAAATTAAATAGGTGTAATATTGATGATTATAACCATTTTTATGTAAGTGTTATGATTATAACAATTTATAATATTAGCAAGTTGTAATTGCTAGAAATAGTAGCACTATTTAATGATTTTAGTTAAACTTTAATATAAATGAGCAAATAAATAAATAAGTAATTTAAATCTTGAATTTAAACACAAGCATAGCAACTAATAAATAATGCAAGAATGTAGTTGAAAGAAGTAAATAAATATTAACCCGATCGCTCCAAAATATAGAAGATTGAGCTAGAAGGATCGGGGATCTAAACGGAATGCCTGGATTGTTACGGAATCCTCAAATTGGGAAAATGTGCTCCAATGCTCCAATCCTCGGGTATTGATCCCAACTAGGGTTGTACGATTTCGAAGACTCGGCTTGCGGTATTTTGGTAGAGCTTCGGCGAAGAGACTCGGAATTGCTCGGCAACTCGGCAGGGCTTCTCGCACTAAACCTCTCACTAATTTTTTGTCCTTGAAAACGTACCAGAGGTACCGTATTTATAGAGTTTCTCAACCAATGAGACGTTGATACATTTTTAGACACGTCAGGCCATTTGGAGTTGGCGGCCGCCACAATGTGAGTTGGCGGTCGCCATGTTGGAAAAGTTTCCACAAGGTTCTATAGGCAGTCGCTATAATGGAGTTGGCGGTCGCCAAGTTTGGGAATTTCTTGGACAACAAGTTATTGGTTTTGAAGATTTTTGATGGTTAAAGTTCAAATTCCGGGCTTGGATCACTTCTCGAGGATCGAACTGAAATACTTGTTCCACATGTTTTCATCATCGGATCCACCTAAGATTAAGTGGGGTCAAATTGGGGTGTCTACAGTTGCCCCTCTTTGATATGACTTGTATAGCAACGCGTGATACAAGTTATATTAAAAATCCAGAGACAACAGCTATTTGACCGAACCATTAATCTTATGCCACAAACACACAAGCATACATATGATGTTGGTCGTATTCGAACTTTCATCGAGTTGCCTACGTACCCCTTTTGCTAGGGATCAGACCAAAACGAAGTTACTGGAGTAAAATGCAAAGATGCAAAATATAATGCAAAATGTAGCTTGATATAGATGTTAACATGATGCATATGCTGATATAATCGAACAAATCCTAAATATCGAGTTAAGATCTAAAGGGAGTGCAAACAAGTCAAAGATTAAGTTAAGATCTAAGAACTCGATTGAGGATAAAATAATTAAAATGATCGAGTTAAGATTCAAGAAATTATTTTAACCGGAAAAGCAATCATGAATTGATCGGTCGAGTTAAGACATCAAAATTCCGGGATAAAAGCGGGATAAAAAATAACTACAAGTCAAATTTTATGACTTAGAGTTAATTTTACCATGAGAAAATCACGAATTAATAGGTCGAATTAAGACCTAAAAAATTTGAAACGAAGTATGAGAAAAAATAATTAAAAGCCTTGTTACGGTTTAAAATTAAATTTATCGGAGAAAAATTACGAATTAACAGGTCGAGTTAAGACCTATAAATTCGGAACGAAACATGAGATAAAAATAATCAAAAACCTAGTTACGGCTTAAAATTAAATTTGTTGGAGGAAAATCGTGAATTAATAAGTCGAGTTAACACCTGAAAATTCAGGACGCGACGTTAGATAAAAATAATCAAAAACCTAATTACGGCTTAAAATTAAATTTATCGGAGGAAAATAATCACACAAATATTCTGAAAAACACCCACAAAATAAGGAATTTAGAGAAATAAAAGTTTTGAAAATTATTATTTGCTTAGCAAAATATTTTTGAAAATGCACATAAAATAACATATACGGAATTAATATGCACAAAATAAATAACATGTGATAAAGAAAATGTATTTTTAAAAATTATTTTTGTTTACAAAATGCTCACAACAATAAAAAGAAACTCCTACAATTAAAAAAAGATACAATAATCATACATATAATAATAATAATAATAAAATGCCCAAATGGCCCCTCGAGGAAACCCAGAACACCATTCTACAAAACTGACATAATGTGACTTTTGGCAACCTGGCAGTCGCCAGGACGAAATCCTTTAGACATGGCGGCCGCTGAGTAAAAACCCTTCCAACATGGCGACCACCATGTGTCTTTTGAGGAACCTGGTGGTCGCTACAATGCAAGTTGGTGGCCGCCAACTCTGAGCGCGCATATGATCCTTGATGCGCGTGGACCAGGCTCATTCTTCATATCTTCACTCTCTCTCTAGCTCTCTGCACTCTCAACTCTCCCTACCCTTCTCCTTGCTTCCACATTCTTTTTGGCTTTCTCCCTACTCCTCTTTGATACGAGATGTTTACGCTGCTTTTTGTGCATTCGTTCCTTTTCATAGCCGACTCAAGCCAGGGAGACGATGACTTGGGGGCCTAACGAGGTCCCTCTACTGCTGAGAGCTCCTCCATGGGGACACTCAGCGATACGACCACCAACCTCCCTGCCAGCGGGGTCACTGCTACGCAACCGAGCGCTATAAATGATGCTCTTCTTTTTTAGGCAGAGTGTGCCTCTCGTCAAACAGCCGAGGAGGAGGCCCGGGCAGCCGCTGAGACACATGCGGCTTAAGATGCTGCTGCAGAGGTTGAGATGGCTAATTTTCTAGATCCAGACGCTGGAGAGGGTGATCCTGCACTTTTTGACCCACACACCTATAATCCAGTTCCTCACCGCATTGTAGACCGCGGGATGAGACGCTATAAGCCTCCTGCTGACGCGATTGTTGCTGACGTTCTTCTCCGGGAACCTGACCACCATATCTCTCGTCAGCGACCCTCGGTAGGTACCCTATTCTTACTATTTTAAATACCAAAGTATGATTTATCAAATGTAGACGCATACCTAGAATCTCCCATATGATGATGATGATGATGATGATGTGTTCCGATAAGATGATAAATTTTGATGATGGTGTGATGCTAATATCTTAGTTTCGGGACCCTTGCAATGGAGATTAAACAGTAGGGATACTAGGATTTTGAACAAACAATAAAAGATGCAATTATTTTAGTGAAAAGCAAAAAAACTAAGTGGAGAATTTTTTTTTTATAAAAAAAATTCTAGAAAATTTTGAAAAATCTTAGAAGATTTTTTTGTTTTATTTTTATTATTTTTTTAAGAAAAATTCTATAAATTTTTAAATTTTTTTAAAATATTCTAGAAAATTTTGAAAAATCTTAGAAGATTTTTTTTGTTTTTGTCTTTTTTTTTTATAGAAAAATTCTAAAAATTTTGAAAAATCTGAAAAAAATTCTAGGAAATTTTGAAAAATCTTAGAAATTTTTTTAAAAGAAAAATTCTAGAAAATTCTAAAAAATTTAAAGAAAATTTTTAGAGAATCAAGGAAATTATAGAAACTTTGGGCAAATTTTTAGAAGAATTCTAGAAAAATCTTAGAAAATCTT
>JAOTRH010000025.1:5571968-5666955 GCA_034768845.1 Heliamphora exappendiculata
TATAATACTTGTGTTGGATATTGTGTGCTCTTATTTAATATTATTTATCTATTATATTGTGATTTAATTTTATAGTTGTTATTATTTTTATTATTATGATTATTATTATTTTGTTTTACTTAATTAATTAATTTTTTTTTCTTTTAACGTTAATTGGCTAATTCTTAGTCTTAGGTAATCATTGGCGATCCTAGTTGACTATACTATCGTTGTTAATGTTATTCTTAAAATACGGTCCTTACATAATATCAACCATGAAAAAAGAAATAAATTTTAGCATTGTTTGGGATAATAGCTTATTCATTTAAGTTATTTATTTTATTTTATTTTTAGTAATTTTTTATCGTTTAGTCAAATTAGTATAATTTTTATATATTTTAAATTAAATGCTATCGTGATTTTCTTTTCGGTATTTTTGCTTATTTTTTTACTTTTAAAATTTTAAGTGTATTAATACATTTTCAGTTTATTTCTACTTCAAAATGAAAATATAAATAAAAGAGTTAAAAAGCAAATAATTCTTACAAACGACTATTAATTACAAATGCAATTGATTCTTTCGTATTCTATTTTATTTCTCCATTAATTGTCGTGTACTCTTTTTTCTACAAGCTATTAATCAAATACACATCAATACCATTATTTCACATATGATTTTTAAAAAATTAATATAATTTTTAATAATAATATTACTTGACATCGTGAATTGAAATACCAACCTTGGTTTTACTTAATTTTTCAGACTATGTTCATAACAACTAAAATTTTATGGTTAAAATTTATAAATTTCTATGATTTTGATCAATGAATTTATATAATCTTTTAATTATAAATTTAGATAATTTAGTAGTGAATTTGTGTGGTTGAATTTATAAAGTGGATACCATATAATCCAAAAATAAAGTGTGCACTTAAATTTTTTTCTTTAATACAATAACTCATACTTTTTAAAAATGTTCTTTAAATTTTCTCATGTAACACTCTTTTTCTATGTACACATAAAAATATATACATAATAAAATAACTCATATTTTTTAAAAGTGTTTTAGACAGCAGCAAAAGACCTGCATAGCTAAAATTTATATATAAAATAGTTTTTTTTTAAATGTGTTCTTTTTCTTCTAAAACATTTTTGAAAAAGAAAAAACAACAATTGAGATTAAATGATTCTACGACCAAGAAATCACATAAATAGATAAATATATTCTACATTTTTAATATATTTTTTAAATAATAACCGAGATTAATCTAAACTTTACACTTTGTAGTCGAGAATAGCTTATTGGAAGAAAATTTATCTCTCTATTTCATTTTATTAATGAATTTTAAATTTTAAAAAAAATTATACTAAATACATCGATGAAATTTGTTTACAAATAACACTTATTTTTAATAAATTATAAATTTTTTAACTACAAATATAATAAGCTTAAATCGCGGCGCATATATATATATATATAGGGATACATAGGATGAACGTGAAGCAAGGAATGTTAGGGGTGACCAGTGATGGACCAATGAAAGGCTAAAAAGAAGTCTTTTGGGTTATGATTCAGAAAGCCGTGGCACAGGCTTATCCCTTTGTAATGTTCGTCACATTTTGCAAGATATAAGTTTAATGAGAATACATTTATTATCGAGATTTTTTAATTATTATTAATTTTTATGAGATTAATTTATATAAAATTTTATTTTAATTTTAATTGAGTTTTTTTTGTTAGTAAACGATGAGATTAATCTCTAAAAATTAAATAATATATACATAAATTAACTCTAACATCTTTAAATATTAAGAAGAAAATGAACTAAAGGTTCAAGATATTTTTTAAAAAAAAGAGAAAAAGGATAAAAAAGAAAGAAAAGTAAATTGTAAAGCCGTCTTGGAACGTTTATGTTTATTATTATTTTTAATTTTTAAAATCTTCATAAATTATAAATAAAAATGCATTTAAATGTATATAGTTTTTAAAATTTATTAATTTTTTGTAAATAAACATATATATATATATATATATATATATCTTATGTAAATAATTTTTTATTTTTATTTCTCTTTTTTATTACTTTTTACTATTCTTATTTCTAGTTATCATCATCTCTTTTTTATTTTTTGAAAATATTACTACTAATTTTAATTATAAATTATTAAATATTTATAATTTTTATCATAATTTATAATTATTTTTATTTTATTTTAATTATAAAATATAAATTTTATTAAATATTCATAATTTTTTTATCAATGATAGTTTATGAGCTATTAATAATAATTTTTTTAAAAACACACGTTATCTAATTGATTCACTGATAGAATCATCTATATTATCATATTAATAAAATTAAATTCTACGGTTGGAGGGAATCGATGATACCATAAACCCTTCGCGGGAATCTGACGCTGAACTTCTCCATTGATCGATACGTGGCGTTTGCTCCACCATCTTCCGCCACGCGTCTCTCCTCTCACGAGACACACCACCTAACCCCCCACCCCCTCCTTCCTCTCTCTCTCTCTCTCTCTCTCTCTCTTACAAACCTTCTCTTCTGCTTCGTTTTCATCCCGCATCCAGATCCTGAGATCCATTCTTTTCACAGCAACACAAGAGATTCAGATATTCAGATTCCGAAACTGCCTTCCTTCCATCCTAGAGAAGAAACGATCATGGAGGTTCCCGTAGGGTTCTTGGCCAAGCTCTGGAGCTTCCTATCATTTCTACCTTTCTTCTTCTTGCTCCTTTTCCTCGGCCTTCTCAAAGGTACTCTACTACTCTCTTATCGCACTGTTTGAATCTGTTTTCTCCATTCGATACTATGAAAAATATGTTTGAAATCGTTTTACGATCGGCATTGGTGATTTCGGTTTGTGTTTTGTTGGAAAAAGGGACGATCATCTGTCCAGTGGTGGGAAGCGTTATCGGGATTGGAAATTCAACAGTTATTATTGGGCTTTGGCCGGCGCACTTCATCTGGACTTGCTGCTGTGTCGCTAAGTATGCTTCCATTTTTCCTTTCCCTTTCAAAAATTTTTATGGCAGTTTGATGCCGGCGATATTTTCGAAAATTTTGATGTTAGTAATAACTTTGTTTAGAGTTTTTTATTACTTTCACTGCAGCTTGTTTTAGTACATTCTATATATTTTCAAAGTGAGAATTGAGTTTATTTTAAATTTATTTTTTGGTAATTTTTGTTAATTAGGAATTTAGCAGGATTCCATTCTTTTATTTATATTGTTTGTTATTAGAGAGGTATTTGTAACTCAAGAATGCTGCATACGGTGCATAAAATATTGAACGCCTCACCGCATACATACGGACACCACTTATTCTATTTATCGAAACATTGCATAAAACAGTGCATGTTTCATACATTGTTTTATGCATTGTACATATAGACTAATTCTTTTTAATTTAAGCAGATTTGTATATTTAGTGTCAGTGCTCTTCTAATCGATAATCGAGCTTCTCCGCATCCATAGATGGGCGCAAGGGGGCGAATGGGATAGCCGTCTATCTCAAATTTTGAAAATACTCACTATTATAGTAGTATTAGTTCAGAATATTTAAAGATTATATAAGTTCAAGCTTATAAGATTTTTTTTGAAAACTTAATATATACCCTCCTAAGAATTTATAAGAACAATTCGTCTCTTCTAAATTAAAATTTTGCTTTCGTCCCGTCTGCATCACATATCTGTTCTATTCTGAATGATCTGTTTTACGCATATGTTCAGAACTAAAAGGCTTGGATTGGTATTGAAGATTTTGGTAGTGGTATTGCTACCAGTGCCTCTAGTCCTTTGGCCGATCATCGGAATTTTGGGTAGTCTTTCGGGTGGCATTGGATATGGGTTCTTTGCTCCCCTAATTGCAACTTTTGAGGCTGTTGGTGAGAATGTCACTGACAAATTCATCCATTGTTTTGTTGTGAGTTGCTCACTTCCCACTACCTTTGTTTTAAATTTTCCCTTGAGTTTCTCTCAATAGGCAGCTGAATTGTTGACGGTTCTACTTGTCCTTTTACTGTTTAATGGACCTTTTTGTTAAATTGAAGATACTTCAGAACCAGTGACTTTTCCCCATCACCATATCTAATTGCACCTTTAAATTTCCAGTTTTGCTATTTTTATGGGGGGAAAAAACATGGTAAATAAAAAATTGTGTTTAAATAATCTTGTGAACAGATATGGTTGGCCTGTTTTTGACATGGAACCCAACTTCATTCATAGTTCAATAACGAAAAACCGGTTTCCCAAAAAAACGAGAAAAGAATAAAAGCATTAATCACTTTCAAGTGCTTGCCAATTTTTAATAAGGCGACAAGATGTGCTTGTTTATTTTTCAAGCTTTTGGGCAGTTATTCACTCAGATTATTTCTCACTGTGGACAGTTCCAAAATTCCATAATAACGACCGTGTCCTAATCATTTGTCCAATTTCATCATTTATTGAGGGTGTTTGTTAGAAATTATTTTTTAAATTTTAGCTTATAACTCAACAAGAGAGAGAGAGAGAGAGAGAGAGAAAAAGCCAAAATGTGTGCTTATATCTTTTTGTTTGTAGTTTCTAATTCTAAATCAGCAAATAAAAATTCTACTGCTTAAAACTATAAGTTTATAATTATAACAAACATTTGCAACTTTTGTTTAAAATCATAATCATGCTTTTTAGTAATAATCTATAAGTTCATGATTTTAGTTACACTATTCACCCTTATTATCAAATTTGAACACCTATTTCAACAGTTAGCATAACCCAAATAAATTGGTCTTGGCATCCTTTGTGCTTGATTTGTATTTTACATATTTTTCAGGATGGTTGTTGGTCCACCATCGAGGGGAGCTGCACGGTGGTACGGGATTTTACTGATTTTTGTTTCCACTCATATTTCTCCTATATGGATGAACTGAGTGAGGAGATGCCTGCAGATCAGAAGCCTATTGACATCAAGTGAGAGACTTTTCTTTTCATTGTTTTTGTCCTTATGACAAAAGGCTGTAATTGGAGCAGGGAATATTGTCCAAAAATTTTATATCCCTCCATCCAAATGCATTAGAGGCCGTGGGATCATAGGAGAATCTCAGGATCATATGAGTATCTGAAGGCACAGTTATCTCAAGACATATCGAACGATTTTGATTGCTTTGAGATAAGGGGGAATAAGTTTTGGAACTAGTGATCCCTTGCTTTGTAATTGTGCATGCTGAATTTATGTCTTGTTTTGTCTTTTTAAGGTTATCAAAATTGCCAAGCTGTTTGTTGGTTATCCTTCTCGGCGTGTTAGTAGATATGCCTTCAATTACCATTGTTGCTCTTTGCAAAAGCCCTTACATGCTGTTGAAAGGGTGGAAGAGGCTGTTGGAAGATTTGATTGGAAGAGAAGGACCATTCCTGGAGGCAGTATGTGTCCCATTTGCAGCTCTTTCCATCTCCTTATGGCCTCTAGCTGTGGCAGGAGCTGTGATAAGTGCTTTATTCTCAAGCTTCTTTCTAGGACTGTACAGTGCAGTGATTGTCCAGCAGGTATATTATAAAGTTCTGTTTTCGAATTTGTTACATGTTTGAGGTAGGATTTAGAGGCATCTGTGCGTTATTTCCGTATAGGTTTGGATGTTTAGCTGAATTCATATTCATATTTCCCAGGAAGGCTCATTTTGGATGGGACTTGCCTACATTGTGTCGATAATTTCACTGTTTGACGAGTATACAAACGATTTACTTTATTTGAGGGAGGGGTCCTGCTTTCCCAGGTACCATTTTGGATTCTAGATTCTTTGCTTTGCTCGTAATGTGTTCTTGAGAACCTGCCTCCTTCGGTAGTTGTTATGCCTCCATTTTTAAAACCGGGTTATGAACACAAGTGTATACAGTGTATTCAATGGTTCTGATTCTGAGAAATCCTTCCGGCAGCCAGGCCGAGATACCGTAGGAACATGGGGTCTGGTGAGAGTGTTGAGAGAAGAAAGTCAATTGACGATGTTAGAAATGGTCAGAAGAATGGGAGAGAAGGCTCAACCAACTCAAAGCTGGTTTCAGAACGATCAAGGACATTGAAGTGGGCTATTCAACAATACACACCTATACAGGTGGGAAACATCTTATATGCACCTCAAAATAATATATGATTTTTAGGTTGTAGAGGATCATTGTTAAAATGTGACAGATATGGGATTGGCTGTTCAAATCCTGCGAGGTGAATGGTAGGATACTGCTTCATGAGGGTTTGGTTGATGTCAAAGACTTGGAGGAATGCATTACGAAGGGCAATTGTAAAAAGTTAGGCATTAAACTACCAGCTTGGTCAATTCTACAATGTCTTCTGGCATCAGCAAAGTCAGATTCTTCTGGTTTGATTATCTGTACGTCTCGATACTTCATTCTTTACATAATGTATGTTATATTGGAGTTCCAATTGTGATTTTATTGTTGATTTTTTTTAGCTGATGATGTGGAATTGACAAGGAACAACTGTACAAAGGAAAAATTGTTTGAGTGGTTCATTGAGCCACTGTTGATAATGAAGGAGCAAATAAAGGGACTAAAATTAAATGAAAATGAAGAAATGTCCCTGAAGAAGCTGATTATGCATTGCAACAACGATAAACCAGAAGAGTGGGATGATACCAGCTTTCCATCCAGCAACAATGTCAGAAGAGCACAGTTGCAAGCCATTATAAGGAGGTGAATCTTTTTTCTCAAATCCTAAATAAATAGAAAAAATAATGGAGCTCTGGTGAACACATGATGTGACGTGAGGAAGAAAAATGCTAAATTAGGATTAAAATTCGAGTAGATGTGACCAATAGATATAGCTACACGAGGCATTTTATTTTTACCATTAGTTTGATTTGTTTGTTCATATATGAATAGAGCCATATATCTGATGCACATGTTTCTGCAAAGTTCATCCAATGTTTGAGGGTTTGAGCTAGATCTTATATCAGACGGTAGGCATTGTAAAGTTAGCTACATTAAAATGTGCAGTGCCTTATTGTATTTCCTGCTGTTGTATAAACACCTTCTTAGTTCTTAGTTTGTTCAGAAACTCAATTGCAAAATTCATGGTGGTTAGGAGATTATTGTATAACTGTACAGTACGGTTCTAACTATTGGTCAATATCGTATTGGCCTGCCATCATATTACAATATTGTTCAATATCACCAATACATGTTTGTACCACCAATACGGATACGTACTCTGATACGTATCCACCCCAAAAATGATCTTCATCGCATCTTTATTGACTCTGATTATTTCAGCCTCTCTGTTGGGCTCCTTATTCTATAGTCTACATGTAATGTTAGGCCAGACAAGCATGAGCTTATTTTTTGGGAATATTTCTAGAGTTCATACATCTGTCTTGTTAGTTTTACACATAACAGTTACATGAACAGAGAGTCAGAACTTCATCTTATTAGTAAAGTTTTGACAGGCTGCAAGGAATAGTCGGTTCCATGTCCCGGATGCCAACCTTCAGACGGCGTTTCCAGAACTTGGTGAAGGTGTTGTGCATAGAAGCGATTCAGTCTGGTATTTTGGCAAACAGTGTTGTAAGATTGAAAACCCGATATGGTGGCAAAAATGGAGAGGCGGTTACAGAGAAGAGTGAGCACAAGGTGGAAGATGGGAATATAGTATAATAATATGAAAAACAAAATTTAAGTAGAATTTTCCATGAGATCTACTAATCAAGGTCCTTGATGAGTTAAAAATCCAGTTTTTGCATCTTTCTGTTAAGATAGGAGGAAAAGATTGTCTAATATGAGGTCAGAAAAAGGGTAGTCCAATTTGTGTTTGGAATTGGAGAGAGATACTCATGTCAATCAATCATATGTTTGTGAACATTTGTTGGACATGAGAGTAGTTTAGGCTTGTAAAATTCTGATTGACAGGACTGACTTTGGTTTTTGCTTGGACCAATTTGCTCTGGTTTCCACCTTTTTGTGCAGTTGGAGACTTAAAAGACACTGCAATTTAATGCTTCCAGGTTAAGGTGTGTGTAAATGAATTGCATTATGGGAGCGTTGGTTTTGACTTATGTGAACAAATCTGAAAAATGAAGGTAAATAAATAACACCTTTTTTTAAGGTAAACAAATAACACCTTCTATTTTTTTTTTTAAAGGATTTTTTTTTAAGCACTTAATGATATACGATGCATTTGATTTGTTATGTGAATGATTTTAACATTGAGAATTACAATTTTAACATTGAGAATTACAAGATGAACAAACGGTTTTGATTGAAGTGTGACCAAAAGGTTGGCCACACTAGTCCAGAGGCTGCTTTAAAATTTTTGAAACCCGTGTCTCATTTGCTATTATCCTTTAAATCATTATAGTATTCGTACATGATCTCCTCTCTTGATTAATAGAAGAGGCTTTCTCGTGGATTGGGCCCGGATAGAGGTGCAGCAGCTCTCTTTTACCTGAGGAGTTTTCTCAGTGGTGGTGGTGGTAGTGGTGATAATGTGATGACATCAGCAGGTAGTGGCAATTGGATTGGTTACAGCAATATGGATAACAAATTATTTAGTACACCATTGGGATAATTTGAATATTCCTTCCGAACAAGACTGGAACTTTTTTTTTTTAGTATGATTGGGCTCGGGGATGAACCGAGCTGCACCTAAAAATGGTGACACTAGAATGTAGGATTTTTGCTAGTACATTATAGTAAATGAGCTTTAGAGGTATAGTAAGACGGATTTTGTTCAAAAATATAGCTCAATGCCAGAAAAATCTGATGGATCGCCTTTGCCAATTCACCATGGGAGCTTAGTTGTGTAGGAGGGAACAACATACTTCAGAATTAATGCAAGAATACAATGGAATATGGCTATTGGCTCCAGAGATTTGTGACGTGTTTTTTGTTCATGGCGCACAAGCAAAATGGAAGTAGCTGAAGAAGTGTCCTTCTGCCATGCGCACAGTGGCGCCCCAACACGCACTGTGCGCTGCTGTCACTGCGCCCATGTGCGCTGCTGCATGTTTTGCTGTAGGTGTGCTAGCTTGCTATTTTGGCATGCAAACATGCCTTGTTGCACCTGCGTTCAGCCACGCAACATATGCCACTCGCTTTGGGCTACTTGGACCATTCTCTAGGCCTTGTTAGGGCATCACTTGACAAACCTTTGGATGAATGTTGCCACTTTTCTTGGGCAACATCGTGGGCCTTCTCCGGGCTCTCCAACGGCCACGACAACACGACGTCACCCCACATTCGGTTTTAAAATAGAAAAACTAACCAAAACTTCTACCAGCATAGTAGTAATTGTTCATTCAACCCCAAACCTTTGGATGAATGTTGCCACTTTTCTTGGGCAACATCGTGGGCCTTCTCCGGGCTCTCCAACGGCCACGACAACACGACGTCACCCCACATTCGGTTTTAAAATAGAAAAACTAACCAAAACTTCTACCAGCATAGTAGTAATTGTTCATTCAACCCCCCCAAAGAGAAAAGCACAAATCTAAAGCATGTAGCAAAAGATAAATGAAAAATTCCCAAGGCAAAGTAATTCCGGATGTCATTAACTACTGAATATTAGAACAAGTCAATTCTAACAAGTGATTTATATCGATCAAGTAAATACCCAAAAGAAGAAGAAGAAAATATATAGACAGGCCGGACATCAATGTCACCTTCCAAAACATTTTAGTATTGACGATGTGAGGGTTGAAGAAAGGAACCTCAATCCAACAGATCCTCCAGGGAAGTAGGAAATAGCATAGTATGACAAGGCAAGGACCTAGCAATAGAGTGATAACAATTTGAACCAAAATAAGCCTTTGCATAGTGAAATAGATAACAAAGTGAAGATTTTTTATGAAGCAAATAATCATCATCAAGAGTATGAATCGTCAAAGCTCTGACAATTCCATCTTTTTTATGTGATGGGAGATTTGAGAGAGCCAATGCCGGTACAATCATATCATGTTCAATAAAATATCATCAGGGAAAAATGGAATGGATTATTTTGACACATCTCAAAAAGAAATTCGTTGTCATTTATATGAAAATATTCTGATTATTATTAAGAATTCAATGGTCCTTCCTCCTTGAATCAGACAAAGAAAGAAGAGAAAATCCCATTGAATTCTTTCGCTTTCAAGTCTACAACTCAATTCATCTGATTAGTGCAGCAATGAACCCAATCCAGAATATGAACCATAAAAGAAAATACCTATTAAGTATAAAGAAATTCACATTTCCTTGCATTAAAGAACTACAGGACTGTTTTCATCGAACTATCGAGATTATTTCTGCTCTGCAGGAAAATCGACTTATTCTATGAAAATTTCAAAAATCTTAACTTCTGGTGAAAACCAAATGCACCCAACTAGTGAAAAATGAAATACAAAGTAGACATACAATACAAAGAAGTGAATAGTGCTAAGGAGAAAGCAGAGACTGCTGCTGATTATGGTAATCAAGAAGACAAGATCAGAGGTGTCAATGACCAGATCATTTCCAACAATAACCATTTCTAATTATTCAGGCTTTAGTTTGTGTTGATTAATTTTAAACCCTGACTTGCATTTAACAAATTCCTACACAACCATTGCAGAAACAATTGGAAACCAACCAGCTATATTGCTAACAGTATTTTTGAATGACATTATTTAAATAATAGTTCTCCTAGGAATAATTCCTTTGAAATAATGGAACCATGCCTAAATGCATCTGTCTAAACATGTCTCATTCTCAACCTTTTATAGAATGAGACATGTTCTTCCCAAGGCATTACATTTTGGCTGGGTTTGGAAATTATCAGCTTACCCAAGCCCAAAGGCACAGAGGCTTTTACACACGGTCAAGATACCATGTGCAATCAGATCAGGTTGGTATCCAGATTTCTATGGTGAAGATCATTTTACATACTAAAAACAGAAAGGCTAACAGAAACAGAAATGCATACAGTAAAAGAGGTACCTGTAACACAGAGAAGAGCACGGAAAGGATATAACTGTGAAGCACCATAGAGACATAAATCGTACCCACCATTGTGCCAATGAATCCCAATGTAAAGGGAAGCCGCTAGAGAAAGGGAAGAAAGAACACAAATGAGTGCAAAGCAAAGAAAAGGAAAATAGCATAAATGCTAATGAAATGGCAAGTTGAATTCGCATTTAGGAACCAACAATAAAGATTAAATCCTTTCTTTATAAGATAAGCAAATTTCTGCTACTGAACCCGGAATGTTTAGAGCATCGCTGTAATTACTAATTACCTCTTTCGATGACATGTGTGCAAGCTGATTCTTAGGACCTTTGAGGGCAAAGAATGAGCCAATAATCAAGGCACAACCAATGGTAAAGCAGATAGCGAATTTCTGAGGCATTAGCACCATGACAGGAAGGAACATGGTGAACGCAATGAATATAAAAAACACGCCGGTGGCAAGGAATAAACCAAAATACATCAGAGATTTCCCAGAAGGGACATTGCTGGTGGCTGACTGAAAATTCCCTGGTAGATCCCTCACTCCTTTTGAAACCCTACAGAAAAAGACCAATGATTTTTTTTTCATGAGCAAAAAGAAAAAAAAAAACAATGAGTTTTATCCATGCATGGATAATCAATTGCAGCCAGCACAAAAAGATAAAATGAATCTCACAAGTGATCCGTGTGTCATCGTACTAAGAGTTCTATTGAGCAAAATGCTCTTCCTACTTTCAGTTTTCACTTTGTATGTCTTAGAAGCTTTCAACTAGGATTTGGGGGTCCAGCTCAGGCAAATCCTATGGTTTTGGCATGGCTTCTTGTTAAAAAAATTACCAGAGGAAATATGCCGCCAAACCGTTTCTGAAATTCGAAACACATCACGACAGCTTATAAATGATTACAGCAAAAAGACCACAACAGCAAATTACTTCTGATATAGTCATTCCTTAAATTTCCAACCATGGCACTTACAGATCATCAATCACATAGGACTATTCCCAGTCAAAGGCCACCATACAGAGAATAAGCTCAATTAATATAACTTTCACTGTACATCAGATCAGATCAGTGATACGTATATGATTTATTAAAACCTTTTTATATTTTTCTTTATTGTTTCTAGAAATTAAGTACTGACAGGAGTTGGTAGTAAGTTAGATAATGCCATAATGGGATATGTTCATTTTCCTATTTTGTAGCATAGTGGGTTATTGAGCTGTAATCTTCCTTTTGTATATACATGTTTGTGAATTAATAAAAGGGTATTGAATATTTTGAAAACTCTTATATTATTATGGAAGAACAGGAAGTCAGATTCTCCTCAAATAGAATCATTGGAGGTTCGCCCCTCTTGAATAGGGCAATTTCTCTCTTTTTTACTATTTATATTTTTGTAGCACAAGAAGGTTTGTATTGACAGTTTATGATAAGCTTCCATCTACTTAGGCCTGAACTTTATCTCAAGTTCTCAACTTCAATCTACTTCAGCTCAATTTTTCCCATTAGCCATCTACAGTGCTTTCAATACCATATCTTCCACCACAAGTGATGACAATTACTTCTGTTGGCTGCATTACTTCTGTTGGCTGCACACATCTAAACACTTCGTAACCATTTCAAACACACACAACATATTAAATGAATCGACATAGCAGATACCAATTCCAATGTAACAAGATAACAGTCAAGTCAACCTATGTGTCACTTCTTCCTCTCTCTCCTTTTCAATAACTATCTCCTCTCACATCATTTAAAACCTTCTTTTTTTTTTCTCTCATCATTCAAACCCTAACTTTTTTCTCTGACTTTGTTTCAAACTCAACTCTTCTCTTTATCTCTCATCAGAAAATTGCTAGTTAAATGCAAGATCAAATTCTCCACGGGTATAACCTATCTTCGATGAAGACAATCTCACAGACACATTCAACTACAGAAACAATGAAATTGAGTCCTGATTTGGTAAACTTAATGGAAATTGCAGTGATTGAGGCGAGTAAGGGAGCAAAAAACGGAATCGTTGCTTACACGTTGAAAGTCCCGGAGACCTTATCGTTGGCGGTCCTGACGGCGGCCTCGAGATCGAAACCTAAGCTCGAGTCTGGATCTTCGGAGTCTTTGGACGCTGCATAAGCGTTCCAATCGGCGAGCAAAGAGGACGACGATTTCTGCAGATCGTCATTGTCGCCGCTGCTGGGGCCTCCGGCGAACCATGCTTGGGCCGTTTTCTGCATGTTCTGTCAATCGGAAGGAACAAGATGGAGAGAGGACGGTGATGAGTGAGAGAATTTATCCAGCAGCTGATTCTCTCTCTCTCTCTCTCTCTCTCTCTACAGAGTACCGAGAAAGACGCTTCGATGTCTGGCTGCAGATCTGATCTGCAGCAAAACTGGCGGTTTCCGTTTCCCAATTTTCCGATGCGAATTTAGATGCGCACACTCTTCCGAAATACAATTACATAAGTTACATTTCCCCGCCTGCATAATTGATTATTTGTTTATTTTAGTTTATTTACTTTTATTTATAGTAATTTTTTTATTATTTAATTAAATTATTATAGTGCATCTTGAAAAATATTGGCATGATCCAAACTAACAGGTTGACCTATTTTAATGATCCTGAACTAAGTGAACTAAATACCGAACACCTTTACTTGAACTTAACGAAATCCTTTAACGAATCTTTTTTAATTTCTGGGAAGATAAGAACAACTATTAGTGTTTTTCATTTAAATTTGATCAAAAAATATTTTGACATTTAAATTAAATTTTTCTCTTTGAATTATTTTAAGCAAGAACAGGAATGAAATCACATACCTTTTCACTTAGAGTGCTTATCTTTTTAGAGCGCTGCAAGCCTTACCGAAGCAATTTATCAAAAAAATTGATCAAAAAAATTTAACCGACGAACGAGGAGATGGTGGTTCATTACTTGATGATAAGTGCTATAATCCACTTCATTTCAACCAAGTTCGGTCGATCAAACATCTCTGCCGCTAAATCTCGAAACCAATGACTATATCTACAGCTCCTATCCATAAAGATGTTGACGAAACAACACAAGTTCGTCCATTCTTCTTTGGCTCGAGTTCAAATATGCACAACTTATCACTAAAACAACTATATATATACATAAGTGTCTGTTTAGAAATTGTAAACCCTAAATGGTGAGTTTGAATCGAGGAGAGTGCAGATCTATGGGAGAATACAGTTATGATTCATGAACGACTTATCGAATGACAAGATCATAGAAAAAGGCTATAGTTCAGGAATATGGATTGATATAGGAGAGAGATGAGGTTGGACTTACATGAGGACGGAATAGCCAATAAAAGGGAGATTTGGAAGGTGAAGAGAAATGGAAGAGAAAATAAAAAAGACCAGTGAGAATGTTCTCACATACGCACCAGTGAGAACATTCTTAGAGTTGTTGACACTGAGAATATTTTCAAAGTTGTTAACACTGATAATGTTCTCAATATTTTTCACATTGAAAATATTCTCAGTATTTTTTACTTCGAGGGGTGATGGTCGTGGTTTTGGTTTTATCAGAGAAATATAGGACTGTCACTTGTTTGAGTTTGTGAGTATTCACTTGTTTTTATTCCCAGTTTTAGTCTCTGTGAATTTGGGTTTTGGGGGCTGGAATTTGAAAAGAATTTAGTGATGGATGGGTGGGTCTCATGGTGGTTCCAATGCGTGCCACCGCCGTTTCTCACCAAGACGTATGAAATGGTAGAAGACCTATTGACGAACTCTATTGTTTTGTGGAGTCAGAGTGGCCATAGCTTCATCATTTTGAATTCGTCGGAGTTTGCTAGAGAATTGCTTCCAAAGTACTTCAAACACAATAACTTCTCCAATTTATCAGGCAACTCAATACATATGTGAGTGCATCACCAATTGTTCTTCAATTTTCTCATATACGCACCAGTGAGAACATTCTCAGAGTTGTTAGCACTGAGAATGTTCTCAGTGTTTTTAACATGAGAATGTTCTCAGCATTTTTTACTTCGAATGCAATTAATTTATTATTTCGGTCTTTTTTACATATATTTATGACCGAAACTATTTATTTTGTAATATTTATTAAGTATATTATTTTTATAAAAAATTAAATTAATTAGACATTAATAATTTTGTGAGTAGACCACATTTGTTGAAATATAAATGAATGGTAATATAATTTTATAAAAAATAATAATAAAAATAATAATCAAATTAAGTAGTTAAAAATATTCAATTAACTTAGTTTTTTATGTTAGTAATAAAATTAATAAATATTACAAAATAAATAATTTTATTATAAAAATATATTTAAAAATACAATATATAAATTTTTTTTTGCCATAATCAAGCATAAAAATATTTAAACTAGCATTTCGGTCAAAAATTTGGGTAGCATGTTTGGTGAGGAATAATATTTTCGATCTTTTTATAGATGCCATTTGTAAATTGTTGAGATCTCCAGAATCTCACATTTCTATCATGAGATATCAAGGGTTTTCTATTACGATGGTTCTGTTGGGCAATTATCTCCCCCAATGCCTCTTAGCTCGCACGCTGCTAGCCAAAGAGACACAAATCATCATAGATCACCCTTTATGGGTTGGCCTGGACTGATTATGGGTTGCTTGCTTGGAATAGCCCAAACTTTTCATGGGCTGCCCCTTTGAGAGTAACCCATGTAATTAAAATTTTAGATTAGGCTTTTAGACTTCAACTTATCTGTATTTACTTATATTTTTTTAATTTTTTTCACAGTTCAAAAAATTAAAAAATTATTAAAATATAAAAAAAACTAAGAAACTAAAATAAACCAATTAAAATAATCACTGTCAATAAAGATCAACTGGTATACAAGTATTTAGGAATTTAATTAAAGTGAAAATAATTGTCACGTAACAATTTTTTGAAACCCGGGGGTGCAAGATGATCCATTTGCATTCAGGTGATCCAATTGACAATAATGGTTGAAACATAAAATTTGGTATTTTATCACCTATATTGGTAAATTCACCAATAAATAATGGTAGAAACTTGATCAGAGGATATATTTGTAGCCAAACATGGCTAAAAATCATGAATAATCATTTGTTCATGAAGTTATATTTTTTACATTGTTCAAAATGTCAAATTTTCAAAACCAGGATGTGTCACGATTTTTGTTGATCAAAACCAACATTGAATTTGTGGATCACATCAATATCTAATTTTGATGAAATGGTTGTTGGAAAAACTAAGAATATGGATAACGTTGTTAATATATATATTTTTTGAGCAATATAGCGCTTGAGGTGGTCACAAATGATCACTAATTGGCTTGATCTAAGCCCGTGCCTGCCAATTCGAAGCAAGTTCTCGACCTTTGAAGTGATTTCGGAAGCTACAAAGTAATTTTAGACGCTTTCAAGATATCATCGTCTTCCTAGATACTTGCGAGGAGGCACTGTAAGATTGTTTTAACACGATTCGATAATACGTTCAATAAGATGGTGTTTGAAAAAAGTTATTATTAGTAGTTTATAGATCATGACTTGTAATAAAAATTATGAGTGTTTGGTAAGAATTGTAATTTGTAACTGAAATATAAGAAAAAGTAATTATAAGTTGTAACAAAAGTTATGAGTGTTTAAAAAAATCTTGTAGTTTATAACTAAAATTAGTAACAAAAAAATCTAAACGCTACTAGCAGTAGTATTTTCAAATACCCCATAAATAAATTGAATTAGTGTTGAACTCGCAGGATTCAAAAATGACCCATCTAACTTGTTTAATTTTTTACAAAAAAATTTTATCAACTGTTTGAACTTTGGATTTTTTCATGCATGGATTCATGTTATTTTTCTATCCAACTATTTTAAAAAAAGAATACAAATTGTTTGGAGTTTTTTTTATTTATTAAAATTTATGTAATCTTATTATTGAAATATGTATATAATAAAAAATTGAACTTGTTATTAAATAATTTGTTAACACATGTTATTAAATAAGTTGTAAACATATTAATCTGTTTACAAATACATTGTGTTACCGACTAAAATCATAAAGGCAGCTGGGAAATATTTATCAGAATATCAAAAAGCCACTCATAGGTAGACGAGGGCTCAGAATGAAGACCCAAAAATAGATAGGTGGACTCCTCCCATGACAGGTAATTATAAAATCGATTTTGACGGGGCAAAAATTAACAATGGATTGGCAGGTTTTGGGGTTGTTATATGAGACTAGAATGGGAGAGTTGTGGCATCCTTAGTCGAGCATGTCACCGATGCACAAGATGTGGATCACATTGAGTGCTTGGGACGGTCAACACTTTAGAATTGGCACACTAGCTAGGTTTGCAAGATATTTACTTAAAAATGAACTTGTTAAATACAATAAAAATATGAATAAATTACACTGATTTTTCTTGAAATTTTTAATAAAAATAGAAACACCCTCTATAGTTTCTGAAATAGCACTAATTTCTCATCTGGTTTAGTTTTCTACATCAATTAAATCCAAACGTTAACTATCTGTTACTAACTTAACGTCAAATGGTTGGGTCTGTTTAATAATTGGCTTATTTTTCAATTTTATTCTTAAACCTCTTCTTTGTTTATGTTTTTGACCCACACTGACGTTGAAGATGAGATATGTTTCAGTAACTATCACTACTCACCATTTTCAATTATTTGAAAATCAGCGATTTATATATATATATAAATCGCGTGTCATATTTCTACTCATGGTATAGCCAAGAAATTTGGACATGAAAATATAGCTCTAATTTTATGTTGTAGCAATGGCTTAAGATTTCCTTAAAAATATATATATAATACACGTTATTTTACCTTCAGACCCATCTTCACCTTCCATATTAGCATCGTTTTGTGTCTTATTCACAAATATTACAAAGACATTAGAAACACAATCTCTCTCTCTCTCTCTAATACAATTGAGCAAAAATTGATGAACATAAAAGACAGCACCTTCCCACCTGCTTGGAACTTAGCTTCGGCTTTAGCTTCAGTGGGTCGTCGATCACGGCCACGACGCCGAACCCCGTCGGCGAGGTGTCAGTGACGACGGATTGCGCAATTTGAACGGCAGTCGAATTTTGCGAAAGCTGGAGTTGAGTTTAATCGATTCAATCGTTTTAGAACATGCACACATACGCACACACACGCGCGCGCACATAGAGAGATATTTCTCTAGTTTTGCCCATTGTTTATCTGATCTAAAAGTCTTTTGTTTTTACCCAATACATTGGAAAGGTTGAGTATAAAAGAACAATATTTTTGTTATTCCAATTCTAATTTGTATTCTTCAGAGTCATTCGGCCACTTCGCCATGTTCTAGAATTCTACGCATTTGGATATGAGATTGTTTCATATTGTTCTGTTTTTCAGAGGCATTGCAACGTGCTTGTTCTTGTTTCACTTTTGAGCTTTGGTTATGATGTTCTTGAAAGTTTTTCGTCAAATTTCTTGATGTTTTCTTGCATGAATCTCTGTGTTTTGATCATTGTTAGCGTACTTATTTCTCTGTGTTTTTCACTTTTGATTTGCATTTTGTTGTCAAGAAATCTGAGGTTAAAAGAGGGAGAATTATATATATCTATATATACTGAGATCTATAAAAAAGAAGCGTAAATTACACTGACATTCTCTCTGGTTTCTGACAAAAACAGACACCACAAATGTGGTTTTTGAAAATATCACAAACCACCATTCAGGTTTAATTTGTACATCAAATTAGTTCAAAAGTTAAAATTTTCGTTTATGCTTAACGAAAACCACCCAAATCACTCCAAAATCATTGTCCCACCCCAAAATCGCCCTCAAAACTATCGTCTCCCCCCAAACCATCACCCCCAGCTAAACCCACCGTCCCTCCTCCCCTAAAAACCACCCCACCCAAATCCACTGCCCAAACCCACCGTCCCTCGCCCTCAAAACCACCGAAAAACCACCAAGAGAGAGGAGAGAGAGGAGAGAGAGTGAGATAACAAAAGGAGAGAGAGAGAGAGGGCAGAGAACATAGAGAGAGATGGCAGAGAGGAGAGAGAGAGAGAGAAAGACGGTTGTGTTGTTTGGTGGCGTACGGCGGTGACGGGTTGGGGGTCGGGTGGCTGCGATTCCGGCGTTGCCACCACCCCCGCAGAATAACCTCCTCCTCCACCGACCTCGCCCTCATTAAGCTCCACCGCTACGCCGACGACGCCACAGAGCTCGAATCCCTCGACGACGACCTCGACAGCTCTTCCTACCATTACCACTCGTACCCTCACCACTACCCCAACCGATCCGGCTCCATGGTCCCCTCTCTTTCTCTCCCTCTGCTATCTTGCTCAATCTCCTCTCTCCGTCTCTCTCGGTGGTTTTTGGTGGGTTTGGGGTTTTGGGGGTGGTTTGGGGATGGTGATTTTCATGGTGGTTTTTGGAGGCAATGGTGGTTTGGGGGATGTTGGTTTTGAGGGCGGAGGACGGTGGTTTTGGGCAGGGGTGATGGTTTTTGGGGGGTGGGGGATACGGTGATTTTGAGGGCGATTTTGAGGTGAGGCAGTAGTTTTGGAGTGATTTGAGTGGTTTCCGTTGAGCATAAACTAAAATTTTAACTTTTGGACTAATTTGTTGTACAAATTAAACATGAGGGGTGATTTGTGATATTTCGAAAACCACGTAGTTAGTTTCTATTTTTGTCAGAAACCAGAGAAAAAGTCAGTGTAATTTACCCCCAAAAAAAGATAATTTACTGAGAAATTATTTTTTTTTTGAGAAAAGTAAAAAATTTATGAGAAGAGAAAATTAAGAAACAGAGATGGGTATGGTGATGGTGATCTCGCGTTACCATTGATTCTATTCTCAATACTGCTTGGACTAAGGTTTTGCTTTTAATGGTTTGGCTTTAGTGCTGGGTTGAAGAAAAGCTGAATTAGAATAAGAGTATTTATGTCATTTAAATTAAAAGTTAAACGGAGTTAATTTTTTGGACCGACATGGGAGGTCAATGCTATTTCAAAAACTATAGGGAGTGTTTCTGTTTTTGTCAGAAATTTCATAGGAGGTCAGTGTAATTTACCGTAAAAATATTGGTGACAAAAGATATGAAATTAGCTAACATTTGAGGGCTGGTGGAAGGACTTTAGCACTATTTAGGGGGATTCAAGAATGTCAAATGCTCACACATCTGCCGACAAAGAAATGCTATGGCGTACGCTCTAGCGAGGTGATCTCTAGTAATGGAAGGAAGCCATACTTGGTCAGAAAGAGTCCTAGAATCCCTTTGTGGGCTAATAGTAATTGAAACCATGCAAGATTGATAGATGAGTATTTCAGGCCCTTAGGCCCAATTGTCTTATCTTTTTATTGTTTAATTTCTAATTTAATAAGCGTGGCGGGTTGTACCTAAAGCTTTGAGGATGGCTGACGTTATCAGCGCTGATGAGCTTTCTGAGCTCGGACCTCACCTTGTAGAAGACGTGTCTCCAGCTACCCTTATTTTGGCGACCAAGAGCAGTAGTCTCTTCTTCATTCATCTCCAAATATCTAGCGAAAGTGGGTTTTCTAGAAAGCATTTAGGTGAATCCCAGTCCCACCATTTTCGAAGGGAACCTAAAAAACCTAGGGCTTGATTGAGCAGGTTAGAAAATCGATCCAAAACAGAGTTCAAGTTACACAGTTGTTCTGCAGGGGTGTGGCGACTGTGCATTTGGCGAAGCCCTTCGGTGTGAGCCCTAAAACAGTGAATCAAAGTTCTCCATTAGATCAATTTTGCAAAAAGGACTTATTTGGAGAGGTATTATTTGTTGTAGTTATTCTTGATTACTTTGTCTCGTATGAAAGAAAATAAAAAATAAAAGTGATTCATTTACTAAGTTTACTTTAAAGGAATTTCACTCTACATTAGTTTGAAATCCTTTGGAATCGGAGGATTTTAATCATGAAAAATTTAGGAAAAATCTTATAAATGATGGATCTCTTAGAGTAAATTTTGAGTCTGTATTTGACAAAGATAACCTATGTGCTTGTGAAGAAATTTGTATTTGTGATAATCTTAACACTCTTGAAGCTTATGGGGCTCTTAATGGTATATCAGATATTGAGAGTTTTTCTTTAACTCCTAATATTGTGGTTGAGTAGGTTGGTGGTGATGGACATGTTGTTTTAAAAACTAATTTTATTGGTTGAGATGTGAGTGATCTCTAATATGGTCTCATGAGTTATATATTGGCTACTAACCTAGTCCAATCGAGTACCACTTCGGGATTAAAATAGTCGATTGATTCTACAACCCATTTAGAGGAGAGCCAAGCAATAATTAATATAGAATCGAGCAAAGTGAAGTCTTGGTCCAATATTATGAAGGAAAACTTTTCATTTGATAAGATAAGTGGTAATCTTAACCTCTTTAATGTTGGGTTTAAAAATAATGAGTTAAAGCCCCCTTTTGAAATTTCTAAAGATGGGTGTTCTTAATGGGATAATGCTTTGGTGAGGATTTTCATTGACAGAAAATTATCTTTTTATAATGTTAAATGTTGGACAGAAAAGTTATGGAAGAAAAATCTCAATTATGTCATTACTCTCGATAGTGATTTTTTTTTTAATTTTCAAGATGAAGAGTAAAGAAACTATTGAAACAATTCTTGAAAAGGGTCCGCACTTCTTTGGTAGTCAGCTAATTATTGTTAAAAAAATGGTTCTCGATAATATATTTATCTAAAGAAGTGCTTTTTAATGTGCTAATTTAGGTAAAATTTTATAATATGCCTTTTGAACTTTGAACTAATGTTGGCTTAAATTATGTGGCAAGTGTTATTGAAAAATCTTTGTACCTTAATAACTATATGAAATTCAAAGTAAGACTTACTTTTGCTAGAGTGCGTATTGAAATTCAAGCAAATAATAATATCCTAAATTCTTTCATACTAAATTTGGGATATGGATCTTCTTATGAAATTAAGTGAAAGTGCATTGAACGCTCTTAAAGTGTGATAAGCGTATGATCTTTAATCATTCTAACAATTCTTGCCTTAACAAGCCTAAAGTCATGAGTTTTAATTCCTTACCCAAACAAGAATAGAAAGTAAAAGAAGACAAAAGAATGGGCTCAAGTTAAGAACCTAGTGAATGGAAAGAAATAAAAAAGAAAAAAGAGAAAGGTATTTCTAATGCTTTTCTAGTTTATAAGGTTCCTTCATCCTCGAATCTATTCAATGTATTTGAATCTTGTGTGCTAGAGGAGATGGACTTATATAAGAATGTGATAGACTAAAAGGGTGACGATAATGTGCGTGCTCTTCAAGTGTGGATATGATATGATGTATTAGTGTGAAAGATATGAACAATCTCTTGATTGATATAGTTGCTAACCATTGCAATACGGATCTTGAGAAGTTGATAGAACATCAAGTAGATTCCTCTTGCAAAGAAGATGAGAAATTTATCACATCTTTTGAAAGTATCTCTGAGTCTACAGTTCGTCGATCCACACATTTAAAAATGTCTCAAAAAATCCTTTCAAATGAAAACTTTGTTGGCCTTTGGATGACTCCAACTTCAAATGGCGAGAATAAGAAAACGTTTCTGGAGAGAATTGAAAATCTTAAGCTCACTAGAGAAAAATTAGTCTATTTGAACAAGCTTAAGAAATCGTGCTTAAGTAAAGGAAGTTTGTTGTTTTTCTTAACTCTTGATCTGTGAGAGTTTTTAGGCTTTTTATAGTTTTGTATTTTGGTGGTTTGTCCTACTATTGTTTTGTTGACCCTTGAGTATGTGTATCGAGTTCTTTTTATATTTTTATTTTTTGTTAATATATATTGAATTACTCAAAAAAAAATTTTTTTATAAAAAAAAGTAAATTATGTTAATTTTAAGATAAATAACATGTCTTGATTAGTTTTTTTGACTTTTTGGCTAAAAATACAAAAAAATCAATCTTGTCCGTTTGGTAAAAAAATAAAAAAGTTAAAAAGTCAAATCAAAACACTAATTTTTAAAATATTTAAATAAAACTCTCACCACTTTTAAAATACAATAATACTTCTTATTCATAACTTATTTACTATCGCTATTAATTACATATAATTGTTAATACCAAATATATAAAATGATAAAATTATCAACTTTGAATAAAAAATAAAAAAAAACTAACTTTTACTCAAATAATTAATTTTAAAAATATTAAATTATCAAATAATTTACTTTAAACTCAATTTAATTTTTTTAACTAAAAACATAAAAAAACAAAAACTAAGTTTTAAAGCTAGTTAGCACTGTTAAGCTAGTTTTAAGCTAGTGACCACTGTTAAAACTTTATAACACGAACTATATGACACGACTCAAACATAACCTAGTATGCCCATCGTAACTATTGGCACTGCTCTTAAAAGAAATTGGTCCATTTAGAAAATTAGAATCACCGTTATAGCACCGGTGGGCTTCCTCCTCAGGGGACTGGAAGAAGCAACGAAAAATGAAGGTAGCTCCGAAGCTCATATTTCTTTTCAAAGACGCCGACGGCTTCGGCACCTCAATCTCAGGCGCTCTTCAACCAAACCCTAATTCAACTCTTCGAAAACTGTAAGTCTTCCCTACTCATCTACTCTCCATTTTCAGTTCCCAAATTTCTCACAATTTATATGTTCACGCTGTTTCAACAACCTCTCGTATTGGAATCGAATTTCTCCGTTTCGTTCTTTGCAGAGAAGATTCGTTCGATCTGTCCCTGGAGCGGTACGGAATCGGAGATTGCAGAGCGTCCGGCGACATCGTTCACTTTGTAGACCTCGATGGACACTTTCAGGTAGTTTTTTCGTTTTTCCCTTTCTAACTCAAAACATTTGTTTTAATTATGTTTAATTCCGTGTGATTAATCGTGTTTATGCCAGTACTCAATGGAGTAAACATTCTTGGAGTGTTATTTCTCTGCATCGTGTACCATTTTTTTGCCTTATTTGTTTGGGGTTTACAAATTATTTGGTGTAGCTATTTTGTCAAATGATTTTGATAATTGATAATTAATAATTAAGAACAATTGAATCGTTAGCAGAATAGTGAATGACACTGCTTGTGAGACCTATAATAGTTGAGATATATGACCATGTAATTGGAGCAACTTATGATTTTTTATTTTATTTTTTTGTGAGTGAGCGCTTATTTTATACAAAAATAGAGGGAGGTAATGGTGAAACTCATTACACACCATAAGGCAACGCTTTCACTTGAGAAAGAAAGAACACATCTGGCCTACAAAAAAAAAAAAAATCAAACCCTTACAACCCGAGATGCTAGGAAGAAACACGAAAAATACAAAGACCAAACACTACTTAGTCTACTAAACAGAAAGGCTAAGGAAGAAAAAAATACACGCAACAAAGAATCCTTAAAACTGAGAAGAAAAATTAAGGCTAATCTTTCTTCAGAGCAATCAAAAGATTCTTATCTTTGCACATAGCTAGCCACTTATGATCGCCCTCATTACCTGACAAATTGTCATTATGGAGCTTTGTGTCGTTACAGAGTAATAAAATTCTGCACTTAAGTGTAAGAGTTGACATACGATTGGGAGAAAATGGATACATAAAATTGACGGCTTAAAATCACTTTTTAACTAAATAAACTTCTCCTTATTTGGGTTAAAATCGATAAAACACAAAAACGAAAGGTCTGACTTTAATCCAGGTTATCAAACGAACCCAATGATATAGTTTGGCAAGGTATAGTTGTTTGGAATTGGCATAATTATCTGATATAAGGTATATACGATGGGCTGTATTTTGATTGGCAGTGAATCAGTAAGGTTGTCAACGAGAGAAGATTTGTTTCGGAGATCGTAGTTGCACTATTTGGTATCAATGACATCCTCAGTCTGACATCTGTATCTGCATTGTTCCATGTTCCCAATAGTCCATTCCTGAACTTTGAACCTCAGCCACAAAGATGGGCCAGTGTTAAACTTTCAGTTGGAATTTGCACGTTATCTAAGGATATCACATCTCTTATTGGATACCTGATACTCTTTTCAGGTGACTGTGTTACTCATGCAAAACTATGAGCCTCCAGTTTTGGCATGTGCCGTCAATGAAGTTCTGGCATCGATAAAAGGTGAAAGTTCATCAATCATGCCCACAGTTGTGTTCCCAGTTATTGTGGCAGCACCAAAGCTTAAGCTGGATCGAAAGTACACCACTGCAAGTGACGACATTTCACTTTATGGTGTCCAACTAGGTCCAGAAACAGATATAACTCAAGCCATGGTCGCCAAGACCCAAAAGCCACCATTGTCATTGCAGATTCATCATGAACCTTTGGCATGCTTTCTTCAGTTGGTCCGTGTCTCAAATCTGCCAATGTTTGTTCTCATTGGGCAGAGTGGTCAACGGAAATTTCAAAAGAATTCAGGAGCGGAACTTGAGGTAGTTTTTCCTTCTTTAATTGTCAATTAGTGCAGTTTGTTTTTTATTTAACTTTTGAAATGACTAGAAATATGTAGGTGTTTACTAAAAACAAACAATTCTCCGTCGAGATTGACAGGAACTTCAGTGTATTAAGCAATTGTACTGGGGTCCTTTGCTGCGTTTTAGGATTTCGCCAAAAGATAACAAAAGATATAATCAAAAGTAATAAAAGGAATTTTATTACTTCGACGGAAATATGATCGATTATAAGAACTACAAACTACTCCTATGAACTGGGAATTGAAACAACTGAAAAGAAAAATTACAATGAAAGTAAATAAAAAATAAAAAAAAAAGATAGACAGTTTGCCAAGTTGTATAGATGTCTTTACAATGTATGCATAACTATTATTTATAAAGACTAAAAGAAGTTTCGATAAATAACTTCCGATAACCGCCTCTAACTTCTCCTCAATACTCTAACAATGTCAAGTGTCCCACTAACTGCTAATAACTACCAACTTGCTCATATAATGCCAAGTGCATTTCATAGGATATAACTTTTTTTAACCGCTGATCTTCTATTTGATTATCACTTGTCATATTTAATAATACTTTATTTGGGGTATTTTAAGTATGTAATTATTTTTTGTTAATCTTTTATAAAAATTGGTAGGCTATTTAAATAAAAAATAATATTCTCAACAAAAAATTGTTAATTATGGTGTAAACAGTAGGTTTGCCACTTGCCTGTGATAATTTTGAAGCTGTAAGTTGACCTCATGACATGGATTCTGCAGGCAGTTGAGTGATTATTCTCCCCCCCCCCCCTAAAAAAAAAAACAAAAGAAAAAGAAAAAAAGAAGAGGCAATAAAATTTTTTTTGGGTTTCACTTAGAGAAAAACAAAATGAAGAAAGAAAAAGAAAAAGAAAAAGAAAAACTTCATGTTGTTCTGTTTATGATTCGATGATCAGTATTGTTTGGCTCTTCTACATTATGCTATATCAAACAATGATCCCTAACTCTCATCCTTTCTATGACTTGATACCAACATTAGAACAATTCATGTTATATGGACGAACTCTGGGGTTACGATGTGGGACCCAACTTTATGTGAGTTTGCAACTTTGCATAGAAAGTGTTATTTCTTCATCTCTATATCTCATGAATGAGTGTTCCAAAATGAGAATCACCACATGCCACATTATTGCTATTGGATGCTTCACAATTAAGCTGGACTGGTGTCCTATGATTTACATTAGATGGTGTGATAAGTTAGATGGAGTGAAATGCAGATATAAATCTGGATGTAACATATGTACCGGGCTCTTCTTAGGCCGGAACCAACCACCTTAATTTGACAGTGACTTCTCCTCAAGTACATATGGGCCCTACTTAGAACATTTGGTAGCTCACATTGCATGTTACTCCTCATTTTTGTGGAAGTCAAGCCTTAAATTCCATAGGCTTGCTCTATTTTGAAAGAGCTATTGCTTTCGATACCTCTTTTTTTGGCTCCATGGTGTTATTCCTTTTTCTTTGGATTTTTCTTTTAATTTTTGGAAGATTTGAGTATTCTGAGTTGTATGGGAGTAGTCTGCTTGAAAAAATCAGCCTTTGGTGAGCTTCCCAGTATGGTCGAGTTTCCCTGCAAGACCACAAACACAATGAGACTGCTCGATGGGGACTTTGCGGGAATACCCCTCCAGTGCCTAAGCCAGTATTTCTCCAGAGGAGAAGAAAGGTACGCAATGTAGAGAGAATGAGTCTGGTTTTCAGTGAAACAGTCCATACCCCTTTTGAGTTGATGAGCCTTCCATATATATGAGTTTTAAGATTTGACTTTTAGGATGTCTTAACAGGCTGTCCCATTAAGGCTTCGTGTCGATCTGATAGGTCGTCTTCCCTCCGCTAAGGAAACGTGAAGTGTTTTATGGGATTTGTTAGTGATTAGACTCATTAATCAAAAGGCTGATTATTTGTGGTACTGCCCTTTATATCTCGGTTTGGCAAGGCCCAAGCTTGGCTTCAGCAAGGATCTGGGCTTCGGTCCTCATCTTGTATAGTTTGGCTCCTTTTGAGTCTGACTTGTGCCTTTGGATCTAGTCCATTTTGGATGGGCCTAACCTGTGGTTTAGGGACAGGTCCGTTCTGGATCCGGACCCCTTCACATGTTGCATAGGTCTTCGGTATAGGCAGTTATGTTCTGGCTTTGTGTGACCTTGTACATAATTACGTTCTTCGACATTTTAATGACATTACTTATAAAAAAGAAAAAATCCATAGGCAAGTTGGTTGGTTTTGTCAGAGGGGGTTGGATTAATAGGATTTTATTTCTCCATACAACTTTTTTCCGATCTCTTGTGATTTTTTACAGTTTTATGTGTGATCCATCCTCTGCATTTTGTTCTTAGACGATCTATGAGATTGGAGAGCTTTTGGCAAGCATATCTTCTTTGTGCTTTCTGAGGGAAAGGATAACATGGAACCCGACCAAGACGTCGAAAGATGACAAGGAACCGTGGCGCAATCTGTATGGTTGAATCTCAATTGGCTGAAATTCTTTTGGGTCCTCGTCATGTTCTGGGCAGGTTAATGGAAAAACACTCAATTCTTAAATGCAAATCGCTCTATTGATATTGCTCCTCATTGTCTAATATGCAGAAAAACCAGTGCTTTTATTTTCCTTTGCTTTTCTGTTTGGGGATTTTTGTATTTCATTTACTATTATTTATCTATAGTTACATTTCTGGACACTCCATCCCCGAATATCGGGTCAAATCTTCAAACCCTAACCTTCTACACGGCCTGCCGCCCATTGTCCACCCTCAGCCGCCATTGCCAGCCATCCACCACCCCATCCCCGACAGTCCCTCCCCACTGGCCATTTCATTTTGTTTCATTGTTTAATTTGCATGACATTTTTATGACCGTTGAATTACGAAAATTATGTGACAAATAATTACGATTCCATAAAATAGAACAACTACCGTCTCTTGGGTGAAAAAAAATATGTGCTTGCTCGGAGGAGGACGTAAGTACTTGACGTCAGATAAATTATTATATTTAATTATGATACATTTATTTTAAATTTACTATTTTTTTATCAGTTAATTTTCTCTTATTATTTTTTTTTCTATTATTTTATAGACCTCTTACATCGCACGAATTAATGCGCGTACAATAAATAAAGGTGTTAGAAGTATTATTTGTAATTGAATTTATAAATCAGTAAAGAGTACTATACACCTTTGTATATATTGGTAGTATTTGATATTATTAAAATTAATAATTTATAGGTTGTAACTTGTATTAAAGTTGTGAGCGTTTGGTAAAAATTATAACTTGTAATTAAAATAAAAATAATAATTATAAATTATAATAAGAATTATAGATGTTTAAAAAAATTTGTAACGTATAATTAAAATTAATAATAAAAAATTAAAAATTATTAGCATTAATTTTGCCAAATGCCTTTATTGTATTAAGCATAAAACTAATCATATCATATTAAAAAAAGTTTTTTTAAAATAAATCTTAATTACAAAACCTAATTGAAGTTTATTATTCTAAATACAATTTTTAATACTTAACACTCTGTTTGTTTATTACGGCAAAGACTAAAAAATAACAAAAAATTGTTTTCCTGATCAACAAAAAATAATTTAATTTGAACAACTTCTACTTTTGAAAGTTCAAAAACATTTTAAAGATTTAAGGAGGCACACCGGTATCACACTACTATCAACACCCAATGATTATTACCATCTTACCACCACTAACTCTCCCTCCACCCTACTATCCATCACTACCATTCCCAACGATTTGGTGGTGTGATTATTTATTTATTAAAATTATTATGTAATATTATTTATATAATATTTTAAAAATATATAATAATTTGTTTAATTGTCTCTACACTATTACTAATTTTACATTTTAGTTGTCATTATTCTTACATATAATTCACCCTTAATATTGTTGTTACCACCACTATCACAACCTTAACCCACTAATCTATTTTCACTATCACTTTAACTCCAATCACTCTTACCACTCTCATCTTACCACGGTCCAAGCATATTTTGATTCTCAACACCATCATTGCTTCGCCTCCCACTACCAATCGGTTCAATCTCACTCTCATTATTATTTACTTTTACTCTGATCCTCACCTTATTCTAACTCTATTTCTTAATCATATCAACATTACTAACCCAACTACTAAAACTAATACTTTTTAGAGGCAAAATTAAATATAAAAAAATATATTTTTCCACAATTTACTTTTATTTATTACTTGTATAAAAATATTTTCCCAAATAAAAGAGTTTTCAACAAATAAAACCAATAGTAACTCTATTTTTTTTCTTTTATGAGTAAAATGTAGTGACATTTCTTGAATTTTTATTTGATAAAATTAGTACGATTTATTTTTTTAAAATTACCGTCGTACACTTGAGATATATAGAATTAGATTACAACATAGTCAACAAAATTTTATTTATATAGAAAATATTTTAAAATATCAATATTATCAAGTTTATAATTATAAATTCAAATAAAATGATAAAATCTTTAAAAGTTCAAAAAATACAAATTTCATCAAACAAAAACTCAAGAAGGATGGTATATTTTACTATCTTTTTTAAATATATGAGCTGGAGAAACAATTCCGGCTAAATTTTGTTAATTTTTTTATTTTTAATTAGGTTTTTTTATTTTTTTAAACCATCTCAATGAGATTAAGATAAACCGAAAAAATTAAAAATTTTGATCGAAAGATAAAATTTTTTTTTATTAAAGGCGAAATAAGCCACATAAAATTTGATTTTATTGATTTATTTTTATTTTTTCTAAACTTCTTTTATAAATTGATTAATTCTTTTTAATTTTTTTGATTCGTTTCGATGAGAAAAATTAAAAAATTAAAAAATTAAATTAAAAATAAAAAAATTTATTAAAAATAAAAATAAGACCTCATTTGGTAATCTGTTTTAAGATAGACTTTTTGTATTTTTTATGTAAGCTCAAAAAGCAAAAAATTACCGTTTCACAACTCAAAGATTTTGTCTTTTAGCATTTTTGCTATATATATATATATATCATAACTTTTATTATACATATTTATTTTTTTTATAAAAATAACAAATTTATTTATCAAAATTTATCAAATAAAATCTATATTAAATATAAAATTATTTAAAAATAAATTTTAAAAAATTATAACAAATTAATACTAAGTTTTTTTAATTTTTTGGTTTAAAGTCACTTTAAATTATATTTTTTGGTTTATTATCTTTTAGTTTAAAATCACCTATATTGTTCACTAAATAATTTTTTTATTTATTTAATTTAAAATAATTTTATGTAAAAAATCTTATTAAAAATTAAATTATTAGATAAAAATTTTAGCCAAACAAAATAAACAAATAAGCTAAAAATACCAAAATAAGAGAAATGTGACAAACGATTAATAGAGAGTTTTAAACCGCATTGGTTTCCCGCACAAAAATGAATGTCGCTCACAGTATATGTTTCAAAAACCCTAGGTCACATAAATCCCGAATCATAGGAGAGTGAATGTAGAAATTTGAAGTTGGATCGAGTAATATCCTCCATCAGGATGGCTTCGAAGGTGGCTGAAGATTGTTGCAACACCGAAACTGAGGAAGGAACAATCGCCGTTCAGAAAAGGCGGTCGCGACGCGTGAGCTTCGCCGAGATCACCTCGGTTCACGTCTTCGACAGGGACGACGAGTATGAGACCCCGCCGGACCCGAGACCCAGCGCCGACGACTCCGAGTTGGCGCAATCAAACGAGGGCTTGCAGTTTCGCTGTGACTCGACAGACGGCGAAGATTCAAAGGAGTCCTCGAGGAATGAAGAAAATCAGGAAGAGAATGAAGACGAACTTGATGCCAGGATGTCGTTCTTCCGGCCCATTGAGTCGCCTTCTCCTGGAAGTACCATCGGTTCCGCGACCTCCAATGATGGTAAATTCCTCAATATATAGCGTCTCTGTGTATTTTTATTCACTATTAATTATCTGTGCTTAAAGGCATTTTTGAACATAATTTAATCATAAAACTAATTTCAATTAATGAACAAAATTTTAAATTAATAAGGCTAACAATGTAGTAAAAGAAATTAAGTAGTCTTATGCAAGCTCCTAACATCACTAATGATTTGCATGAAGCTCACTCTTAATGCAACGAAAAATACATATTTAAATTAAAAAAAAAAAAAAACTAGTTATATTTTTTGTAAGGTTATATAATAAAAATATATTTTTGACAGGAGGTAAAGAAAAAAGTTGGATTTGAAATAAAGAAAAAGAGAAAAAATTGGGTTTAAAACGAAGAGGCAGAGGAAATTTGGATTATGAGAGAGAGAGAGAGAGAGAGAGAGAGAGAGAGAGAGAGAGAGAGAGAGAGAGAGAGAGCTAGTTTAGTGGGATAGAAGAGAGAGAGAAGTAACACAGGACAACTGTCCCATCAAGGTCCCTCTCGAATGTAATATAGATGTGCATTTGGTGTCGATGGTTTATTTCTAAAAAAGATAGTGTCAGGTTCTTCGAAACTTCCTAGATGCTGTCAACTCTTGTGGCTGTGGGGCTAGTTCATACGTGGTTTTGACTCAATTTTAATTGGGCTCTCGCTAGTTGAGGATGAATTGTCCGCAAAATATCATGGTCAAAAGTAAAATTGTGAATTGTCCGCAAAATATCAGGTCGCAAGGGATTGAAAACGACTTCTATATATATATTTTATTTTAGCCGTGTATTCTTTTGTTTTGAGAATTTAATATAATCTGATTATTCTTTTGTAAAAAGAGGTTGTGAGGGCTGGATTTTTTTGGTTTGTGTGATTAAGGGGCAGAGTTACACTTATGGATAGGTTATAACTGGAAACTCTAGAGATTGCGATTGAGCAAGTCCTTGTTCAATTGCAGTGATAAAAAATGGCAGAACATCTAAATAGATGGTTGAAAATTATGGTATAAACAATTTGTTGGTCTTGAAATGATTTTCGAATTTCTTGAAATTATGTTAGTTGGATCCATACATCATGGTCGATTTTACCAATCAATTTAAGCATTGATCTTATTCTTAACATTCCCATCAAAGAAAATATTAAATTAATGAACATGCTTTATTCTATTACATGGTTTAATACAAATACAAAAGAGGGTATATATTTCATGGTAAAAGTTCAAAAAAAAATTGATGATCTTATATGCATCGGTCCAAACTTAAAGTAATTCAAAACATATCTGTGCATTATGCCAAAAAAGTATATATTACACAATGAACATAGTCCCATCTGAAGTTTTATCACCTAAAAGTGTGTAACAATGAAGCATACAATAAAAGTTCAATGAATTGTTGTAATATTAAAATCACACAGGAATCATGGATGTTCAACTTATAAAGTACCTGAACACTAAATCATGTGCATGTACCAATACAAAGGGCTTTTAGTAAAAGTTGAAGCATAAACTTTATAGGTATTTCATATATCCCATAACATGTACGATGCCAACAGATCAATAGGGATAATGGGTTCTACTACTGGCGTCCAAACATATAAGCCATGAATGATAGTGGTCAGGGTGAGATATATCGATTATGTAGCTCCTAGCATGCTTATCGTCTTCCAGTAACCGGAATTGACTGAGAATCTACTACTAGTTCTTCAAAACATTTAGTTCTTCCTAAAAGTATATCCATGAAATAAAAGTATAAAGTTTAATACAGAGATAAGAACTATAGTACAAGATTTTTTCATTTCAAAGACTATTTTGCATAAACATTAGTAAGGTATAAATTCACTCGGGATAATCTTTAATCACTTTAAGCTCCTTTAATCACCTTAAGTTTCTTTAAAAAAAAAAAGTCTACGCTCTACATATTTATGTTGCACACAAACATGTTGGAAGTGTTTTCTAATTGCACGAAATGTTGCATTATACTTGGTTGTGTGGAGTTCTAACTCATTTTGTAACTATAAAGGTTCCATTTATCCCTTTTTTCCCTTCAAAAAATCATGTACTAGAAGGGTCTACTCGATCGGCACTTGATGAGCTTGAGCAAGTCATGCTCAATAAGCACTCAACGGATGCTCGATCGAGCTGCTGCCAGAATCTGAGACAATTTTGGTCTGCCAACTTCAAATGGGTGTTTCTTCCTTATTCAGACTCATATTAGGGCAAAGTTTGTGTCCAAATTGAAACCCTAAAAGTCTACTTTATATTGGTGGTGGTCTCACATCAAAATTCTAAAGTACTAAAAAGTGATGGCAGAAAGAGTGCAAGGTGGTTTAGCAGAAGGGCCTGAATTCTTAATGTGTTTGCTCATTCTTGCATATAGGCTATACTAGGCCATCAATTGGGGTCACAAACTCATTCTTATCATTCTAAAACATTTGTATATGGATAAGAAAATTCAAAGGGTCAAAGTAACATAAGGAATCACATGATTCTCATGAATTTCTCCAAAATTAGGGTTTCCCAAAGTTATTAATAGAAAGTCCACACACTGAAAAAATGCTCACTTGGAACGTTCATTTCATTCACTCCTAATTGGGGTTGTATTCGTTCCTCCTCAATTACAGATTATAATCCATTTTAATTTTGTTATTGTCAGATTATGTGTAGCAGCATAAGTGATAGACTAGGAATAACAAAACTTACCTCAATTTGAAGTAAGGAATAAATACGGCGCACTGACTTTCCCTTCTTTTCATAATTTCCTTCACTTTCCTTCTCTCTTCCTTCTTGGAAAAGACCGCTTTTTTTTCTTTCTTTTTTTATTGATAAAACTATGAGGAAGCTGCCATCTCCACCTCTTTTATATTTTCCATTAAATTCTAAAAAAGTTTTGGAGAAACCAGTGTCTGTGTCTCTCCCTTTCTCCCAAAGTATGATACCAAGTGAGGTGAATGCTTTTTGCCAAAATATTAATTAACCTAATTAGTGCTAATTAGTCATTATTTGCTCTAGTTAATCATAGTGATGCTAATTGAATATGTTCAGAATCGGGATTAACCTAAATAAGTACAGTTGACCTTAGATAATCCTGATTAGAAATTGGAACAAGTTCTCAAATCCTAGCAAACATTAACAGGAGTTAGTTAAGCACCTTGTTAGGAAATCGAATAATCATATAAAATCATTAAAGCACAATGAAAACACATTATAATAGACACACAGCGAAGTACCTAAATTTATGTTTACACAGTCAAGCTTATGACACAACTCTTTCAACTTTCAAGAGTAAGTGCCCATTCATGATCTTGGTTTTCACAATACACATTCATGGACTTAAATAGGCATGCACATCATGAGGTATTATTTTATAAGGAATAGGGTAAATATGCACGAATAGAATACTTGTGATACCTGGGGGTATTGTAGTGGGTATTTTAGTCTGTAGGGAATGTCTTTAAGACTAAAATCCACCTAACAATTGATGATATAACGGTTAGAAATACTTGCTTGTATGATTCATAAGTGGAATAAATGGAAGAGACTTGTGAATCCGCCAGAATTGACTGAAAGATACTTTTTTGTCTACTTTGTTATGATATATTAGATGCTACCAATGCCACTAAGGTAGAGGGAGGGGCATTTGGTTTAGTGACAGAGAAAAGACCAATAAGCCTTAGCTTGGTCAGATGCAAGTAATGTGCTCTGGAAATTAGTTGAGAGTTCAACCCTAAGTAATTACCTTCACTTGTGGAGTAGTGACTATTTGCCATCTTAGTAGTGTTATGTTTTGGTACTCTAAAGCTGATTGCATTTTAATACTTAGTTCTGAGAGATATATCACTGTTTGGAGCATGATCTAGTACAAATACTTAATTCCTGAACACTCTTATATATATACTAACGCTTGGGACACACGCAACTCGAATTATATTAAAAAAATTATACAATAATCTACACAAAAAATAAAACTTTTTAATTTACATTACTATCAATTCATTCAAATATTTCATATATATATATATTAGTTCCATAAAGTTTATATTCCTATCAATATAAATTGAAAACAATTCACCTCTTAATCACGTTATTTAATGAAATTATTTTACATCTATACTATTCTATAATGTAAACACCTCATTTGGTTGACATTGAGAAGGCAGTGGTGGGTAAGGAGAAAAAAAACACGGAAATTGCCTTAAGATGAAAATATTCATCCCAAATGACGTTGCCCCGAATACCAGAAAAGATGCCGCTGGCGAAGATCGCACCTTCGATGCTGTCATCGGACTTTGCTAACTTGGCCTCGGAGGCCGCTCACGTGCTTCAATTCAGCGCCACTCGGCTCCACATGGACATCGTGATACTTCTTTCAAACCGGGGATGGCAATTCTAATTTGTAATCCCAGCATACTATTTTGTGGAAATGATTCATTTCTCTGTTTCTGTCTCTCTTTCTCTTTTTTAATTGCTCTTTTTGGCAGTTTTTTTTATTTTTTGAATTTGGCTCCACGTGGAGTAGGTTTTTTTACTGTAATTTCAAAATTGAGTTTGCGGGAAATAGGTTTGTGAAATAAAAGAGAATTTTAATGGGCAATTTTGGTATAAAACTGTGAGTTGGCTTCGTGCACACCAAATAGGGTGTTTACATATAATAATGGTGTATATATATATTAAAGTAGAATATGGTCATTTTGTTGATTTTGTGGACAGTTAATTGAAATTTTGCGTGATATATTTTATAATGAACATTGGAAATGTGAATGTGATTGATACTCCATGTTAAGTTGGACGTTGTAACTAGCTAATTTGAAGCAAAATTGATGGCTTTTGCACATTCTATCATGTTTTTGATGCAGTCCCCTGGAAAATCTTGTATAATGTCTTATCATTTCTTCTTGCAGAAGATAATTTTTTTGGCCCTGTATCAGCTAGTTTTATCAGACCTAGAAGGTTATCAGATTCTGCAGCTTCAGATGAAAACCATGATATTACGATGGATTCAACGGCATTCTCACTGCATTTTCGTAGTCTTGCGAGATCAGACTCAGGAGGGGATTTGAAAACCCCAACAGGTGTTCATCTTTCTTTTGAAGAGAAAACACCAACAGAGAACACTCTTCCCACTGATGAAAAAAACTCCATGGTAGCGACTGTAGCTAAGAAGCCAACCTCTGTATCTTCTACATCTGTTGATAATTTAAGCGGCAGCATTTATTCCGCTGATATGAGTCTTGTTGGAGAAAACCCAGAAAAGTATGACTATGAGAGACTGTCTCCTGGGTTGAATGCACTCTTAGCTGAAGGAAGGAAGGACTTGCATACTGTTTTAGGCTCTGATAATATCACTATTTCCAAGTCCATAATAAGCATGAAAAGTTGGTTTTCGCCATCAAAGAAGCATAGTGGCTCCATGGAGCCAAATGATAGTAGAGATAAAGAAATGATTGCGGATCGAGATAAAGAAACGATTGCCATTGATTCTCCTGATTTGCCTGCTGAAGCATTTTCTTTTGCCCATAAAAAGTTGGATGAGACAAATGGTGGTTATAATTTATCCCCACTTTGTCAAATCAAATATGGTAACTCGTCTGATCTGCACGATGCTCCTGCTTCTGATGTCTCTATTGATAAGAAAAACTCTCCTAATCAGTTGACTAAAGTAATGTCTCTATTCTTTAGGATTCAAAATTATTGTTTTCCTTGTTCTTTGGTTTGTGTTTTATTTTATTTTCCCTTTTATTTTCAGTCAATGAACTCCGGTTTTTGTTACATGAATGGATCTGTCTTCTGGTTCAATTCCTGCAAGTTCTGCTTGTAGTTTGTACTTCATTCTTTTCAGTTCAAAGGTTGGTTTTTATTTAGTGGTGCAGTCATGTACTTTAGGGTATCACTTTTCCCTTCTATGGTTAATGGTGTTGTTGCTTCAGTTTTTTCCATGTAAGTGCAAGAAACTGAAAACGTGAAACGATATTTGTGTTCTTGCAGAGATGATTGGATAACATCATTTTGGTTTAGACGTCTCAGAGTCATTAGGATTGTCACCTCTTGTCTTTCTCATTTCCACTATAGCCCAAACTAAGCTTATCCATTCTTCTTGGCGTTGGTCATTTGAGTCCTGTTATCAATGGCTATTTGCTAGTTATTTGTTTGTATTTTGTGATGTCACTGAGTGATGTATGCTTTACACACATTTATTTGTTCTTTTGCTCCTTTGCTAGTTTCTTTATTTGGATTTAATGATTTGTTCTCCAACAAATAACACTGGAAGGTTTTTTTAAGTTGGAAGTGTAAGAAAATAATTTCTTTGATTTTCTTGATTTCTTTTTATTATTGTATGGGGTTGTATTCATGTTTTCCTGTTTCGTTTGTAGGGCTTGCTACCCGGGAAGAGTAAAGAATCTGATGCTTTGGAAATTAGGTGGACCAATTTGGACTTCGATACTGTTCATTGTGGCACCTGGTCAAATCTAGATAAAAAAGTTCGGCAGATAGATGTGTTTGCTCCAAGTGAATGTAATTCCCCATTGGCAGGGTCAATGTCCTCAGTATCTGCTAAACAATGTCGAATAGTTTCAGATATTGCTAGTCCATCCCAAAACCCACAGATTACAACTCCTTCACAAAAGCAACCAGGTTCATTGGTAAGAGATGAAACCATTACACATAGTAATATTGTATCATCCATTCAGAAAAGCATTTCTAAGCTCAAAATGCTTGAAGCTTCTCCCCTTTCCACTACTCTCAAAAATAATATTGATTCAATACTCATACCATCAGATATTCCTTTGTGCAACACTGTACGACATAGAAACAGAGTCAAATGTGCGGACGCTTCAGTTTCTTGCTCTGTGGATCAGTTATTTATTGTTCCTCAAGAAAATGGAAAGCAAAAGTATATGACCAACATGGATGGTATTGGTATTGAAACTTTGGAAAACATTGTAGATTTAAGTCATGCTAAAGACTCCCTGGGTGTAGCAAAAGTTGGAATTTCTCCAGGCCGTATGTCTTCTGGGGATCTTCGCAGGGAACTACCTATTGAACTTATGGAAGCTGAGGAGGGTTTACTTTCTCAGATCAGTTGGTCAGGAAACAAGACGCAGAAGAATCTCTTGACACCAGGAGACCCAACTGAAGAAATGGTTGTTACTTGTGGAGCAGATTCCACTGCTGAAATTACACTTGATCATTCAAAGGATAAGAGAACAACCGGTTCGCCTCATAGAATTGTTCCTTCTTCAGAGAAAAACATGGAAAAGAGATCATTGGCATCAAAAGTATATTGGGGTAGTATCCCTAGAGATTTAAGTCTGTACTACCGGGATAATAAAGTTAAAAGCATTGATCCAGAACATGATGCAGATTCAGGAGAAAACGTTAGAAATGCAGGCCTTTTGACAACAGTTGCCAATAAATTGGATTCTTTGTTCATGGAAAGGGCAAAGTCTAGCTCACCCATCATTGGAATTAACCATGCTAAAGAATCTAGTGGTATAGAAACTATGGATGGCAGAGAAATTATTAATCTTCATGCTCTGCAAGATGAATCTGGAGCCATTGGGAAATTCGAAACCTCTTCAAACAATAAGGAAACAAAAAAATTTAAGTGGATAGGTTTGGATGGGAACCTCCAGATTGGTACAGACCCAGTGATGTTCAAGGACCTTACAGTGGATGGGGTAAAAGCTTGTTCTCATGGTTCTGCTTCTCCATTTATCCATAAGAGTGATAATGAGCCACCCTGTCAGAAGGTCATTTTTTTTTCTCTTTTATGATTTCACTCTCATAGATATGCACACCTTAATTGTGTATTTGTACCACTTTGTACCTGAGCTAGGGTTGTGTATGCTACCCATGGACTATTTTGAGCCTTAAGAGAATTATATAATACAAGTATACAACTGTGTCTTTTCATTTTTAAATTGAAACTGCTAGGTGTGCGTTAAACATCTAGGAGTTTGGCTGTCTGTTAATGCTTAGACAATTTGTTATGCAGCAAGCGGTGGGATTGTCTACTCTAAGTCCTTCAAGGAAAGAGCTCCCTAATGCGATACTTAATGACAGATTGCATTCGTTTGCTGTGGAAGATGTACTGGAAGATGTACTATCTGTCAACACTAGTCAATTAATGAATTCATTTGAGAGCTTTTCTGGACAGAAAAGGAGATGGGAAGATGTGATACCGAGGGATGGTGTTCTTTTGGATGAAATGGCAAGGAACCTGAGCCCAAAGCATCATAGAAGTGAAAGTTGTAGTTCAGAATTCATCTCTGAAAAACCTAATGAGCATAACCCTGAAACATCAAGGGTGAGAGAGGTGACAAGATTGGAGCATTGGGCCGATGTATGTATCTTTGCTGCTTTTTTTTTTTAAAAAAAAAGAAGAAAAAATACATATATTCTTCTTTTTTTTTTTCAAATTTTGTTAACAGGTTCCGATACTGAGCAGGTAAATCCGTCCCCCCCTCCAAATTTAACATAAGGTTCTACATTGCAGGTCTTTTCAAAATTCTCAGCTGATACAAAACAATTGATTTCTCTATCAACCGATAAGCTTAATTTACTAAAGGTACTTTTCCTTCTGTTTTGATTCCCCTTTCTCTCCATTGACGGTCTGTGATATAGACATATACATGCTTTGCGGGCATAAATTTGTTATTTGCTGATGCATGAGCTTTATTTTCAGTATTTCTCGTGATTTGTCATTAAGAAGGGAAAAAAAAAAAGTTATTCTCATTTGTTTCTTTGCCAACATGCTTGTTTCCCCCTTTTTTCCTTGTGTCTATTTGTTCTTCAGATTGGGGTGTTGGAAGATGTTTTGGTTAACCTTCGGAGGTTGCAAATATACGAGATGTTCTGCACTGAAATTCAGTCTCAGGTTTGCTAGGTCACAAGGTTATTTTGAATTATGTGGAGGAAAAATTAGGCAGATCATTGTGTTATGGATTGTATGTATAATTAGGAGCAAGTACTAGTTGTTTATCTGCCAGCGCTAACTTCACATATTACCTTCTGCAGAAATCACTTCAGAATCTCAGTAGTCTTCATAATAAAAGGCAATTTCTTTTTTCTTTGTTTTGTGGGTATTAGTTGCATTTGTTTATATGGCTGGGAAAAGATTTTGTTCATACCTGATGCAATCATGCGAACATATGGAATTTGCGATAATGTTTTGCAGGATGGTGGAAACAAAGATGATGTTGAGTAGATTTGTGCATGAACAGGCAAAATTGCAGTTAATGTTGGTGAAGCGGGAGAGATTACAGGTATTGTTCACTTTTGTTTACTTTGGTTTTTAGACTTGGAATTGTTTTTAATGTACTAATTATTGAGCAAATGCAGAAAAAAGTACAACTATTGAGCTCTAGAATTCAGGAATGTCGAGTGCTAAAGTTGAATTCTTTGCCACGTCTATCTTTATCATCCCCAAGAGATGCTCATGTTGATAATAGTCATTGCCAGTTGGTTAATTTTGTGGGCTCACAAGAGGATGAGGTATAATTACCAGAACTTGAATATGGTCTTCTTTATATGCTATCAGCCCAATGAAATTGTTATACTAGTATGGAAGCTTTCCTTTTGTTTTTAGAATTGGATACTTTGACGCTCCATGTATTTGGTATAAACTTCTTTTTTGTTGGTGTCATGAAAGCTTATTGACATCATGACCAATCATAACATGCCCTAGTTAGACATCTTTGTCTTCCTATATTTATAAAGTACGAGCGTCTTAATTATCTAATAATCAATCTTTCTTGTCCTGAAGTAACTTGATTATCTAATCATCAATCTTTCTTGGTATAAAGTAATATTATGTTAAAGTAATGTGCTTTTAGGTAACTTTGTTTATTCTAATTTGGTGTCAGGAAATTCCCTGTCTGATTTGGTTTGGGTTTGTGAACTTTGGAGTGCGGCCTTAATATAAATTCTAACCTTAATTTTTTCCCGGTATTTGATTAATCCTATAATCCGTCCACCACTGGCAATCTTTAGCTGTAAAAGTTAAAAAAATACAAACTATTACTTCAAGAATGAACAGCTTAAAGTGCCTATTTTTCGTGCTCATTGGTAAACATAAAAGGTACATTCTTTCAAAATGGTCCTTCAATTTGCTCTATACTTAATTGTCTAGTGGAGAAAATTCCATGCTATCCAGTGAGGAAATGGTTGCCTTTTATTTTTAGTGGATGTCAATTTAAATTTAATTGGAATCTTCAGAGTAAACATGAGAGAGTCTGGAGGTATCTGAGACTGAAACTGCTTTCTTCATGCACTTGTCCATCGTAACAAATCCTACCTTCATGTTTGCCTAATTGTCTTTTCTTTTACTTGAACGGGAAGCCTCCGTATTTCCAATTTGTCTTTCCTCTTGCTTGAATCGAAAAAACAAATGATTTCTTCTTTTTCCATAAATCTTTCTCATGATAGGACTCGAGGAATCCTGAGTGGAAATACGATCTAATGGGCCTCCCTTCCTGATCTAAGAATGAAAATCCATTGTGGCTATGTTCCTTCTTCTAAGCAACTAGTTGAGTATTTTAGCGTTGCAGCTGTGAATTCTCACGTATAGGGATTCTCCATTTCATTTTTATATATGAAGTTTTCTTCTTTGTCTTGTCTTCCTCCCCTTCTCTCTACCGTCTTTTCTAGTTTTGATTTTCTTCTTCTTCTTAAAAAGTTCTTTAATTCATGTAATTGAGGCCAAAAGTGCATTAATGGTTGTGCTCAAGTATGAATTCAACTCATTGTTTTAGCCGAAGTATATTCCCTAGTGAGTTTCAATGATTTGGCAGTTTTTAGTTTCATTTCATTTTCCCATTCAAATTGAAGGAAGTTCTGTTTCCAAGGCATCCTAGCTGGTGGAATATTCATCTAGTTAATAGCATGTCAGTCCCTGTTTGGTTGATTACTTTCTACTCTTCATCCTTCACTATAATATTTGTTTGGATTGAATTTTTTTATTCTTGCGGGATATTTTTGTGCTGCTTCCTGTTCGTAATCTATGATAGCTCACTTGTGCATGTCATCACATTAGAGAACAAACTAAAATGGTTTTATTAGAAGAATAAGCCTATGTTTGGACTAGCTTTTTTGGAAGCTTTTTTGCTTAAAAGCCTCTAAAAAGCCTACTTGTTTGGCCTCAACTAGCTTTTTCTATTTATTTTTACATCTACTTTTTTACAAAAAAAGCCAAAAAGCCTACAAAAAAAGCTAGTCCAAACATAGGCTAAAATGCATATTGTTTTGTAATGTCAGGGTGCTGGTGACAAAGTAACTGCATTGAGGCAAGTTCTGGATTCTTTGGAAAGAAAAGTTATGAGTTTGAACAAATCCTTTCACACATCTTGTAAGATGAAGGGTGAACCAAACCATGCTGAGACTACTTCATTGGTTAATGTTCATTTGAAGAAGAAAGCATGTTGCAGGTTTATACGCTTGGATTTGCAGGTCTTTCCTTTTTCTTTGCCTATTGTCCCAACTCCCAACACAATAGCAATGGCTTCTATTGCTGAGTCATATCATGTATGCTATTTGGTCAGTTGTGGGATGTTGATAAGCTGGAGACCATGAATGATTATCATAATATTGTTCTGAACTACCTTGGCCTCATAATTCAAAGGTTGCTTCTTTGGTCTGATTTGTCCTTACTTGTTTTCTCTTTGTGGCTTACTTTAAAAATGCAATTTGTGCTTGTATCACAAAAATATAGTCTTATCAAATGTTACTGGTGTTGAGAACTGCAGGTTTACAATAAATGTTGGTCCAGTTTCAAGCATAGTTATTTCAAATAAGTTGAATGATGTAAATATCTCGAAGGTAATACAGTCATAATGTTCAAGTACTGGTTTTCTTTACTGTTTGCGCCCTTTACTTTGTTTAATTCATTGCTTGTTTGCTCAGTAGAATTTCCCAAATATGGATGTTTGCACTGCTTTTGCATTTGCGTTAAATGCAAACACCCCTCAGATGTATGCTGGTTCTAGAGGTTTGACTCGAGAAACCCAAGTGAGTTTCCTAACCTCCTCCTTCCATTTTTAGCTCATCATTTTTATCCTTAAAACTGAAACCCCTGCTTCCCTTCATTGAGATCACATCTTCCTGGAACGATGATAATTAATTTACTCTATGCGGTTAGAGATTTTCTCTCTACCCACCTTCTTGTCATGGCTTATTGTCACACATTCAACTTGTAATATTCACTGTGAGTGATAGAACCTTCAGGGATCAGCATGGATTTCTCTATATTGACTTTTCATCTTTCAACTGTTTTTGCAGATAACCAGTTCAGTTTTAGGTAATTTGCTAGATGTTGTTGAGGAGGTACAAGTAGCGCATGTTGAGCTTCAAAATCTGACCTACACAAATTTTTGTTCACCATCTGGTATCCTTTTCATAACCCTTGTTTTTTGTTACATAGATGTGGCACTAGTTATGAAATTTCAGTATTCGATTCTGTTGTGCTAGTGACAATTAAAATCATCCTTAACTAATGGGATGTGAATCATGTGATGTCCAAGTTCTTGGCTTGATTCCGTGCTTTTGTAGATTGAACTATGGTGCTTGAGTTGTAACTCACCAGCAAGGGTGTACAGCCTACCAAGTCCACAAAAAAAAATGGATGAAAGACCTATCTCATCTATACTTATCAAATACGTCTGCAAAGTCCAAACAATTAGTCCAAGGATGGATAAACAGTACCTGACAACCAGCTATACAAAAAAGTTTACTTTTCAATTTAAAAGTTGTCATGATTGCACATCCGACACCTGTTAATATGAATTTTCTTTTCCCTTATCTAATTATCTTCATCGAGATATGAGAATCCTGCCATGCGTTTCCATCCATACAAAAAATGCTACCTTAGAAGGAACTAAGTCTGTCACACTCCTCTTTTGCCCGCTAAAGCTGTAGAAATTTTGTTTCCAACCTAAAAACTTAAGGTGTTAGGTGGAGAGGTCCCAACATTATATTAAGTGCTCACCCCTTTCATTCCCAAGTAATGTGCGATTGTATACTCTACATCTCCCCTCTCATATCCAGTTAATTTTGATTGTATCCAATTAACTTTTTATTTTTATTTTTTTGGTATCATCGTGCAATATTTTTCTTTCGATCTGTTATCATGGAAGTGGGTGGAATGGGTTCTGCTTTGAACAAGAGGAGAATGCCATGCTAATGTGCCTTGAATGTGTTGGATTGTCCCACATCATCCAGTTTGAACTCTTTATGTGTGGTTTATAAGACTCAATTTTTTTCTTTTCTTAACACTTGGGTTTTAAGGAGTAGTATGAGCTGAGCTTTTCAACTTAGTATCAAAGCTGGGTTGCTTGCTTTCTAGTGTGCCGAATATCTGGCGGCTGTGGTTTAGGGGGTGTGTTGAATTGTCCCACATCGTCCAGTTTGAGCCCTCTCTGTGCGGTTTATAAGATTCAATTTCTCATTTTCTTAACACCTTGATTTTAAGTAGTAATGTAGGCTGGGCTTTTCAACTAAATGGTCCACATCTCAGGTTGTGACGCTATGATACAATGTAGAAATTTTGTATCCAACTAAAAGTTTAAGCTATTAGGTAGAGATGTTCCAACATTATATTAAGTGATTACTCATTTGATACCCAAACAATCTCATAAAAGGACTTCACTTCACATTCCACTTCTTTTTAACTCATGGTTTTTATGTCATGGCTTTATGGTTTTTCAGTTACAGTCGTGTATAATAACTACCTAAGCATCTCTTGCACTAAGAAAAGAACACTATCCATGTTTACATGCTTGAGTGGTTCGATTTCATTCATTATATTAATTAAAGTGGGTATAGCATTTGACTTCATAAAAAAATATTCCTTCCTATTCTTATTTTATGTCATTCTGTTCTTTTGGCAAAATTTCGTAACTATTTATGGAGTAGGTGATTTGAATTGCTCCCTGTTGATTCTTGCAGTGGAGAGGCTTGAACTACATCTCCATTTTATCAATTTTAAGAGTGGTCGAAAGTTCGCATTGGTACTTGACATGTCATGTTTAAAATGGTATGGTCCATGGAATTTCTTTTGTTGTTATAACTGATGCTATATGTGTGTGTGTGGATATATGTATATATGTTTTTTACGTCATCCGTGTCTCAAATGGGCCCGAATCATGTGTAACTATTTGGATTTTGGTTGCTGGAATCATGTTTAATCAATTTGTTTTTCCGAGGCTACTTGATATTAATGATATGCTTTGGTTGCTTGAATCATGCTTGATCAATTACTTTTTGTGAGGTCACACGATGCAAGTGATATGGTTTGCCAGGCATTTCTGCCATTCAAAGTTGGCAAACTTAAAATCTTGTTGACCACAGCCATTATTCACATCACATGAAACCAAAACATGTGAACTAATAAAGAGAGATCAATACAGTCTAGTTCACAGGCATTTAATCGTATGTTATTAAGAAATGCACTGCAACGTGCCTCTGCCATCATTGTTTTACGATAGCTACAACATGCAGATTAATGTATTTACCTTTATTACACGTATGTGCATATACAAATACCCGTGCTTGTCTTCATTCTATGTTTCAATCTCCTGGAATTTAGGTCTACTATATTCACATTCATGTAGGTGATTCTAAATGCAGAGTTTTTTTTTTCTTTGCACACATTTTCTCTGGACGCCATGAATTTTTTAACATTTACATTTTCCTATGCATGTATTCCATAATACCAAAAAATTAACGCCTGTCTTTAACATTAATTATTCTCTATATACCCACCTCCCGCCATCATCTTTACCTCCTTCGATTGCCTCTGGCCAAATCACTCAATCTTTCTCCACTCTCCCCCGACCTCTTTCGCACCGTTACGGACCTTCCCCGACTCTCTTGAGCCACTCTCTCTCTCTCTCTCTCTCTCTCTCTCTCTCTAAGTTCGACCTTTGCTTGGATGCATTAAGCCGAACAAACGTCATTTGGTTGGACACACTCAATCGAATGGTCCAAAAGGGTAAATGAAGATGAAAATCTGCTTATGCCACCATTCTAGGTATTCATGGAAATGGCATAAAGTTTGGCCATCAATTTCATTCCTCTTGAGGTGAGTTTCAAGGACACTGTTGATACCTTCAAGGTGATGTACTCTATCAGAACAAATGATACAAATATCATTTGGAACGATATGGATCCAACTTATACAAGCAATCCATTTATTGTAAAGTACATTTACCGTTATAGAGCATTCGACTGAATGCATTGGAACCAATGACGTTTGTTCGGCCGATAGCGCTTGAATAAAAAATCACGTTTGTTCAGCTCAGATTAGTCCAGCAGAGGTCGAACTCGGGCGGGGGGGGGGAAGAAGAGTCCCCAATCCCATAAGACGTGGTTCTTTCCTCGTCCATTTCTTTGGTTGCGGTAAGTTTCATACTCTTGTAATTGAATTCATCTGCTCGGTCCTCTTTTCTGCCACCAAATTAAGTGTGTTGGCTAGATGCAGATATGTGTATATGGGACCTATCCCACTTGACTACATATTATGAGTTTGGGTTGTACTGTTTTGTTAGATATGCATCCTTGTTGTGTCCTAATTTTTATCTCGACTTGTCTCGTATCTTGTTTCTTAAACAGGGGGGTATATCCTTCGGAGGTTATACCATCTCAGTTTGAGGGCCCGTTAGATGTGTCAGGAAAATCACCCCCTGACCCACACACAACTGAAATTAGAGCCGCAGTTCGAGGTCTTAGATTTGGATATTTGAGGATTATCCGTCTTTGCAAGTGTGTTTCCCAAGTGGTTCAAGCTTGGAGCGGGTAAACGCTTATCGGAGAACATGCTAAAATGAACGAAGCTGCCAACAATCTGTCAGCTTGCCTAAATAGCCAGCTAAGAGTCCTTTTTGGCAGGGCAAATTATTCAATGCAGGTGAGCTTTTGTGTTAACTGTATTTTGCATCCTATGATAATTCCTGTGTTTCAGATCTGTGCTTTTACCCTAAGTAGGTGTGTTGTTTTAAGTTCCCAGAAAGGCCATCAATCTACTATGAGGTCAGTTTAATTTTGTGCTGTGAGATCTTTTTACATTGGTTTCTATTATTTAAGCACCAATCTATTTGGTTTATTTACCCTTTGTTTCCCTGAACTTGTTGGTATTTCCAACCCCCACCCCCTTTCCCCCTTGGATATGTTTCACTGCTCATTTTGGACGGTAGATAATGAGCAAAAAAAATGTATAAATTATTTGCGTAAAATGTCTTCATATATGGATAAAAGTGGTAGGTTTTACATTAGAAGTATATTGATATTGATATTGATTTTTTTTTTTTTTATAATTTTGATTACATTATTATTCACTGTTTATTGTTTATTAGGCGTGGTGGTTAGTATAGCCCTTTTCATGCCTTAAGCTGGTAACTTGGCTTCAAACCAGGTTTTAAACCAATTATTTTGCTTTAAATTATTTTAAACCAAATAAATGAATAATTCGTTTAGTGTGTTTTAGGAGTGGCTTAAAGGCTAATAGTATATTTGGTTTAAAGTGACATTAGCCAAAAGTCAATAAGTAAGTCAGTCAAAAAAATTTAAGTCAAAAGGTTATTATATATGTATATATAATTAGTTTTTACATAATTGTATATTTAATATGAATCCTGTTTAATAGATGAGTAAAATAAAAGTTTTGATATTTTAAAAAGTATTTAAAAATATTTTAAGTCAATAAATTAAACGAAAAGAAAAAAAATTAATGTTGCTAAGTGAGACGAAAAATGAATTTGTAAGCTTTTAAGTCAAAATGTTTTAAATCAAAACTAAAGAGAACATAAATTTGAAGTGACAGGTGGCAGAGGGTGGAAATGTCTGATCTAGTTGAGGGTTGTAGAAGGGGGGTGGGGTTGGGGACTGGTGACCTCAGTTTAGCAAGATTCTAAGGATACAGGGTACAATAATGACTGATGGACGAACAATTATTTGGTACTCTTGGAGCATCAAATGTTAATTTCAATTCAGTGGCAAATTCAGGAATTTAACTAAGGGAAAGCCCTAATATGTAAATATATTTTTTTTACTGACTTTAGGCTTATTCGACTGACTTAAATTAACTTTTAGTCTTTTGTTTAAAATCTTAAAAACAATAGTTAAAAAATTGTATTTTGTATTTGTATTAATCGGTTAATTTTTTTTCTTTACTGATCGGACTCAAGAAAAAAGAATAAACAAAAAATTTGAATTAAAGTTGGGTTTCCAAAGGAGTTTTTTATTTAGAAACTAGTGATCATATATATTTTTTTAGAGTGACATATTTTTAATTTTTAATTTTTAAGTATTTATATAGTATTTAATTTTTGTAAAATATCATTAATTTTTGACTTTGAAAAATTCAAAATTCAAAATTTTCAAAAATAAATTATTAAAATTTTAAATTATTTACCTCTTTGGTTAGGAGACAAATGGTGATTCATATTGTATAAATTATAATTATTTATTTATTAAAAATATCACCTAATATTATTCCTATAATATTCTAAAAGTATCTAATCTAATAATTTTTACTATTGGACCAGCCCAGCTGTGCTGTGGTGACATATATTCTTTCAACAAAAGTAAAATAGATATTTTTACTTTACCATCCATACCCTTGAGCCCAAAGTAGTGCGTCTCCTATGAAAAAATCTTCCCCTTTTTGTCGTGGTATATACAGGGTGGGGATATAGATCATGGTGGAATATGTAGTACCATTTTCCCCATAATATTCTATCTTTCCACCATTAGATATATTTTCGTCTGTTATTCAAGATTTAAGATTATTATTTTTTATATTCGATGTTACATAAAATATAGTAAATATGAGCTCATAGTATATATATTTTTATTTTTTTTTTAAAGTGTTATATTTATAGTATTATATATTCATTTACTTTCTTATGTTTTTTCATTTTGTATTTAAATAAACAAATTAGATATGTTTGATGTGTTGAATTGAATAACGAGGGAATCAGAGGTGATAAATAGTACATAGGTCATATATATATATAAATAATACTATAGAATAGTAAAGGGGATTACTTATACCATAGTATTATTTAACTCATATTTGATTAAAATTAGATAAAATATGTGATAGGAGTTGAAAATTTATTTTTGTTCATTAGATAAATGAGAGAAGATAATCTAAATGAGGGACAAATTATTCTAGAAAATAAAATGAAATTTACAATTTTATGAATTTTTCAGTATTAATTTTTTATATAAGGGATTAATAGTACAATTCGGTGTAAATAAGTAATACTTATTTGAGAAGATAAGATTTAAATGAGATTTATATATATATATTTTAATCGACACAACTAACATTCTGTTGTTTAAAAATGCTGAAAATGGGTTCAATGTGTATACGCAGCCTACGAAGGGATGATTTGGCATGAGATAGAGATTAAGAGAGAGACTTTTTTGGTTCATTAATGACCAAAATGATCAAACATTAATTATCAAAAAAAAAATTTCAAACATAAAATCTGATTATTAGTTTATTTTGATTTATTTTGATTTAAATTTTTTTAAATATTTTAGTCAAAAGTTTTATTTTCTTGTCACATTTTAACGAAAAAAGTCAAAATGAAATATAATAATTTATTTAAATAATAAAAAAATTATTTAAAAAAATCTAAAAAATATAATGATTTTAACAAGTGGACTGATGAATTTGTACCAATTGCCTTCGCCTGTGCTTGGACCTGCGTTTAAGTCAGGTTTTTTGATTTTTTTTACTAAAAAAAAGTTATTTTGTTTGAGTTCTTACAAAAAAAAGTTAAGTTTTTTCTATTTTTTCTTTTTTAAAAAAGTCATAATTTGATAAACCAAAAAAATTATAATTTAACACACAAAAAATTAAAAAAATTAAAAAATATTTAAAAAAAAATTAATCCAAACACATGCTTGCGAAGGCAATGCGCGTACAATCATGAGGTCCTCACCGCTCTTTCCCTGTTACTAGCTTTACTCAGTGCTGGCTACCCCATACTCGCTTCCTCTGACTGCCACTTGTCCCTGCCTTATTCTTTTTCTTAAAATTTCTGTAAAAATACTTTAAATTTAAATTTAAATTTAACTTGGGTTTAAATTCAGTCTCACATTTTGTATTAAAATTATATATATGTTTTTTTTTCTTGTTGGTATGACAATACGGCTTGATTGGTAAATATGTTTCTTTACGTTTTTTTTAATTAAAAAGTTAAAAAAAAATTTTAAAAACAAATAATTTAATACCCTAATTTCTAAGATATTTTATTTAAATCTCCTCTCAATTTGAAAGACAATAATATTCATATTTACTAATTTATTTACTATTAATGTTAATTGTATATAATTATATAATCAATAATAGAGAAATTTAATGTTCACTTCATTTGGTAACCTAACTTAAAGTTTTTTTCCTTTTGCTTTTTTTTTTTTTTTAACTTTTTGATTGTTGATTTCTTTGAACTTTAAGAAAAAAGGTATAAGCAGTGCTTTAAACGGGAGTTAGAAGGAAGCCAAATGGTTCAATTTGAGCAAAAAAAAATATTATTTTTTATTTAAATAATAAATTTTGAAATAACTAACTTATCAAATGATCAAACTTTAAGATTTTGACTACAAAAGTAAAAATAAAAATAAAATTTTAAACTTGTTATCAACCAAGCTAAAATAAGACGTCAATAGCATGTTGGAAAAAATTTAAATAAAAATAATTTGTAGTGGAATAAATATTTTTTAATTTTTTTATGCGTAATTAAATGAGATCAATAATAACAAAATAAATAATAATCAAAGAAATTATAAGATGCCCAGTTTTTACGTGAAAACCTAGTAAAAAAAAAATTCATGGGACTGAAGTCTGATTTAAAATTTTCACTATGTCAAAATAATGAATTTACAAATTTAATTTTCTAAGTATACCCAAAAATAACATCAAGAATAAATAGTATTACCGAGATAACAAATATTGAATACTTGTCACCATAAGACGAATTCAAATCAAATAAAATAAATTAAATTTAGATATCATCGGTTAACAATTAATACCATTAGTTAATAAAAATCAAGTTCCGAGAGTACACTCTTACAATTTCAAGACGATCGGTGTTCATTTGACATATGCACAAAAATTGGGATAAATTTTTTGCTTTTATTCCTTCTCGGCGCTATTGCACATGTGATGTGCCGCAGCTCAATTCTCAAAGTTAGAGAATTGAATGTTGCTTTTAATAATTTTAATTTGGGTAAATTACACTGATTTTTCATATGATTTTTAAAAAAAATAAAAAAATTTTACTTGATTTTTGAAATGTCACTAACTTTTCATCAGGTTTAATTTTTGCATCAAATTAGTTCAATCGTTAAATTTCTACTATGTTGTGTCTTGTTTGATGTATTTTTCGAATAAATTTTTATGATCAAATTCGTTCATTAGATAAAACTCATCGAGTTTGTTTAACATGTTCAATTTCAAATTTATCTGATACCTGTAACTAAGTGATTGAGTAACATTTGTTTAACAATATTTTTTTAAATTATAATTTTTATTTATTTATAAAATAATATTAGGAGATCTTATTCAATCACTTAATTACAGATATCGGATGATTCTGAAGTTATATATGCTAAACAAACTCGAATAGTTTTACGTAACAAACATATTAAATCATAAGAATTTATTCAAAAAACGCGCCAAATAAGCACAAGTAAACGAAAATTTAACAGTTAAACTAATTTGATGTAAAAATTAAATCTGCTAAAAAATTAGTGACATTTCAAAATCAAAAAAGAAATTTTTATTTTTGTTAAAAATTAGAGAAAAGATTAGTGTAATTTACCTTTCTAATTTCTCTTCTTTAGCTACTGCAATCCACCGAACACCATCATGGGTTATATATATATATGTGTGTGTGTGCGTGTATGATGTGCTGCTGCTCAATTCTTAAAATCAAAGAATTGGATGTTGCCTTCAGTAATTCTAACTAATTTCTCTTCTGTAGCTACTGCTGTCCACCGAACCCCATCATGAGTTTATATATATATATATATATATATATATATGTGTGTGTGTGTGTGTGTGTGTGAGTGTGTGTGTGATGTGCTGCTGCTCAATTATCAAAGTCAGAGAATTAGATGTTCCCTTCGGTCATTCTAATTTCTCTTCTTTAGCTATTGCTATCCACGGTAACCACCGAACCCCATCGTGGGTTTCTAAATGAATTAGATTAGATTACTAGTGATGGGAAAATAGTAATAAAATAAAATTAATTTTTTTATGTTTGAATTAAGTAAGATTAAATAACGAACTAGATAATAATTTATCATTCTATTAAGTTATTTTATTTTAAAATTAATTTAAATAAATTAATAAATTAAAGTTTATGTTATTGTTAAATTTTATGTTATTTATTTTAATATTTTAATATTTCTTATTATTTTTTAAAAATTTTAAATTTATTTCTTAATTCAATCTTTTTTAATTCACACCTCCCTCTCTCACTAGTTATTCCTCGTTTAGTGGACTAATAGCCCGTCCAGACAATTAATTTAAAAACTTAATAAATGCGTTATTGACTTATACTATGAACTAACAGTTCAAGCGAAGTACAAATCCGCAAAAATAAACATGGCCAATATGTACATATATTTTCCAGGTGATAAAAGACTTCTAATGTGAGAAGGAGAATAATTCTCCAATACCTAATAAAGGTCCTCCACCGAGCCTTTAATGGAATTACCATGCCAACTAATTAATTTGGCTATTTTTACAATTAAATTAGAATTTTAATTCCACCTGGTAACTAATTCTCTCTTTTTTCTTCTAATTTTATTTTTAATAAAATATTAATTTTAATTTAATTATATTAGATTTTTAATATAATTGTGCCACTTCCAATGGGATGGACACCAACATAACAGATATAATTCTGCTGTAAAAGAACAATTTTTTAGAAATACTTTTACATAAAAAATGTGTCTAACAAAATGTCTATCTATTAAAGATAGAAAAATACTTTGTACACAAATTTTCAATCATAGACAAACCATATAAATTGAATCTTGGCAAATGTATGCTCTAATTTCTAGGGTTGATATGAAGAGAATTATTGTTAGGGAGAATAAAATGAGTGACGAAAAAAATGGGACAAACGAAAATAGTAGTTGTATTCTATTTTAATAATAATAAGTCTCGTCAATGCCAGCTAAAGAATAGTAGGTATATAGTAAAATATCTGTAACTAATTATTCGATACTTTAAAAGCACCATATAATATTGTTTATATAGTGTTTTTACTTAATAATGTTGCAAACATACTTTGAATGAAATATGTGCTTTTTTTCAATTATCATCCAACATGCATTAGTAGGTCATGCTAACAAACAGTTTAATAGGCTATGTGTTAAGAGTCTAAGAGAGATAAGAAAGTTTCAACATCATACATGTTTAAAAGATAGGATTGTTTATTTCATAAATATTAATATACTTTATATAAATATTAATATATTTTATACAATTTTTAATATTGAGAGAGGTCGAATAATTTATTAATTGACCTAGCAGCTACATTAGCAAAATAGAGTCCAACTTGACATTCAAAGGATCCGAAGTGGACCAAACCCAATTAGGTCGGCAACTCAAGCTTAAGCAGTAGGTGGCTCGGCTACCCAAGCTCATATGAATGAATGGACAGCTCAATTAGTGTAGGCCGAGCATACTAGAGTTCAAGACAAAATCATCCAAGCTCAAAGGTCCTATATCTGGGCCTAGCACCCCTCACATGTCAGGGGCAATTGATCCATTCTCAGAATTAATGTGGCAGGAGTCGTTAGCTAGAGTCCAAACAAAATTTGAAAGTAAATAAAATAGGAATAACATGATAAAAAGAATACTCATTACAGGCAATAATCATGACCCAACTTTAACAGCTAAAATAAGCAGAAAAATGATAAAATTCAACTTAACTTAGGTCAAGTTTGGACAAATGATCCACAATTAGGTCAAGTTCAAGTTCTCTTATAAAAGACAAACAAGCCACAATACAGTATGCATTCTTTGCTTATAGAGTCAAAATCCTATCAAAATACTTTCTCAACTTTTTTTTCTTTTAAAACTATTAATTTTAATCCGATCGTTGTAGACTCCACTAGTAAAGAAACTAGTGAAACATTTTCATATATTTATTATGTAGGTACACATAAACAACATCTCAAACATATTTAACCAGCATAGACAGAACTTATAAATTCTAATCTTTAATTCTCCACAAATATATTTTTATTTACAGCTCATTTAGCGATACCTCAACAGTCTAACTGTCAAAAGTTAGGTAACTTTTTGGTTATAAATTGCCAACAAAGCCTAGTTTAGTTATTCGTCTATTCTTGGTGAATAAGACTGTTAAAACTTTAAAAACTATTTGTGAAGTTATTATCAGACACAGCCAAAACTTGCTATTGTCTTAGGCTCAATTGGTAATCAACTTAAAATTTAATTTTTTTTGTTTTGTTTTTAGCTAACAAATTAACTTCGTTTAAATTTAGTAAATTAACTTTTAATTTAGTTTTTTTGAATTTTTTATTTTGATAAAAAGTTAGTTTTTTTCATTTTTTATTCAATTTGAAAAATTTTGCTCTTATATATAATTATAAATAAAAATTATATATAGTTGGTAGTAGTATTAGTAAATAAGATAAAAATAAAAAATATTATTATCTTTTAAAAATTGCGAGAGTTTGAATAGAATATTTTAAAAAATAGTATTTTAATTTGATTTTTAACTTTTTAATTTTTTTGAATTTTTATTTTTTAGACTTTTTTTATTTTTTTCCAAAAAAAATTATATTAACTTTTTGTGTTTTTACCAAAGAAACAAAAAAAAAAGTTTGGTAGCCGGGGCCTTAGAACAAATACACGCAAGATATTATCATTATTTGTAAAAAGATCATACTTGTAGAAGCACGTGTGTCAATGCAATTGGACTTCCCGTACAATTTCCAGCACCTACCAACCCGGAGCCGTAAAAGAGGGATTTTTTTGACAAACTTAGTTGATTCAATTCCATTCACAGGGATTTTTATTGATAAGAGTTTCTATTTTAAAATACTAGATTTTGAGCACGCACGGACTATAATTAGCATTTTTTATTTCATATTAGTAAAGTATTTCTTAATACCATGGACCTTCGAGCAATTATTTTAGTCTCGTTTCGTAATTTGACGTAAAAAAATTGAAGTTTTTTTTAAAGTCATTTTAAGTTAATAGGGTAAAAAGTTTTTTTTTTTGTTGCATGTGTATTTAATGAAAGTTAAAGTATTTTTTTAATAGAAAAAAAAAGAAAAAAAATTATTATTTTTTGCATGTGTATTTTGTTGATGCAAAAAAATATGAGTCTAAAAAAATATTTTTTTTATAAAACAAATTCTGTAAAATAAAATAAAATTATGTATCGCGAGAAAACTAAAAATTAAAATTTCTATGAACTTTTTTTGCAAACTAAAAAGTAACAGGAACTAATTTGTTTATGTTTTTCTTGTTCTTTTTCTTTTATTTTTCTTTACTTCACATTTTTTATGAATTACTTTTTCATATTATTTTTTCTGAAAACTGAACAGAGCTTAAAAATCATGCTTTCAATAATATTTTGTCTTCATCTAACGACTAATAATTCCTGTACAATTTTATATGGGTCTGTTTGTTTATTCGGAGATAAATTGACGAATATAAAATACTATTAAATATAAAAATAAATATAAAATAAATAGTTATAACATTAAATATATTATACTTAAGTATATACATATATTATGTTTATTTTTACGATGAATATAAATGGATATAAGTGTATAAAATAGAGGTAAAATATTTTTCTTACTTATTTGTACTCATATAAATTTGACTATACCCATCATATCCTTTTTTCACAATCCTCAACCAAGACATTTTCCAACAAAAAAATATATATATTTTTCAAAAATCACTTAATTTTGTTCTTTCCACAAAAAACATTTATTTTTAGAATTTATTGTTGGAAGATAATCCAACGCCATAATTATATACATGCTCGGGGATCTAGAAAATACATTTTTATTAACTATTAACAATTACAATAATTTGAAATTACAGAAAAATTAAATGACAGAAACAACATGAATAGAACTTGCAAACCGAGTCCTGCAATCGCAGTTTCCTTAAGAATGATTCGCCGCTTACCGAGGGTATTGTAGGTATTCTACCGGCGTCACTCTCTCAGGATAAAACGGCTCCATAATCGTTGGAACACCACCAAGGATCGGTTACGAACGTACTTCGCCTGTCTTTCTCTCTCTTACAGCGTGCACTATAACCTGAGAACTGTATCTCCCATTTCTCACCTTCTGTTTGTTGCTTTTCTGTCTGTTGCTCTCCTTCTGTCTCTGTTTTGTCTCTATTCTCTTCTCCTGTGGGATGATAGTATATATAGCTCTCTATCATGGAGGGGAGATGAATAGCCAGAGAGATCAATAGCCAGACCAATAGTCAGGGAGATCAATAGCCACTCATGGCTATTGATTTTCAGGATTCAATTGCCAATTGAATGACCTATTCAATTGCAATTGAATTCTGCTATTGAATTCTGAAATTCAATGGCCAATGAATTCACATATTCTAATACTTATTATTATTTTTTAAAACAAAAGAGAAAAAAACAAAAAAACAAAAGCGGAATAGTCCTTGGGCTATATATATATATATATATATATATATATATTAAGCTTCAGCAAATCAAGCAAATCATGGCCGGAGTTCGCCAGTGAAGGTCTGGCCGGAGTTCGACGGTGAAGCTTCTGCACTACGCTGTGTATGGATAGCAAGGGGTAAAATCATCTTTTTACAGTAGGAGGATATGGAATACCTCCTACCCCAGGTATTCTACTATTCTTCATCCGGGGATATAACGTCAGTCTGGATATTATATTTCTTCCATTTTGAGCCACCAATCAACAGATTTATAAATTATAATCACCTACGATTGTATCTCCAATCCTACAGATTTTACACCCCAAACAAACTGCGCATGTTTATTTTTTTTTTTTAAGTATGTTTTTTAATTATTTTTAATACTGTTTTTTAATTATTTTTAAAACTGTTATTTTTTTTTTTAAGAAACTTCATTTCTTTGTATTTTCCTTTTATTGAAAAAAACCTGTTTTATTTTTTTATTATTTTTTAACTGTTTTGTTTTTATATTCTGTTTTTTATATATTTTTCTAAACCACTTATTTATTTTTTTAACTATTTTTGGTTTTTCTTTTATTTTAAAAAATATTTATTTTTCTTTTTCCTTTAAAAACTATTTTTTTATATTTTTTATATTTTAAAAAATATTTACTTTTTAATTTGGTTCATGTTGATTTGGTTATAATTGTGTAGCGTATTATTGTCATTTATGCATAAGATTTGTTTTTTAATTTACAAATAAAAAATTAAATATTATAATTTTTAGTGTCTCAAAAAATAATTAAACATGAAAATTGATAAAAAAAAAAGAGATTAATAATACATTAAATACATTATCTTAAGATTATTAGTGAAGAGATACCAAATATTTTATAATCATTTTCCCTAAAACAAACATCACCTATATGTATTAAGTTTCCCTCCTATCTCCGCTAGTATAAAAAAGAACTTGAGAGGAACCTCCAGTATTATTTATTAATTTTATTAAATTCAATTTAATTTAATTTAAAATAACAAACAAATCTTAAAATAAAATAAAAAAAGTTATGTTAACCATTGTTTATTGGGTGCCGAATAATAGAATAACGTGAATATTTTTTTAATAGTAATACGATTTTAAAGGTAGAACTTACTAATTTTATAAATATTAATATATTTTACACAAATATTTATATACTCTTAATCCATTATTCACCTCCCAATTACCCGTGATTAGCATATTCCAAAAGGGATTACCCGTGATTAGCATATTCCAAAAGGGATTATCGAAATAATTACTTATTTATTTATTTTGTTTTTAGAGATTTTTTTTATACTTTTTGATCAAACTATTATATGTTTTGAATTTTCTCATCGAGATGAGGTGAATTTTTTTAATTTTTTAAACAAAATATAAAAAAATTAAAATTATTTTAAAATAAATAAAAATAAACTAATAAACTAAATTATATATTTGTTATATTTGAAATGGTCTTTCATTTCCTTGTTTTGTCGTGGCACTCCCCTAAAAGCATCCCTTGGCTCAGGGGACCAAGAAAATACATTTCGTTTTCCCCCTTCCGTATGCTTAGGATGCGAGATTGATGAAGAGATTTACACCCGATAGACTTCATATGTGGACACACTTATGATTTCTGCTCAATAAAACTGTATATTTATGCAAAATGCTCTTTTAAATAGATCTCAAATCTCCCTGTTTAGCAGCACTTCTCTTTAGTAAACTTTTTAATTTTTTAACCATTTTTTACTTTTATATTTTCTCTTATATTCAAAGAAATCAAAATTTTAAATTAAAAGGTGAACAAAACTCAAAATGAATAAAATTTTCACAATTTAACCCAAACATGAATAAAGGAAAAAGGTTAGGGACAAGTGCCCGATTAGCCCAATTTATATGTACACCCTAGAGTATGCAACCGAATATATACACGTATATACATACAAAATATCTCCAATACACTTGCAAAGCAATCATGTTTGTTCGGTGAGATTGAGCGAAGATTTCTTTTTTAAATTAATTGGAAAAAAAAAAATATAAAAAAAGAAGGTTACAACTTTTCAAAAGTTAACCCGCAACGGCTGCACTAATAAGAGTTGCAATCTTCGAGTAGATTGTACATAGAGATGAAATAATTGTCCTGACCAATGTCTATGTTTATCAAGTCATTCGTCACAAAGTTACCTTCTCGGCAAACATGGTAATGGCAGAGATCCGTGTGCATCTATGATCAACTTATGACAATTCTCAATTAGAGTTGTAATTATGTGGACGGTGAGTCATATTGTCGTCCTTTATTATTTGCACAGTAGGTAGAAAGTTTATTTCAATTACAAAGTCAATAACGTCTTATCCCATTACTTTCCTTAATCTGTTAAAGATGCTCCAGAGCTCTGTTTGGGTAAAGATATTCAAATAGTATGTCAAGTATAATTTTTAATAGAGAATAAAATATTTTATTTTTTAGTTTGTTATTTGCTTATCAGATTTGAATCTCTAAATTAAATAATTTAGATCAATTATATAAAATATGTGAAATTAAATGAAATATAATTAGTACCATATTTAGACAAAGTCAAATTTGGTCTTATTCACACTTATGAGATCAATTATTCAATCTCCCTCAGAGGAATTCTAGGTGTTCTCTAAATTTATAATTATAAGTGTATTTAATAACTTTTGTCGTGTTTTTATATAGTATTTTATTCACTATGTGTGAAGATATATAATTAGAATGAAACATTATTTCAAAAATATTAAATAATTATACTAATGGCGTCACCAGATTTCTCTACTCAACAATTACTCACCAGTAATATCGTTTAAAAAAATCTCTCTTCGTAAAGCACAACGCAACATGGAAAATAAAACAAAATCATTTTTTATTATGCACCAAATAATAAAGTAATAAGAACAAATTTTCTTTAAAATTAATATTTTCTTTTAGCCTACGGTGGTGGACGTACCATCGGTTAAGGGAACTTGAAGGTTTGTTTTAAATTCAAATTTTTTTTTGTTTTATTTGATAATTGGTGTAAATTAAGTGCGATTAATAGTGAAATAAAATTATGAATAAAGTGGAATTAATTTTTTTGTGTTTGATTTAGATAAGATACTATACTGGATTGCACAAACTCATGTTTATTTTAGGTAAGATTAAATAATGTAAAATATGATTATATTTTTTAATTTTAAAGATTACCCATGTGGTAAAAAATTAATAATATATATGTTTTTATTTTTTTAAATAAGCTAATAAGTTAATTTTTATTTTTTTATTTTCATTTTAAATTTTTTTATTAAATTCACTCATTGGAACGTTTTTAAAATTAAAAATTTATAATTAAAACATTGCTTAACATGAGATTTTGTTTTAATGGGTAAAACAGGTAGTGGAAAATTAATCCCATGAGATTGGACTAGCAATAACACCCTTTTCATGGGTTTGGTAATCTTGCCCTCGAGTGGATTCATAGTCCAACCAGACTAATAATTCAACCTATATTTGTCAAAACAAACATGATGTCTTGAATTCCATGGATTAATCCAATTTTTTGGTCCAAACCTGGTATCAAACAGACCTTTAGGTGCTATCAATTCTCTGGGATTAAGATAAAACAAATATTGATATATTTTTTTAATATAATATTTATTTTTTCATAAATATCAACACACTTTATACAAATATCTATATATATTTTATCCGTTATTCAGTGTAACATGGTATAACTCTATTTTTCCTTTAGTTTATCAATAATTAATACTCATAAAAATAATACTGCAATTGAAGTTTTGGAGAACAAATAAGGCCTTGTTTGGTAATTTAGCTTTAACTTAAAAAAAATTTATTTTAAATTATTTTAAGTCAAATAAATAAAAATATTATTTAGTAAATTTTAGGAGTCGCTAATCACTTAAAGTCAAAAGATAATAAACCATAATGGCTTTAAACCAAAAGAAAGTAATGATTTTTTTATTTTCATATAATTTTATATTTAATATAGATATTACTTGATAAATTTTGACGAGTATGTTCTAAAAGTATAAACTTTTTGGAGGCAGATAAAGATCATGGGCCCAAAGCCCAGCCCAAATACATAAGGACTAAAGCCCCACTAAGGAGGCCAGTCCAAAACTGGCTACTCTAGTACTCGAAGAAGTCCGGACCATCCGTTGTTCGGGCTACACAAGTTCGGCCCGATTCGGAATGGGGCAGCCCGGGCCAGAGGGAGCCTATGTAGGCCTCCCACTAGGAAGGATATCTCAATAAGATACCATCCTTAATATGGTTTGATCGTATGTACAGGATGGAAACAAATCATCAAGGATAGAAAACAATCTTAAGAGGCAGAATCCTAAGAGGATTCAGCCTCACAAGGTATTGACCCTTATATAAAGGGAGGTGCTCTCAACCTACAAGGTACGCAATTCTGAGCCCAAGCTCTTGACTATAAACCTCTTTGAGAGATATCTAACTTGTGCGTCGGAGTGCCTCTTGGTTACAATCAGCCGGAAGGTGCTAACAGTGTTCTCTGCCTTGCAGGAGTTCGGCGGCGGAGCATGGAGCCCTCAGTGAGTTCGGTGGCAGGGAGTTTGGCCCATACTCTGTTCGGGGTCACCAGTATTGGGCCAATTTGTTTGATTCTAATTGTGCCGAATAGACCAACCAGTTTATAACGGGCACATTTTGGCGCCATTTGTAGGAACGACGATCTCAAACCAACGGAATCATGAGCCAGACTCCACGAGATTCACTAGAAGCCGAACTAGGGGGATATCCCCCAAAGATCTATCCATGTTATTCCAGAAAGGCTAAGAGCCCCCAGAATTCATTCGGAAGTACGAAGGCGTATGGATGACACCTCACACAATGGAAGGCAACTCTGATACTCAACAACCAGTTCCAGGGGGGAACGGCCCTCTCCTCCACCCTCAAGAGAGAGAGAGGGAGACTAGAAGAAAGACTGGCAATGCGAGTTAGGGTCATCAACAATCTGGAAGAGAGGATGGAGCAACGTGACAGGGAGATTGATGAACTCAGGTGACTGATCTAGGGGCAGGAGGCTCGAAGGGAGCCTCGTGTGAGGCAAAGAGAAAGTCCTGAGCAAGAGGAGACCAAGCACAGTCCGGCTTCCTACAGCTTGACTCACCCTCAAAGGCGGAGCCGCAAAGAACCGGAGGTAAGCCTAAGAAGTTCCAAAACCATCAAAACGGAATCGGTTCAGCCAAGTCATGAAAGGGTTGCTCAAGCCGAACTGGATCCCAACCAAGATCTATGACTCTGGTTGGAAAAAAGGCTGAATTCTCGATTGCAGCATGGCAGTAGCTGAACAGCCCAAGACGTGGTAAGGAGGGCCCTTGAACAGATCTCGGTGTCACCATTGGCCGAAGTCATTGAGAATGCTAATCCACCTCGTAAGTTCTCTCCACCAAAGTTTGAGATGTATGATGGGAGGACAGATCCAGTAAGCCATGTTCGGCAGTACAGGCAAGCAATGGCGCTATGGAGTGGAAATGATGCCCTCCTTTGTCGCATGTACCCATCCAGCCTGGGGGAAACTTCCCTTAGTTGGTTCCACAAGTTGCCTCCGTTCCATCATGAATTGGCAACAGTTGACTGAATCTTTTATTGCTCGGTTTATCACCAACAGTAGGCAGCTGAAGAGTTTTGACACACTACTGGCCCTACGAAAGAGTGACGAAGAGACAATTCGAGAGTATGCTCGGCGCTACTGGGAGACTTACAATGAGATTGAGGACTACAGTGAGCAACTTGCTGTGGCATCGTTTAAGATCGGGCTACCTCCCCTAAGTTTCTTGAGACAATCCCTCACCAAGAAGGCCGTCTCCACCATGTCCAAACTGATGGTCAAAACAGAGCAGTATGCAAAAGTCGGGGAAGATATAGGCCAGACCGAACAAAGTGTGGTCTCAGTCAAGCAGCCTGAGAAGAGGGAGAAAGGCCGAAAAAACCAGAAGTCTAAAAAGCAATCCCAAGAAAAGAAGGAGTCAGTAGCTTACCAGGCTTTGCAGACAATATTTAAGGAGCCCCCACACAAGCTCTTGGACCAGATCAAGGACAAGCCTTATTTCCAGTGGCCTCCGAAGTTGGTGGGAGATCCGAACAGACACGATCAAAAGAGAAAGTTCCATTATCATCGAGATCATGGCCATCTGACTATGGAATGCAGAACCTTCAAAAGGCACTTAGAGGATTTGGTGCAAGTTGGGCACTTGCTAGAATTTGTAGACGCCGAGAAGACTGCTCGGGAAGAGAGAAATCGTGAACAGAGTCTAAGGCTCGAGCAAGGAGATGCTCCCCTTGACATTGTAAAGATGATCCATGGCACCGTGGAGCCCATCACCCGATCAGTTGTTCGGCACCAGGCCAGGACCATGGCACATTCCATGAAGGTGGATGAGGGCAAACGACGAAGAACAGAAGGAGACTCCGGCCAAGGCCAGGTCAAGGGAATTAGTTTCTTGGAGGAGGGCCTCGAAAGAATACATCAGCCTCACAATGATGCCTTGGTGTTAATACTACGCATTGCCAATTATGATGTAATATGAGTGCTGGTAGACCAAGGAAGTTCGGTGGACGTCATGTACTATAACCTATTCCAGAAGCTGGGGCTAAAAGACTCAGCGATCAAAAAGTGCATAACGCCTCTAATCGGTAATGGCACGGACCCAGTATGGCGGTTGGGAGGATCACCGTACCAGTGAAGGCAGGCCCCGCAATGGTAAGTACTGAATTCTTTGTTGTTAACTAACCATCTACCTATAATGCTATTGTAGGAAGGACATGGATCTATAACTTGGGTGTAGTACCCTCGACCTACCATCAATTCCTAAAGTTCCAAGTGGGCCAAAAGATAGTTGAAATCAAAGGAGATCAGTACGTGGCGAGACAGTGTTTTATAGCGATAATGAAATGTCCCGAACAATATCCAAAAGTAAAGAATGTAGAAGTGGAGGAGGGCCAAACAATCCACGACTACAACTGAACAGCCGAGGAGAAGGTAGTGGAGGAACTTAAGAAAGTCAACATCAATCCGGAGGACCCGAATAGGTTCTTCTTACTCGGAACAAGCATGGCCGAACAAGAGGAGACCGAGCTGGTTAAATTTTTGAAGAAGAACAAGGAGGTCTTCGCATGGATGCCATACGAAATGCCGGGAATAGACCCCAAGTAACCAACCACCGGTTAAATGTGGATCCCCAGAGAAAGCCAGCGGTACAGAAGCCAAGAAAATCGGCACCACATCATGCAGAGGCAATGGTTGAGGAAGTTCGGAAGCTAAAGGAAACAGGGGCCATTAAAGAGGTCTACTACCCAACCTGGTTGGCAAATACCGTTGTGGTCAAGAAGAAGGATGGGAAGTGGCGAATATGTGTTGACTTCACCGATCTCAACAAGGCCTGCCCTAAAGACTGCTTTCCTCTTTCTCAAATAGACTAGCTCGTCGATTCAATGGCAAGGTATGAGAGGATGAGTTTTCTAGGTGCCTATAGAGGATACCATCAAATTGCCATATACCCCCAGACTTGGAGAAAACAGCATTTATCACTCATTAAGGAATATACTGCTACAAGGTAATGCCATTCAGGTTGAAGAACGCTGGTGCCACTTATCAAAGGCTCGCAACAAAGATGTTCGGCGATCTGATCAGCAAAACCATGGAAGTCTACATAGACGACATGGTTGTAAAGACTAAGCACCCGAACAAGCACCTTGAAGATCTGAGAAAGACATTCGAAATCCTCAAGGCTTACAAACTAAGGCTTAATGCCTCCAAGTGTGCCTTTGGGATAAGTTTGGGAAAATTTCTTAGCTTCCTAGTAACCCACAGGGGGATAGAGGTGAACCCTGAATAGATTTTAGCCATACAGAGCTTAAGAAGCCCACATAATATAAAAGAGGTCCAGAAGTTGAAAGGGATGGCCGCGGCACTCAACCGTTTCATTAGCCGAGCATCTGATCGGTGATATCCGTTCTTCAGAGCCATGAAGAGGGTAAACCAGTTCAGATGGGACGAAGGAAGTGAGCAGGCCCTTACCGAGCTAAAACAGTATCTCTCATCCCCACCGTTGCTAACGGTGCCAAACTCTAGTGAGACACTATTCCTGTATCTCGTAGTCTCTAGCCGAGCTATAAGTGCGATCCTTCTAAGGATAGAAGACAACGTCTAGAGGCCAATCTACTACGTTAGCAAAGTCCTTCTTGACCCAGAGACAAGATACTTGCCATTAGAGAAGCTTACACTGGCCCTGGTCATTGCCTCCTGCAAACTCATCTACTACTTCAGAGCTCATCCAATCAAGGTAATCACCGAACACCCTCTTCAAGCATTACTTCGTAAGGTTGACTTTTAAGGAAGAATCGCGAAATCGGCCATCGAACTTGGGGAGCACGACATTATTTTCATCCCACGAACGGCCATAAAAGGCCAAGTATTGACCGATTTCATCGTCGAGTTCAGCCGGAAAAACTGTTCGATTGGTACTGGGGGCAAATCGTCGAGAAAACCGCCCAAGACAACAGCTATTCCAATGATACTTGGAGACTGTACGTGGATGGCTTGTCATGCCACAAAGGAGAAGGAGCTGGGATTGTGCTATACAGCCCAGAAGGAATCCTCATCGAGAAAGAAATTCAGCTTGACTTCTAGGCTACTAACAACGAAGTCGAATATGAGGCGCTTCTAGCTGGACTTCAGGACATCATTGGGCTAAAGGCCGAAAAAGTTAAAGTATTTTATGACTCGCAGTTAGTGGTAAATCAATTCAATGGAGAATACCTAGCCAGAGATGACATAATGCAGGTGTACGTTCAGCTAGCACAACAGCTGGCCAAAAACATCCCAAGTTTTGAGAACACCTAGCTCTCATCCAGAGAAAATGACCATGCTGATTCTCTGGTTTGCCTGGCCTCGGCTGTTAGTTCTTAAGAAAAATGGTGATTTCGATGAAAGTCCTCCAACAATCGAGCATTGTTAGCCATGGAGAGAAGCCGGTCTACTGCTCGGAATTGGGTCCAAGTTGGATGGATCCCCTGAAGAACTACTTGGTAAAAAATGAACTACCAATCGATCAGAGAGAAGTACAGATAATAAGAAGAAAGTTAGCAAGGTTCTGGGTCTCCAGTTCGGGGGATTTGTACAAGAAGTCCTTCACCGGGCCCTACCTCTTCTGTGTGCACCCGAACAAAGTCCAAGACCTCCTATTCGAAATACATGAAGGAATTTGTGGAAGCCACACTAGAGGACGGTCATTAGCTCATCGAGCAATTTCTCGGGGCTACTGGTGGCCTTACGTGTAAAAGGACGCAAAGCAGTATGTCCAGAAGTGTGAAAAATGCCAGAGGTTCAGCCCGAACATACACATCCCAGCCGAAGACCTATCCCCACTCACAAGTCCATGGCCCTTTACCCAGTGGGGATATGACATAGTTGGCCCATTCCCAAAGGCCACCGACAAGAGGAAGTATCTCCTCGTTGCCACGGATTACTTCACTAAACGGGTGGAGGCTGAGCCCTTGGCTAATATAAGGGACGTTGATGTGAAGAGGTTCACATGGAAGAACATCATCACCCGGTTCGGCATCCCCCGAGCAATTATCTCCGACAATGGTACTCAGTTCGACAGCTCCTTATTTAAGAATTTTTGTTCGGGGATTGGGATCAAGAACTACTTCTCTATCTCAGCGTACCCTCAGAGTAATGGGCAGGCAGAAGCTACCAACAAGACCATCATCGACGGACTGAAGAAGAGACTGGATGCAGCTAATGGGAGGTGGGTCGAAGAACAGCCCTTAGTTCTATGGACTTACCGAAATACTCCAAGGAGGTCTACAGGTGAAATCCCCTTTTCCTAGCTTATGGGGTGGAGGCGATCATACTATTGGAGGTTGGGTTATCTACCATCTAAACAGTGGTAAGCACCCCCGAAGTAAATAATAGAACAATGGCTTTGGAACTTGATTTAGTCGAGGAACGAAGATCAATGGCCACCATTAAATTGGTTGACTACCAGCAAGCCCTTGCCAAATGGTACAATAAGAGGGTAAAACATTGTGGATTCGGCATTAGAGATCTGGTCCTAAAGAAGCCCTCGGTCATATGAAGGATCCAGCTTAGACGAAATTAGGGCCGCACTGGGAAGGCCCGTACTGGTTACCTCCAAGGGTGGAACTGGGATATACCACCTAGAGGACTTAAGTGGAAAAGCTATCCCTAGACCATGGAATGCAAGCAACCTCCGAAAATTTTATTTTTGATTTTGCAAGTTCGTTATAGTTTCTCAATTCTAATAAAACGCCATTTGTTTGGCATAAGTTGTTTCTTTTATATATCGCTTTTGAAGTTTTTATCACATAAGATCCCTTGACAAAAACTTGGGGGGACACACTCTGGGAATGGTAAAAGTGTTCAAAAAGCTAAGTTCAAAATTTATCCGAACTCGTTTAGCCCTTAATATGAATGATGATCCCGTACTTAGGATGCTCTAATCTAAAAAGACTAAGTTCAAAATTTATCCGAACTAATTTAGCCCTCAGTATGGATGATGATCCCATACTTAGGATGTTCTAGCCTAAAAAGGCTAAGTTTGAACTTTATCTAAACTCATTTAGCCCATACTTAGAATGTTCTAGCCTAAAAAAGCTAAGTTTGAAATTTATCCGAACTAATTTTGCCCTTAGTATGGATGATGATACCATACTTAGGATGTTCTAGCCTAAGTTCAAAATTTATCCGAACTCATTTAGCCCTTAGTATGGATGATGATCCCATACTTAGGATGTTCTAGCTTAAAAAGACTAAGTTCGAAATTTATCCAAACTCATTTAACCCGTAGTATGGGAGTTGATTCCATAGTTATATTTTATCCCTTTGTGCAGGTAATGATCCCACACTTGAGATAATTAAGCTTAAAAAGCTAAGTGTAAAAGTATGTCCGAATTATTTGGGCTCACAGTATGAAAGATCATCAAAGACGAGCACAAGTATGAAGAGAAAGACTAAAATAAAATTTTTTCTTTTTATTGATATAAGAGGGGCAGAAACCCTCGAAGTTACAAGCATAGACCCCGAAGGGCAATAACAAAATAATCAGATAGGGAATGCTCCTAGGGGGCGGCTAAGAAATTTTCGATCGTTTCGACGAGCGTCCCCACTTCCTCGGCAGTAGTAGGGTCAGCCACGATTCCCTCACCTTGACCTTGCTCCAGAGCAGCGATTTCGGCCTCCCCTGCAACTTCTCCTTCTTCCTCTACTTGCTTGCTTGGAAGGGGAACCTTGGCGTATAGGGGAGAAGTGGATTCAACCCTGGCTGCTTGAAGAGCCGCCTCCCATGCAGCAGCAAAAATTATGTCCTTGAGTTTGGGGATTTGCCCTTTGTAGTTCTCTGTTGCCTCGGCAACGCCCTCAGCGTACGCCTTCTCATTGGTAAGAGCCAGTTCGACCTCTGTTTTTTTAAGTTGGGCTTGGGAGGCCAAGAGCTGGTCCTCCTTCTCTTTCAGCTGCCCCTTCAGGGCAGCCTCCACGATTTCCAGTTCAGAGACCCTGGCCTTGGCAGAATCGGCAATCTTGGTCTTCTCCCGTAGGCTGGCTTTAAGTTTGTTCATCTGCTTAAGATAGTTGAAGTTGGTGTTGCAGAGTTTTGTTAGTTTCCCTTCTTGAGCCTCGGCGCGTTCCACCATCGCCATCATGTGCTGCAGGCTCTAAAAGAAGAAACGCTGAACTGGATTAGTCATAACAAAAACAATACCGAATAGAAATGACAAGCCAGGAGTAGGGTACCTGGATGGAATGGCGTATGGTGGACCTGACTAACTTCTCGTGAGGAAGCTTCCTGACTTCCTCCATGTCCACCGGCAGAAGCAGTACTTTGGAAAGTCCGAAGGCAGTCTCGGGGGACCCCGCATTGTCTTCAACGATGATAGGCCGCCCCCTTTTGGTCAGGACAGGTGTCCACGGTTCAGGACCTTCTGTGCCCTCAATAACTTCATTTTCCTTCCCTTTGCTTCTCTTCCCTTTCTCTTTCTCCACCTCCTTCCTTTCGGGCCTTCAGGCGCCCTGGTTTCCTCAACCTCTGCCTCGGCGGACCTTTTCAACCTTTTGAGAGGAGCCACACTTTCAGTCAGTTTGGCTGCAAGATCAGTGCTCCTCGCACGCCGAGCATCTTCCACCCAAACAGTTGTTTTGGCAGTAGGCTTCTTCTTGGGACCCCCGAGTGTTAAAAACTCGGTTAGGTTGGCAACAGGGGGCTTTTCTTTTAGCCATTTCTTTGATACGAGCTAAGTCAGAGGAGTCCACTGAAGAAAATGATGACAAGATGGAGACGGTGTACCCTGGGGATGAAGGCTCAGGCTCGTCAGCTACGTAAGAAGGTTGCGCAACGGTCACCTGCCTCTCTGCCCTGGCGAAAGGAAGCACGACAGCTTCTGGGATCTCAGCTGGGTGTGAGGCAGCAGCAGTAATCCGAACTCCCAAAGTGTTGGGCCTGATGAAACTTCTGTAGGTCAGAATGTACTTTAACAATATGTGGGCTGCCCGACCTAGACATCTTTGTTTGGGAATGCCTTTCTATTCCTAGACTTTTTTCAAATCTTTCAAGTGAATGTCGGGTAACGGTCCACGAGCAGGATTATTCGTAATAGCCCCTACGCCGAACAAAGAAAGAGATGAGCATTCTGACAAAAGCAGGAGTGTCAAAGTTAATTGGGAATAAAGACAAATAGGTGGCGATGAGAACTACCAGGGCCGAGCTCGTCTTTTCGAGGAATTGTGAAGATGTCATGCTCCTCGTTGGGGCTGAACTCGAAGTTCCCGGTAATGTAGAGGAAGCCGTCATCGACATTCTTCCCCAAATTCGATAGTTTGATCACCAGTTTTTGGCTTGCCCTCTTCGCTTTGAGATAATAGGACCCCGTGGAGTGTTTAACCATATTATAACAATAAATAATATCCAAGATATCTAGGTTGGTACCCAGGATCCTGTTAAGCTCCACGACGCCCATTATCACTCTAAAAACATTAGAGGAAACTTGTATTGGGCTCACCTTATAGTGCTATAGTACTCATCGAAGCAGAGGATGAATAGGGAACCGAACTCTCCCTTCCACTATGGCAACCAGTGGAAGGGGAAGCTTGTCCCAGTTCTCCTTACGAGAGTCATCGGGGTTGGCTAGGGAAACCCCAACGTCGTCAAAAATCTGGTACTGACGACGGAAATCACGCATTGTTGCCTGCGTCGCTACCAGTTTCCCGAGCTTGCCCATTTCACTCAGAAACTATCCAAAGAAATAGAGAAGAGAGAGAAGGAAAAACAAAATAGTAGAAAAAGAAGAAATGGGCAAATTCCGTCTCAAAGCAAGAAGATAGGAGAACGAACCAAAGGGAAGCTTACAAAATCACCAAGTAACGAGTTTTTGAGCCGTCGATTTCTGGAAAAGCACTTTGCCAGAATTTGGGTGTGAGGTCGCCGAAAATCGCAGAGGGAGGGACGTACAAGAAGCGTAAAATCGTAAAAAGAAAAGAAATGGCGACACTCTGAGCATTTATACTCATCATTTGAAACGACAGGCGCATTCAATGCGCCGTACGTTCGAAAGATGCGAGTAATCATTAGACGCCTGTCACAGCCTCCTTGCGCCAATCACAGCGCGCCATGTTAGCAAAACATGGCTCGAGACTCGCTGCCGTCATTCATGAAGGGAACTCAAGGGTTCCAAGCGACTCGACTTCACCTGAAGAGCCAAACAGGGTAATCCGAACAAGAAAATACCCCTGAAACACCCAGCATATATCCCGAACAGTGCAACTGTACAAACACCGTGCAACACGGATTGTCAACCAAACAAAGATTCAAAGCTCTGGCTCTTCACCAAGCAGACTGGCCGAGCAAAGAACCAGAGCTGGGGGCAGCTGGAGGCGAATAAAGACCATGGGCCCAAAGCCTAGCCTAAATACATAAGGACTAAAGCCCCACTAAGGAGACTAGCCCAAAACTGGCTTCTCCAGTACTCGAAGAAGCTCGGACCATTCGTTGTTCAGACCACACAAGTTCGACTCAATTCGGAATGGGGCAGCCCAGGCCATGGGAGCCCATATAGGCCTCCCAGTAGGAAGGATATCTCAATAAAATACCATCCTTAATACGGTTTGATCGTATCTACAAGATAGAAACAAATCATCAAGGATAGGAAACAATCTTAAGAGGCAGAATCTTAAGAGGATTCAGCCTCACAAGGTATTGACCCTTATATAAAGGGAGGCGCTCTCAACCTACAAGGTACGCTATTCTGAGTCTAAGCTCTTGACTAGAAATCTCTTTCTTTGAGAGATATCTAACTTGAGCGTCGGAATGCCTCCCGGTCACAACCGGCCGAAAGGCGCTAACGGAGTTTTCTACCTTGCAGGAGTTCAACGCCAGAGCAGGGAGCCCTCAGTGAGTTCGGTGGCAGAAAGTTTAGTACATACTCTGTTCGGGGTTACCAATATTGGGCCAATTTGTTTGGTCCTTATTGTGCCGAATAAATCAACCAGTTTATAACGCGCACACTTTTCATAAAAAAGCAGATATAAAACTTATAATATTTTTAAAAATATATTAAAATATTTTTGATAATAAGCAAGAAAACAGAAAAAGAAAACTTAAAAGCTAATAAAAAAGACAAAGGAACTAAAAATGTATAAGTAAAAAAACAAAAAATAAATGATAGCTAAATAAAAAATTTTATTTTTTAAATTTTAAACTAAAAAATCCCTATTAAAAAAAAAAATTAAAAAGCCTTAAGCCGGACTTTTAAGTGGGGAACTATAAAGAGGCCTAAACATTTAATTGCATGTTTTTTATTTATTTATTTATAATAGCAGATTTGGCTAAAATAGAGACTTTTTGGCCACATTGTACGAATCCACTGTGTACCGGTCGGTCACGCACTTAAAAGTCGACTGAGACTATTTTATATGTCGGCCAAGATTTCAAAATTATTAAGCTTCTGTTTAATTTCAGCTTTTAAGTTAATTTCTTAAAGTTCCTTTTTCTTTTCACGAGATTTTCTAATTTTAATTTAAAAAAATTATTTTTATATTTTCTTTAAAAGTGGAATTTAGAAATTTTTGTAATAATTCAAGTAAACTATTAATTTAATAATTTGAATAAAAAGCTTAACAACGCCACTTAAAATGTTTAAACACAAGTTATTAGTAGTAACTCACAAATTTTATTATATATCATACTTAATTTTTATCTTTCACAAATGTTAGATAATGTGTTACAATATTTTTCATTCAAATACGTGACATTCTTGTTGCATGGCCCATGTTTTTTCTCCTCATTAGGATATAGATAGCAGCAACCCATTAACTGACACAGAGTAGTTCAGAAGCATAAACAAAATATACAATTTTAAATTTTTTATTTTTCTATCTACACTGTCACAAAACTCTACATGATAATCACGATTAAGCTAAAAATTACACTATAATTGAAGATAAATTCATAAAAAAGAAACTAAACAAACAAAAAAAGCATTTCAACCAAACAAACAAAAAATGCATTTTTTGAAATTTAGTTCAATTTTAAATTTCCAAATCCTCTAGTACAGCCAAAAAAAATAATAATTTTAATTTTAAAAATTCACTAAATACAAAAATATTCTAAAAAACGTAGCTTAAAAATCAGAATTGAATGGGATAATTGGATAAAAGGCTCAATCTAAAAGAGATACAAAATGCTAGTATTTTTTTGTGATATTTTTTCTTTTGACTCTATTTTCCATAAAATATGAGCACCATAATTTGAGATAATGGTTTATTGTTTTATTTTATTTTTAATATATTTTTAATAGTTGATTAAATAATACTATTAGTATCTTTTATTTTTATTTAAAAATTTTATTTTTTAATTCATCTCATCAAAACTAAATAAAAAATACAAAATCTTAATTGAAAAATAAAAAAACAAAAATAAATTAAATAACAAAAATATCACCAACCAAGCCTAAATCCCATTTATTTGAGACGTTATTAGCTATGCCATAGGTAAAATTACATAATTTTGAGCTAGTAAAAAATACAATTATGATTAGCAATTGATTTTAAATCGCTTAAATTCAATTTTTTTGATTTTTTACTTAAAATTCCAAATGTCAAATAGGCTTGTTTTTTAACTCAAAAATTTTTAGTTTTTTTTTTTTTTTTACATAATTTTTTTGTATTTTTTACAAATATCAAAACTTATATGATATCAATCTATTTTTTATAAAAATTAGATTTTTAATATATACCCGTTAAAATCTATCAAATAATATTTATATTGAATATAAAATAATTTAAAATATTATAAGGATTTTAATTAAAAAATTTGTAGTTTGATTTAAAGGCACTTTGAGTTTTTGGCTTAAAATTATTCTATCTCTTTTGACTTTTTAGGTTTAAAATGAATTTAAACAAAAAATTTAATTTAAAGTGAAATTACGAAATGAAACCTATGTTTCTTTTAAAAACATATTGGTCTCGTTTGGGAGAATATGATTTATGACTTATTTGGCTTATAAACTAAAAAATAAACCACGTTGTTTAGGTAATTAAATAAGTTAAAAATAAAAAAATAAACAAATAAGCTAAACATGCTCGTTTGGATAATTAAATAAGTTAAAATAAATCAAATAAATTAACTTATAAATCAAACAAAGTGATTTATAAATCAAATAAATAAATAAATCAATAATTATCTAAATAACCTAACTTATTTATATTTTAACTTATTTACTAATAAATAAATAACTCGATTAGCCATTCACCCAAACTGCGAACAGCACCAAAATTTGCCTACGTGACAATAAATAATTTATTTAGTTATTTATTTTTATCAAAAATAATTTTTCCAACATATATATCTGTACAACAAAAGAATCAAAAATAAAGTGATGCCTTTCGGGTAAGGAACCGAGGACCCGTGGGGCTGAGGGGTTAGCTTTACAAAATCATCCGGTGTGTTTAGAGGTTTTGTGTGGGCGTGCGCTCGTCAAATAATACGCCGAAAGATGATGATGATTATTATTATTTTTCACTTTTTTCATAAAAGCAATGCTATTTAAACTTACTTAATAAACCTAATTAGCATGTCTACTTATATAACATAGCATAGTTAAATAACCAAACGAGGCCTTCATTGCATGAGCTCACAATGGGAGTGCTGTTCCTAGAACAGGAGATACTGGCTCTGCGTTTCCATCGCGAAAGCGACGTGGTTCCACCCTTCTCGCTACACTTTGTCTCTTTATCTGCACTTTTTATCAGTTTATTATTATTATATTTTTGTGTCACAGCAACACTATACAAGAAGACTTTGAAGACCAAGAACTGAGAGAGAGAGAGAGAGAAAGAGAGAGAGAGAGAGAAGTCGATCTCTTTTTGTTGTTAGGGTTTCTGGTTTCTCAAATCTGCGAAAAGAGCTCTGTACTCTCGGGACTTGTCCACTGTTTTCGGCTACAAATCGGTGTATATATATGTCGATGAATTGTCTGAATTCGTTCCATTTCGTTTGAAACAAAGAGGTTTGAATCTGAGCTACAACTGATTTTCTTTTTTCATTTTGTTTTGTTTGATGATCTGTTTCTTTTGCGTGAAAGTTAGTTGTTTTATCGAGAGATTTACCGCTAGATATTTGCGTATGGAAGTATGCATATATCGTTCATATGACGCAGAATTTTAATTTAAAAAGAACGAATTCCTCTTATAAATTTTTAGAAGGATACATATTAAATTTTTAAAAAAATTTTAAAAGGGCAAACTTATATAATTGGTCCATCTATGCCCCGTCTGCCCCTCCTTGGGTCCATCTGTGTAATCATGTGCTGTGCTTCTTTGTTTGTCTGTTTGGTTGTTTGCTTGGTTTATGAGAATTTTAACAGCTACAATAACAATGATATGAAGAAGTTATAACGAATTGGATTTTTTCTGAACCCTTTGAATTTGGAAATCAAAATTTCTTAGTTTTTCCACAACAAATCAAGTCCCAGCTTCAGGCTCTGAGGCTAAGCTTTAGTTTTCTGTAATTTCCTGTTCATAAATAAATTTGCGACTCTTTACTTTTGTTTTTTGTGTTTTGTTTCATTTAGTATTGCTTCATTTTTAATTCTTTATTTTCGTGTATATTTCATGGTGATTGAAAATAGAAGCACAGTGTTTGGATTCTCTTAATTTTTCCTCTCTTTATGTTTGGATTCTAGATGCTCAGTAAGTTGGGGTCCTTTAATCTTTTCGGGGTATATGTCTCCTTGACTGTTATGCCTTTGGAATCCCTATCATTTTCACATTCAGTGCGTGAGGCGACCTTTATTCTGTTAAGATCTGTTTTGAAATTCCTGAAATCTTTTTGCCTCATTTTGTTTTACCCCTTTCCTTATTTTTACAAGTATAAAATTCTAAAGAATTAAATCCTATCCATGAAATTCAGTGGTGAAAAATTCCAGTTTTCTCATTGCCTTACATGTTGTCCTTCTTAATGCAGATTATTTGCCTCAAGTCATAACATCAAGGAAACAGAAGGAGATAGGTGAGACATAGGTTACATATGTGATTTATGCGAGGAGCAAAGATCGATGGTGTATTGCCGTTCCGATGCTGCGTGCTTATGTTTATCCTGTGACCGCAACGTGCATTCTGCAAATTCCCTTTCACGACGTAATTCCAGGACCCTCGTATGTGAAAGATGCAACTCACAACCCGCGTCCGTCAGATGTGTTGAAGAGAGTGTATCTCTTTGTCAGAATTGTGATTGATTGGGGCACGCTGGCTCTGCCTCGGCATCAACACATAAGAGGCAAGCAGTTAATTGTTATGCTGGTTGCCCTTCGGCTGCAGAGCTCTCAGCTATCTGGTCATTTGTTTTAGATTTTTCTGCTGGGAATGATTCCACTTGTGAAAAGGGACTGAGTTCAATGAGCATCACTGGCAACAGTCTGATAAAATGTGGTGTCCCTTTACAGAGTAAAGATGGGCAAGATGTATCCATACCAGCTGAAGTGAATGATGTAAAGAATATTGATAAGTCAAGGTCTTCCATAGCTCAACTTAACACCAATCCCACTATTGTAGATCAGGCAGTGGGATTGGCGAACTCAACTCCATCCAAGGTAATCAACGTATCCTTATCTGGAGGATACATAAAATTTCCCATACCCTTCAGAACTGTGGAGTATGTTGTGGTCTTGTGGGAGTTGTGTGCTTTTTTGCTATTGGCTCCTTATCTTATATCCCCCTGTTGAATACTAGCAACTCAGTAACTCTAAAGTTCTGAATAACAAGCATGCCCTTTTCTACTTTTTGTAACAAGCTTTGTGTGGAGATCTTTCGTCCTCGGATAAAACTCAAAATCCCATACCCTAAAATCTTGGGTTTTAACTTAGATAAATTGGAGAGTGCTTCCCAATTTCGTCGGAGAAGTTTTTCTCCCCTTTGGTTGTTTTGGATGGATCTTGTAGGATTCCCAATAAAGTCTCTGATTCCTTCTGAATCATTTGCTTCTCGCGTTTCATGAATAGCTGGGACATTTCTATTTTTTTGTGCCTTTAATAGGCCTAGTGTTTCCTACAATTGCAATGGCTTCTTTCATGTCATCGAAAATATTATGGTATCTTGATATCTTCTCAATTCAAATATGACCATTTATCGTCAAATTATTGTGATTGCAAATAAATGACAAGTAGAACAGTTAAAAAGGAATCACAAAATAAAAACAGGTGACTAAAACCTATTCATTATACTGAACTTTGGTGAAACTCAAACAACCAACAGCATAAATGGATAAACAGTGTATTATTTTCGGAGGAAAGAGTATATGGTCTTCATGGCTTGCAATGGCAAGAGTATAGATGCATCGAGATTTGTGTGGATACATTATTTTTATTATTAGAAAGAGTTAAGTGCACACAAAATAATTGGATATATATCTGAATAATAAAAAAGAATATATATGGAGAGAGAGAGTTCTGAAGCATAGATTGACGTGTGTGTGTGTGTGTGTGTGTGTGGGGGGGGGGGGGGGGGGGGAAAGAGTGAAATGCTGTAGTTCAATAGGTAGGCATGGAATGAATAGACACGTGGGGGTGTTGTGATACGAAACAATCTATCTCTCTCCCAAGTGCATAAATCTGCTTTCGGGGAAATTTAAGAATTCCATTTTCAATTATTTTCATCAGGTTTAGAGAGTTTTCTTTTTCTGTAAAATTTTAGAAATTCAAGACAAAACAAACAACTAGAATTTTCTTAAGGAATTTAATTGCCCCCACTCTTTTCTGGATAAACAATTAGAGCATCAGGGATATCAGGGACTAGACAATGAATATTGTCTTTTTCTGTGCATTTTCCATGAACTTTTCTTATTGTTGAGAAGGTAAATCTTTCTCCACCCAACTTGTGGACTGACCCAAAATGGTAAGGGTTTTGAATTTTGATTCCCACAAACACGTTGATTTCTAAAACCGTTAGTCTATGAAGGATTTGTCAACAATGCTAACTTAAGACCCTTATTCATCAGCTAACATGATATCTTTTGACAGTCAACATGATCACCCATCTTCCTAAACATAATTGTGTAAGAGAGAGAGAGAGAGAGAGAGAGAGAGAGATTAAGTTAGATATAAATTCATTTTGTTTGATTCTTTGTTTTTCACTTGGGTTGCTCTTGAGGTTACATGGAGTCATATGCATCCAAGCATTTGCCATTTAAGGCAGTAAATGTCTGGTTTTCTGTATTTTTTATTTATTGGGTTATTTTTTGGTCCAAATAGACTTTAGGTTGTGGGTTTGAACCCGTGGGCAGCCACTTTGTGCATATGATGCCAAAGGTTAGGTATGTACCTAATCTACCCTCTCGTAGATCCTCATTAATAGGGACTAAAGTGGCTGTTACTTTTTCTTTTCTTTCTTTTTTTTTAAAATAGTTTTAGAGTTCAAATGGCTGTACATTGGGGTGCTAGACCCCCTATTCGGAAAACCCGAACCTGGATAAAGATGGTATCTGACGTAGGCTTCCGTTATGATTTCGATGAGACGTGGCCAGCTTTGGCATCTTCAATAAAATGTCAAAAGTAAAGGTCTTTCTAATTCTCTATGTTCCTACAATGATTGTGTGAGTAGACAAATGTGATCAAATTGTTTGCGACTTGCCGACTTGGCATAACCAAATTGATTTTATTGTGTCCTCATTACATCCCTTTTTTTCTTTTTTCTTTTTTCTTTTTATTTATAAAATATCATTCTCTTCTAAAATTTCTCATTATAGTACTCATACTTTTGATACAGTGGTAGTTCTTGCAGCACTTTTTTACGTATTTTATCCTTCACATTTTTTATCTTCAGAATTTTAACCGATGTCGTAGTCAGCCAAACAGTACCAATTGTCATCCACAAAATCTCAGGCTTCAATATATCGAAGTGCTGCACAGCTCTAACTCTTTGGTTTTGAGTTTTGGGCCTTACTTCATGGAATGTAATCCAACATATTTTAGATCCTATCCATGCAGTAATGAAGATTATAAGTTGTGTGCTGTGATAATTTGTTGACTTTTAATTTTGATGACCAAAAGTACAAAGTGGATCTAGCTGTTTACTCTGACTTTAGAATATCAGGAATACATTTGGAGTTTTCCATTTCTTCTGTTGCTTGAGAACTAGTCTGAATTCCTGTAATTAATATGTAGATGTGCTGTCCTGGAACAAAAGCACCAGGTCTATGTGAAGATGATGGATTCTACGAGGACTTTAATATGGATGAAGTTGATATTGAAAACTATGAAGAACTATTTGGTGTTGCTCTTAATGATCCAGAACAACTTTTTGGTGATGATGGAATTGACAGCTTGTTTGGAGTGAAGGACATGTCTGGTGCAGATTTGAACTGTCAGGACACATATGCAGCTGAGGTTCTCTTTCCTTATCTTATATCACTAATGTTACCCTTCTTGTTCTTATCATCTATTATCCTTCTCATTTGTTTATTTCTCTTCCTTCTTTTGTAGTGCGTCAATGCATGCTGGATATGGTTTCTTTTTCATTCTTCTCTTCTGTGTTTTTTTTTTCTTTTCTCATTTTGGTATATGCTGGAGTCACATGGAACACTGATGAGATTAATCTTTTTGATAATATCTTTTATGCTGTGTGTTTATATTTATGTTCCCTGCCAGGAATATCTTTCATCCTGTCTACAAGTTTATGGTTCTCTTTTGCTTATATGGAAAGGTTAATAGGATTTGATATTTATACCAACCATATCACATAGTTGCATAGGAACCTTTGTGAGAGTATTTAGTGTTCATTGGCAGCATTGACTTGTCCCTCACTGTTAATGTGTCGTGGTAAGTGCAACTTATGTTGCCTCCAAAGTACCTTGACTATGGTACTTTGGAGGTGTGCAACATTTGCTCTTATTTTTTCGGGTGATTTGTTTGGAACGGAATGCTAGGGTTTCTGAGGATAAATTTGAAGTTGTTGAATCATTATGGGACAAGGTGTGTTATATGTTGTTGTTTGGCCCTCTATGTCTCCCCAATTCAAGGGGATTCCTCTTTTTTTTTTTTTTTAAATATCTAGGCGTTGAAAAACAATTTGTGTTTTGTGATTTTTGATTTGTAGCTTGTACTCCTTTATTTTGGATTTCTTGTTTTCTTGTTGGTAAGATCCTTGTCCTCCTCTTGTTCTACATTTTAACTATATTTAATAATATTATGTTTCTTAAAGTTGTTAACAGAAAAAGGAAAAAAAAAAAAAAAACGAGTGCAACTACTTATGTTGCCTGCTCAAGAATTTTTGTAGTAATGTTAATATGAATGTACCTTCCAGAAAATGGGATGCCAACTTGATATTTGCTTTTATGTAAATATTCCTTAGGAACATCCACGGAAGGGCATCCGGCATAGCTTACCACACCTCACAATTCTTGTTATTTCAATTTGTGCCTTTGGCACTCCAATTGCAGCTCCTTGCTTTCCGAGTTTCGAGTTCATGGAAATTCATAAGTGAGCTTGGACAGCTAAAGTGGAGTTCCAGTGGCGCTATCTTATTTTTTAACGAGAATCTGAAGAATTTAGACAAAGAGTTTGTTTGAGTTATGGTGCAAATGTTTTGGTAAGTGCAAAATTTCAGGACTTTGGGATGCCAATTGAAGCAGGCAACATTATGTTATATTGTTGGCCCTGCCTCCTGATACCTTGTTTTTTGTTTCTGTCATGTTATACATCCTCACTCTTCTATAGATCCTGATTTGTTCTTGCAGGTTTCTCTTTTAATAATTAGTTCTTTAATGGTGATAAGCATATATGCAGTAATGATTGACAGGACTAATTACTTAAAACAGCAAAAACTGCACTGTGGTTTTCCATTTATCAATGGACTACCTCTTGGTTTCATTGCAGTTCACTCCAACAGCTTTGCACGAGGAAACATTGAGTTTTTGACATGATAACTATCCCCCATAGTCTTCCAAACTGATGTAAACATCTCTCCACTTTTCATCTTATGTCTTGCATGTGTTAGCTGTGTGGAGCCTGGTTTGTGAGGGGTCTGACCCATGTACCGACACGCATTAAGGCGCTACAGTTTTTAATGGGTTTTTTGTCAGACTTAGTTCATGGATTAGAGGATCGGGCCAATAGGCCCAAGCCAGAGATCTGTTTTTCCCTTGTACCCGGTCTTGGGTATTTATATTTGCTGCTTCTAGTTCAGTTTTGCACCCTCGTTTTTTGTATTGTCTCCATTCATAATGAAATTGCCATAACTCCGTGGACATAATTCCAGTTTTGGTTAAACCACGTAAATCTTGTGTATTCTTTTCGTTTTCTGCCATAATAGCATGCATTTCAACTCTAATATTTCGGCTGTAGTCTCCGAATGAAAGTTTTTGCATTGCAGGTCTATTGGAAACAACCTTTGTCCTCTAGATTTTCTTGGAAATTTGTAAGACCATCATCTAATTTAAATGCACTTACTATCAGATGTTGCTTGTTTTCCCCAGGAGTCATCGATCGGAGCCGTTAATGCAGTGCAGCCAGCTTGCAGTAATGTGGCATCTACTGATTCCAGAATGAGCTCTAAAACAGAGCCAAACCTTTGTTTTGCAATGCAAGCACATTCCAGCCTCTCATTTTCTGGTCTTACTGGAGAGAGTAATGGTGGGGATTATCAAGACTGTGGTGCTTCTTCGATGCTTCTCATGGGAGAGCCTCCGTGGTGCCCTCCATGTCCCGAAAGTTCCTTCCCTGCAACTAGTAGGAGTAGTGCTGTTTTACGTTACAAGGAAAAGAAGAAGACACGCAAGTAAGAGTAGTGAAGTTTTTTCCTTTCCTTTTTATAATAAATCATTTAAGTAAATCAATTGTGGCTTTGGTTTATTTCATTGTGCACCACCCCCCATCAAAAAATAAAACTAAACATTTGTCCCAATCAATTAGGGTCGACTATATGAATCATTTTACCCCAACAAAAAACCAATTAAAGTAAAATTGAAAAAATGGAATATTGCATTGACCGACCTATGTTTTGTGTTCCTATGAGATGCCCAGGCATCCTTCCACATTTGATAGTTTTTGCATGTGGTAATAACGCTGCTAGGTTTCTGTAAATGGATAGCAGGAAACATGCTTTCTTATTCTTCTTCTCTTCTTCATTTTTGTTGCAAAAAAAACGAAACTTGGTGGAGCCAAAGCTTGAGAAGTGTTGCGCCTTAATACTATTAAGGAGTGGTTCATAACGGATTACAAATTACATGCTTGGTTTTCACTTATGTTTCAAAAAACAATAAAACCAAAAACAAGAAAACATGCTTGGTGACTTGCCGGGAAAAAAGAGGAGGGGGGTTGTTAGTAGAACAGAATGACATAAAAAGATTTATGTAATCGATTCTAATTGATTACGACAAAAGGCTTGGTTTAGTCTTGGAAACTGTTGGTCATTTTTTGGCAGTGAAAACAGTTACCGTATGTGTTTTCATTTCTAATTTTCAGAATTGCTGAACAAAAACAAACAGATACCAAATAGGCCCACTTTCCAATTTTGTTGGTGGTTAGCTTGATGACTTTTTGCGTTGGCATTTTGCCTTGTCTTCTTATTCCCGGTGGATGGAAGTTTTGTATAGTCTTTCTTTTCTCGTAATTAATTATGACAATTGTACTGTAGATTTGAGAAGAAGGTAAGATATGCCTCACGCAAGGCCAGGGCTGACGTGAGGAAGCGTGTGAAGGGACGATTTGTCAAGGCTGGTGATGCTTATGATTACGACCCATTGTGCCAAACAAGAAGCTTCTGAGACCCAAGAGTACTTCTTACCTTCCTTGTGATGAAAGAATTGATCCATGTTATTTTGGAAAGATACTGACGCACATCTTCTTTGTGTGATTGCGTTGCAGCACTTCAGTTATCTCGAAGTGCATAAAGGCGGATTTAGAATGCTATTTCTCATTGTTTCACCAAATGAAGTTCAAGATGAGAAAGTCCGATTCTCCATCAGTCCAGCAGAATGAAAGGATGAATCGTGACATCATCTGATGAGGAAGTGTAAAACTGCCGTTACACTGTTGAGCAGTGTGCTCTATCCCTCCCGGCAAGTTGGCACGCTCAATCTTCTGTACCCGAAAAAGAACATTTATCAGATTTCTCAGTTGGAAACAGTGCTGGATGTTCGTTTCGTGAACTATTTAACTTGTATTTTGTTCCTGCATCAGTCACATCTCTAAACCGCGCGTGACCTTGGTTTGATTGGGTTGCCAAATTCAGTTGCCAGGTCAGTTTGATATAGCTGCTGCTTGTAATATACACTCCTTTTGCTGACATGTATAGTACAGGATCAAAGTTTGAGGATCTATAGAGGTAAGAAAGGCTTGCAATTTGTATAATTTTTGCATTCTTTTTCAGCCGGCATGTAGAGCATAAATCATTATAATATAGTTTGTAACAACTCTAGCAGTTCAACATTCATGAACTTGTATTTCTCTGACTACCGCAATGAGTTCGCATCAGTGAAGGTTGTAAGCAGACATTATCATTTCCTTGGTATTGCATTCTTTCGACAACAGATAATTTAATGTAACATTAAAAGCATTTATCGAATATAATATCTTTATTAATTAATCTAAATTTATTATTAGTTTTATTATTTATGATGAGATAAAAACCAAATCACGGAAATTTTTTAAATTCATGCTCATAGAGATCTGATGAATTTTTTGACATGTTAGCTGTCAGTTACCTAACGCATAACTCTCTATGATGAGATAGTGTGCTTGTAAAAAATTTCACAATCAAAACTTCTTGTTGATCCTTGGTTGAAAAAGTATGAACTGAAGTTAGACCTCTTGAATATTCTTGTGTCAAACTTGCAATGCCTCTCTCGAACTTAGTCTTGCTACACCGTTAGTGTTTTTTGGCCAAGGTGGTTCGACCCGAAAGTATTTTGATGCTCAAGTTAGACCTCTTGAAAATTTTTGAGGGAGAAAAAGTATGAATACCCGATTGCACGTAACTAGTCATATTCCTGACCTCCTTTTTTAGGGAGAAAGTGGTTTGAATATAGTTTTCCATTTAGCTGAACAGTTTTTCACTTTGTGGAGTTGTTATTCTCAATGCAACTGTTTGAATAGAGTTGTTTCTCTCTCGGCAACTTTTATTTTGTAGTTAAAGACTTTGCCGACCACCTTTCCTAATTTTTATCCTATTCGATTTTATGTTGAATTGGGTTAGACTTCTTAATCCAATTCAACATAAATTTTTCTAAAACAAGTTAATTGTTTGGGATAAAACTATTTAGGATAACTTCTTTTTTTTAAATATTTAAAATATCTTTACGTTTTGTTCTTTTTTTGCTGTAGTGTTTAGAATACTATCACGATTTTTTTAAAAGTAAAATTGGCTTTTTATTAAGGATATTATAATTATTTATTTAGAAAAAAAAATTTGTTCGAGATGTGTCGCATTTTTTATTGGAAAAAGATGAAAAAAAATAGTGATCTTTTTAGAAATGTTAAACATCTCAGTTTAAAATTTAGTTTTTTTTTCTCTTTTTGTAAAAAAAAACTTTTTTTTAAATGCCAAACAAGTGCTAAAGTGGAGTTTGATTTTATTGCGGCATCGCCTTTAAATTGCTAACTTGAAAGATATAAAATGTCATTTTTAATATTTTTTTCCTCGAAAGTCATGTAGCTTGCTATTTCTCACGGGCACAATGTCATCTCAAAAGTATGTGGGTTTGTTAAAGTTACTATTAGTGATTTTTAATTTTTTATTATTAATTTTAAATATAAGTTACAAATTTTTTAAAATATTTATAATTTTTATTATAATTTATAATTATTTTTTTATTTTAGCTCAGTATTATTTTAACGGATTGAAAGGTATTTAAGAACCCATGCAGCATTATACATCACAACTCACTTTTGTCTTTTAAGAAGTTTAATTTATATATTTTTATGATTAAATTTTTTTATTATATTAAAATTATTTAATTTTTAAATATATCCTTATAATCAAATACATTTATTATATAAAAGTCATGGAGGTTGTAATTCTTATAAAAAGTAGTATGTGAAACTGGCTGAGATTTTTATCATTATAAAATTTAGAATTAATCCAATATTTATAGATATTTGATCGTATAACATTTGTGTAACTATATTTTTTAAGAAATTGTACTCATCATTAATTTATTTGTAAACAAATGCGATCCAATTACAAAACTATTAATGTTTAATTAATTTAATTTTTTTGCATAAATAACAATAAACTCTACATTATGAGCAACGTCAACCAAAAAAATACATCCCAAAAACTGAACCACTTGCAGCGCTGATGTGCATTGCCCACACAACACACAACCCACCAATTAACTTCATTGTTTGTATAAATAATTTTCTCAATAAACTTTACATAAGGAGCAAAGTCAATCATAAAAATAAGTTTAAAAATTAAAATTTTTAAGCCACATTTGATTGATCGAATTAATAATGACGAGATATATAATTCTACTTAATAAGTAATACCACATGACTAGTAATGAATAAATTATTAATATTATATTTTTTAAACATTGTATATCTCGCATTTTGTTAGATTAATTATCTAATTGATGTATAATTCTCTCATCATCTATTCAATTTAAATAAAAAATATAATTTTATAACATATATAATCTAATATAATTTATAATCTAATCAATCAAATACGCCTTTATAAAGCTGCCAACCGACCGAACCCACCCACCCCCAAAACCCAAGTTCAGCATTAATCCTTCCAGCCCTGCTGAATCGTACACCTTTATCATTTATTGATTTGGATGCATTTGAAATGAGAATGACCTTTTGTGTTAGAACGCAGTTTATTTGGCTGTTACAAAACTTCTGTTAATAATTTGAACTTTTTTTTTGTTATTAATTTTAAATTATAAATTAAAATATTTTTTAAATACTCACAAATTCATCTATAAACTATAATTACTTTTTCTTTACTTCATCTTCAAATTACAATTTTTACTAAATACTCATAAATTCTATTACAAATCATAATTTATAAAATGCCAAACTCTCTCATTAAGTAACCCAAACATATAGAAAGAAAGAATGCACAGCAATCTGAAACAAAACCTTAAGCATCCACCTTTAAGAATCCGCATCTTTGGGAACCATATCGATTCTAAGAAAAACATTCAATCTTCATTCCTCAATATCCCTAATTACAATTTTAATATCCTTAAATAGGCTCTTATGACAATCAAAAAGACATTAAAAGAGATAAAACACACATCAAAATAAATCCATGTAAGTAAATTCTCAAATAACAAATATTCCAAAAAAAATTACTAAATGAAATAATAGATAAACTAATACACATCAATTGGCTGAGTTCACATATATAATCTTCATCCAAACATAGGATGTTGGGTGAGTTATCCTCCAGCATGGTACTCATCAAACTGGCCCCTCCATGGCGTGTCTGCACCAAATATATAGAAATTTTAGACCAGAAAAAAATTTGGCGCAAAGAAAGATTGATCAAAATTCACTAGAAATATCCATCAGGTATGTCAAAATAACAACAGTAGCCTTAAGGAAAGTTACCTCAGGCATTAACGGCAAAGTACCACAGCTCCTTTTGAAGTTTCATGGCATTAGTCATCATCAGATGAACTATCTGATGACATCCTTACAACATTGTTTGCTACAGTTGTATCCTGCTTGCACGTTGCATATAGATATCAGTAGGGTGAAAAAACATCATTAGAGACCTGTGCCAACGTGTGTGCGCCCTCGCATGAGAGAGAGAGGGAGAGAGAGAGAGGGGGGGGGGACGTGTTCAAATCACATTCTTGACATTCTTTCTTTTTTCCTCATGCCACCTTTTAAACTCAAAAAAATAGGCAACGGTTTAAGGTCGTCATTGGGACCAACCGTAAACGCAAATGCCTTGTGTTCAACTCCTGCTATAAACGTTGTCACTTAATCAATACTTGTGATTTGATGGATGATTGCAGGTATCCGGAGGTTTACCCCTTGCGGGTCGGGTCCCAAGAACCTTGCCTTGAGGGGCTTTTCCGTTAGAGAGAGAGAGAGAGAGATCATTGTTACTAATTAACATGTATAAATGTGACCCATCAAATTTTTACCTGCACCTTGTCCCAGTCCTTTAACTTAGGATTTGTCAGCATATAACCATCACATAAGGGAGCCCAAGCAGGACCTTCACCGTCCATTGCGCCTGTAGATATATGAGCCTGCATGTCATAAAATATTCAAGTTATTCAGATACGCGGAACCTACATGACACAAATGAGCCCATGATCCCAGCCCAGCTCACAAAACAGCCAATTTCAACAGTACACGCATAGTTGTTCACTAAAATTTACAGAAAGAGGTCCATCAGAGTGCAGAAAACAGGTAAAGAGGGAAAGAGAATCAACCCACCCCGGTGGGAGTTTCAGTTGTTCGTGATGATGTCTTGCCTAACTCTGAAAAGAAAGCTTCTTTCCTCCGTTTCCTTATTGCTGGAAAATTTAAAATAGGTAAGAATTGCAGAAAGCCCTAAGCAATAATAGAAAGTCAAGTGCGGAACATTTTAAGGATGACAAATAATGGAAAGAGGGATAATTAGGAAAAAGACAATATTGACTGGCACCAATGCAATCTTGTCAAATTGGCATTGTATCAGAGAATGATAATGCCATATTTTTATCTAAAGGATGGACCAAGAGGCATAGTATTACTTAAATATCAAATTTAATAAGTTAGATTAAACATTAGCTTCCAAGCAGATGCCTCAAAAACATGATAAGTTGCAATTTTTCCCCTCAAAGAATGTACGCATGAGATAGTTGCATTTCTTAGCTGTTATCAAGCAGAGTGGCTAGACGGATTACCTTCCCCCAACCCTGATTGGCACCAGTGAGTTGGACATGAATCTTGCCATGATTGAGACCCATTTTCAAGAACAATTTCACATTGAAATTTTTTTTTTTTTGAGAAGTAAGATTGATTATTTAATAATACCGAGAATCACACGTGTTTTAATAAAAAAGTACGCCTTGCTTCAACAGTGTACAAATATATAAATTTGATATGTTTAGATACTTTTTCATACCCACTGCGATATTAGGTAGCAGTCAGAAACTTGTATCCAGGTGGCAGTCAGAAAATTGTATCCATTTAGAATGTCACCCGTCTACAGAAGGGAGTTGATAAAAGTTCTCACAATAAGGAGGGTAACTTAAAAATCATGTACAAAAAGAGTCACCCTACTGATCAAGAATTTATAAAGTCAATTGTCTCCAAAATAGATAGAGTGGCCCTCTCAAAAACTCACCTATACAAGCTACTCAAAAGGATACCTTTCTATCTATATAATGGAGTCTTAACCCAGTCAAACAATCTTTTGTTATGCTCCTATCACAACGATCACATCACACATAATAGGACCAAACGCCACAACCTTCTCTTACTTCTTGGCATTATCCCTTTCCATACCAACAAGATCCTGCCCACCTCCTCAAAAATCCATCTATATAATATATCCATTTCCATTAACTATATATAAAGAGTCAATGCATTAAATGAACAGGATCTTTTTCGTTCCCTGCGAAATATCAAATTTGCCCCTTTTTTCTTTTTGTGCCTCGCTCAACTTGGAGGTACCGATATTCACCTGGGATGCTTCTTGAATGTTGCCTATGTCTTTAGAGAGTTTTATACAGAACCCCTCTTCATCTTCATTGCTCGCACTTCTCCCATTCCCATATTTATTTTATTTAAAATAAATATATTCAAGTTTATTTTAATGATCGTACAATTGATTTTATAAAAATCCTTGAAAAGATTATCTATGTAAAAAATTAAATTAATTGCGTATTAATAACTAAATTATTTGAATATATTTATTTTAAATAAAAAATGGTCTATTCTTAAAATTACACATACTATTAAAATTAAATGTGATACGACATTATATCTACATATATCCAATTAATCTATTTTTTAATATTGATGATCTTCTGATTTTTCTCAGTATACTCTACAAGATAAACATTTCTCATCATCAAAATAAACTTGAAATGGGCCCATAAAATATATATACAGAGAGTTTCCGTCCCAACTTTTTGTCCCGGCAATCTCAAAATTTAGGATTTAGTTAAAATTTCTCTTCTAAATTTATAAATACAGCTCAAGTTTATTTTGTTGATCGCACCATTCATTTTATAGAACTTAAAAAAATCATCCATATGAAAAATTAAATTGATCGGGTATCAATGATTTGAACCTATGTATTTTGCATAAAATAAACGATTTATTCTTAAAATCACATATACCGTTAAAATAAATATTATAAGACACTATTTCTATAGATATCTAATCAATTTACTTTCAATTTACTTTTTATATGGATGATCTTCTCTAAATACTCCATAAAATAAACGGTTTGAGTTATCGAGAGGAGATTGAGATGGGCCATAAAAATTAAACTTTATGGTAAAAGGTTGTTTTTTACTGTGCTTAATGTTTTTCGCTGTGGATGATTTTTTTTGTCTTTCCATTAATAGTTTTTCGATTTACTTCGGTTGTCCCTTTGTATTTTTGGTCTCTTTTGTATTTTTTTTTTTTTGTTCTTTGTATTTTTTTGTATATTCCAAATTAAATGCTATTGAGATTTCCTTTTGGGTATTTTTGCTTATTTATTTTTTTCTTAGTTTCAGGGTTTTAAGTGTATTAATACATTTTTAATTTATTTTTACTTCAAAATTAAAATATAAGTAAAAGAATTGAAAAGTAAACAATTATTGCAAACGTTTATATTGATTACAAATGTAATTGATTCTTTTGTTCTTATATATTTTCTTTTTCTATTAATTACTGTTTGTACTTTTCTTCCTACAAATAATCAACAAAGCACACATCAATACCATTATTTCACATATGATTAAAGAATTCCAACTAATCTTCAATAAACTTCCATGGATATGTGATTAATTCCTCCTGTTTATGAAAATGTAATTAATCCCTCTTTATTTTGAAAACTCTAGTTCTAGGGCGCTTGAGAATTGATAATTGGAAGGGGTTAAGTGAGATTTTGTGAAATTAAATGAGTTATGGAAAGTTAGGTGTTGGTAGATGTTAAAATTGATTTTAATTTGAAAACTGTAGCTAAAGGGTGAGGTTTAAAGTTTGGGTTTGAGTGTGTTTATGGAGTTTGAATGAGAAGTTGTGGAATGAATTGGGTTAATTGGGGTTGTGTGTGTTGGGATTTGTGAATGAATTGAAAATCCTAGCTTTATTGAGTTTGAGGTAAAACTTGTAAGTTTGATGGATAATTAATTCCTTTTAATCCTCGTGGGAAGCTTTGAAATGTTAATTGGGAGGAGTTTTTGATTACGTTTTCATGGTTTAAAGTTGTTTTTAACTATGTTTTATACCATAGAAATTTCTTTCCTTTGAAAAGCTTTGGGATGGAACAAGATTTTCAAAAGCAAGACTTTCGTTGGTTTGGTCTTAGGTAAGGGACCGTTCGAGCGATCCTGGGTCCGCTCGAGCGGTCTATTACCCTAAAGGGGATATTTTGTCTCAGCTAGGTGGCCGCTCAAGTGATGGTGAGTCTGTTCGAATGAACTCACCTGAGTTGGGTACAAAATTTTGTTTCCTTAAATAAAATATCTTTTCATACCGTTTCCATTTCGAGACCCCTTGGTGTTCAAATTGAAGTTCCGAGAGTTTTCTTTTCTATGATTTAATTCTCCTTTTGAAAATCGCTTTGATTCGAACAGTTTGGCGTGGAGCAATGGATATAAGGTGGATTTTCGTAAAAGTTTTCCTTGTAGAGTTCGATTTATCGTAATGGGTTCCCATGGAGGGATTCACGCGCCTTCGATTTGGGGCTTGAGATGTGAGATGGTAATAGTATGGAGTGAATTGGAGCTTTAATCATAGGTTGAAGGTTTGGGGCTCGTTTGAAGTCTTGTTTGGATTTGAACGTTGGGATCGGTGAGAACCTAAATGATTAGGAGTTTTGTTTGAAACGTCATTTATTTCCGATAAGAATTAAATTCATGTTTGAAACATAATTGGGGAATTGCATGGAAATTGAATTCTACTTGAGAGTTGATAGTGATTCTAATCCTTAGAAAATGTTATCTTTTCAAATATTTAGAAAAAATATGATTGAATTGAAGTTCTCGGTACAAAATCATATTGAATATGAAAATTGTGAAAATCTCTATTTGCATGTTGTGATTTGGATGAATTGCCGTGGAGTGAATACATGAAATATTTAAGGTGAAGACCATAATAAGGGTCGAGGAACCAATGTTATTGATGAATATTATGATAATCGAATTGCTGACTATGTAGTGAATACATGAAGTGATAAGGTGAAAACGATAGTAATGGTTGAGTGACCGATATTATTGATAATATGTTGTACATATATACTGAGATGGTTATGAAATTAATGTGGGCTCGACTAGCTCCTCAGTGAAAGACCGAAAACTTGCGCAAGAATAGATGCCTGGTTCCCTCGGTTTAATACCCAAAAACGTGGTAAGGTACTCCGTTCCTTCGGATGATGTTCCCGAAAAGGTGTGCAATGGGTACCCCACCCTTCGGATGGCGTTCCCAAAAAGGTGTTCAATTTGTGTGATAATTACGTATTTAGCGATATGTGTCGATTAAGAATGGTTGCATTGGTAATTATAAAACCCATGAGTTGCCTATCGGTGCCTTGAGTTGGCTCAGTAATGAGGGCAACGTATAAGAATTTATAATTGCTCGGTTGTGTTGATTGGAAAATGGAAAAATGGTTATTGGTAAACCATGAGAAAAAGTAATCTCCTTAGTTTGCAGTAGTTTGGTTTGGGAAACTTTTTATGCATCAGGGTGATAGTTTACAAACTCTCATTTTCTTTTTACATATTATGCTTTTATTCTTGCGTAGTCGTATCCTATTGAGCTTTGTCTCACGGTGTTTGTTTGACACCTATTTTAAGCATTTGAGGAGATCCCATAGTTTGATGACACGCAGCGACATGTGGTTTTGGTTTCTAGATTTTGAAACTATGTTATATCAGATTTTGTTTGGATGTTTCGAAGCATATATTGTTATTAATGTCCAAGGGATTGTAAGGCCATAAGATCACGTTATTTATGATTGAATGTACGATGGTATTTTAGTTAACGAGATTCTTGAGATTTGGGGACATGGCATTTCATCTTATTTAATTTTCCACAGCATATTCAAAACAACTAAAATTTTATGAAATTTTATTGTTAAATTTATAAATTTTTGTTATTGCTGATTTATGAATCTATATAATCTTTTAATTATAAATTTAAATATTTAGTAATGAATCTGTATGGTAGAATTTATAAAGTACATACGATAAAATCTAAAAATGAAGTGTGTAGTTAAGTTTCTTTTTTAATAGAATAACTCATACTTTCTAAAAATATTTACTAAATTTCTCATGTAGCACTCTTGCCCTATGTACACATGAACATACATATATTAAATATCTGCATAATAAAATAACTCATACATTTTAAAATGTCTTAGATAGCAGCGAATGACCCATATAGCTAAAATCTATTTATAAAATAGTTTACACTTTTTAAAATGTGTTATTTTTCTTCTAACACATTTTTGAAGGAACTATGACCAGAAACTCACATTTTTTTTTAAAAAGTTCTACATTCTTTAACACATTTTAAAAATAATGACCGAGATTAATTCATACTTAGACTTTGAAGTTGACAATAGCTGTTTTGGATAAGCTTTCTCTCTCTATTTCACTTAACACTTTAACCAATGCCATCTAAATTTTAAAAGAAATTATGCTAAATACAACAATTAAATTTCTTTGCACATAACACTTTTTATAAATTCTATTTTTTTAACTATAAATAGATTGAGCCTAGATCGCTGGGCCTTGCCCGCGAACTATTAACTAGCATAAATAAATAAAACAAACCCTCCACAATTACCTTGCAAATTCACAGTGAATTAGAAGATGAGCAATCGTGGTCCCCATCTTTATTACACAAAAAGGACCAATTAGCCAAAACTATCCCCTCCGAATAAAGTTGAGAATGGCTATGTTACATAAACTTCTATGAATATATGAAATATCCGTGCAAGACATTTGATTCTTAGATAAGGGTATAAGATATGCGTATTACATTTTTAGTTAGACATTTACATAAGAAGCATGTTTACTAATTTGAGTTTATTACAGAATTATGCATAAACTCTCATATTATACATAAAATACTCTACGTACACTCTTCTTGTAAGTAAAAATATATAGTAAATAGTGTTTACATTGTAATCTTAAAAATACCATTTACCTAACAAAATAAAAATGTATATTACGTAATATGAATATTTTGTTGTGTTCTTGTATTCTTGACATGAAAATTGGATGAACTCGACACTAAAATACGTAGCCACATTCGACACCCGTACTCATGTCTATGTAACATAGGTCGATGGAAAAGATATTTCTATTTAAGACTGACCAACCAAAGAAATACCTTATGAGGGGCTCTCACCTTCCAACACATCTCCATGAGAAAGAGGACCCCCTTGCACCCTAACAAGCACCGGTAAAAAGATTTGATAGTATACCTCTCACTACGGTCCCCATTCCATTTGACCAAGTCTTCCCTGCATTCCACCCCTCTAAAGTCGTGCAAAAGGCCTAAGAGAGCCAATAGTTAATCCAACTCCCTATCCTGGGCCTCCCTCAGTCCAACATTCCATAAGCAAACACCCAACTCCCACCAAGCATAATTCGCCACAAGCGCACCACTATCCTAAGCCAAGGCAAATATGTTAGGAAAATGCCCTACACAAACCATATACCCACACCACATGTAAATCCAGAATTTGAACTGGGTCCCAATCCCACTCTCAAAAAAGATATGATTCACAATTTGTCCCAACCATTACTAATACCTTTTCATAAGCCTCCTTCATAAGAAACAGTCACTCAAGAAATACCTTAATTGCCGCTACCAGAACCTTACTCGACTACAAAACTCCACAGCTACTTCCCCAAGAGAGATCTATTAAATGCAACCAACATCCTGATCCTGAGACACCTCTCCTCCAAAAGAGGAGCAAACCGTACTTCTATCCACCAAGTAAAACCTGTAGCTATCCCCAACCATTCCCCCTAAACAAATTCATCCACAACTTATCTAGTTTCCTAGCCACTGAAACTGGAATGGAGTGAAAACATAAAAATAAAAAAAAAAAGAAAAAAAAAAGACGTTATTCAATAAAATCTACTGTAAAAAATGGACTAAGTTCTGTTCTCAGATAACCAACTATACAAATTGCATAGAAAGCACCTTTCAACCTATATAAAGGGATCTCTATTATGCTTCGTATCACCCACATTAAACAGAGAGAAGCTAACCACCAAGCCTTTCTCCATTGCCTCAGGACTCTCCCCACTCTCCATCTCACCAGCACACCAGCAGCTTCCTTCTGAAATATCCAACTACTCAAAAAAGGAATATGACGATTCACAACTCCTTCAAAAAGTCAATGTGGATAAAAGAGGTGAGCTATAGACTCCCGCCTTCTTACACAAGCAACACCAGTTACCTGGCAAATCTGTGAATAAGATTAAATAGTGTAAGAATCTTCCCAAGCTTTCACCTTCCACGCATTCTTCACGAGACACCCATAAAAAGGCTTGATGTGAACCTACCGCAACGCCTCTCCACTTAACAGAATCCAGCCCACCATCTCCTCCATTGCATTCCTACAGAAGACCCAAAACGGAACGAAGTTGGGCCAACTCCTAATCTTGAACATCCTTCCTTAACCCGATATCCCAAAAAACAAAAGTCAAAGATTCTCCAAGCATAGTCCACAACAAGAGCATCTTTGTCATTAGCCGAAGCATAGGTAGCTGGGAAAGCTGTGCCCAAAGTGATATCACCACACCACGCGTTTGGCCAAAAACTAATTTTGTCCCCCCTCCCAACCTCGATTTAATTAACATGCTTCGAGAAAACATCCCAAACTTTGTTAATATCCTCCCTAAACCCTTATTAGCCATAAGAAGTGGATACTTGAGGGGTACCCCAACCATGCTCCCGAGATCCGTATTTGCACTAAATAATCCTCTTCCAGGAAATGTTCCGCTCAACAACGTATCACCGTAGACATTTTCCTAACAGAGCTTTACTAAAAGGAACCAACATCGTGCCAAGACAATTCTCCCCCCCCCCCCACAAAAAAAAAAAAACAAGGGTGTAAACTATACTCCCAGTTCTCGGGAGCATGGGGTACCCCAACCATGCTCCCGAGATCCGTATTTGCACTAAATAATCCTCTTCCAGCAAATGTTCCGCTCAACAACGTATCACCGTAGACATTTTCCTAACAGAGCTTTACTAAAAGGAACCAACATCGTGCCA
>JAOTRH010000025.1:5676972-5687811 GCA_034768845.1 Heliamphora exappendiculata
CCACCCCCAATCCAAACACAGTCCTGTCGTTCGCCCCCCAATCCAAACCAATCCCGCCGTGCAGCGTGCGTGAGACACACAGAGAGAGAGAAAGAGAGAGCAGTATATATATATATATATATGAGGGATAGTATGAAATTCATGAGATTATTTATCTCACCCTTTTCTATGGGAGTATTTGTTCATGTTTTGAATTCTCTTTCTTATTTATTCAACAATCAAAAATAATTTTTTAATTTTTATCTCATATTTTATCACACTTTAGATATAAGTAATACAATGATATACATAATCCCATTCCATCTCATGTTATTAAAAAAGTATTTAGGGTCTATGTATTATTTATTTTTCTATTATATTCAATTTATTCAATACATCAAATATGGCCTAAGTTCATAAGAGTCTTTCCATAGTCAAGATTAAGCACGACGGATTTAGGAATAACCTTGATTAATTGAATTTTAGTACACACCCTAGCAAAAATGAATCTAATCTTGCAAAATAACTCAAATTAACATTTGTTCAATATTCAAGCAGAATGTCATAAAATTTCACCCAAATTCCAAGTTGATATTTGCATCTCTGAAAACTGTGGGAGTCTAGCCTTGCTAAATAACTCAAATCCACTTTTGTTCAATATTCAAGCAGAATATTATAAAATTTCTCTCAAAATTCAAGCAAAAATATCGATAATTGCGTATAATTATAGAACAATCAAGATCTTTGTAACTTAATGGCATTTTCTCAACTTCTCATTGTGAATGTTACAAGTTCAAGACTAAAGATAAACAATTGGGAATAAGTTCCCTTCTTTTTGTAAAAATTAAAATAGGGTAATCTTACTGTGGTAAAAATTTAAAAAAAAAGACAATTATAGAACAAACTACCAAAGCAGTATGGACCCCTTTTCAAGGATGATGATGATGGGAGAGAGATATGGGACTGTTCGGTCACGGATTGGCAAATATTTGCCATTTAGAATTGATGAGACATGATAGAATATTATTGAAGTTTACTTATACTAGATAACAAGAGATGACAGCGATGATAGGAGAGAGACACAAAGAGGAATTCGGTTTGCGTTGTGCACTAATGTAGAGTACAGTATTACGTGAATTAAATAGTTTAGTTTTTTAATATACTTTTATAATTAAATTTGTACATTAAATAGAACTTATCAAGTTTGTTATTCATATAAAAAATAAAATTGACCCGATATCATTATCAAAGTGATTTAAACAACACACGTCTACAAATAAATGAATAACTATAATTTTGAGAAAAAATAATTAAATAAATATTACCCGATCGCTTATCTACACATATCGTATTAGTTTTTTTTTTTGTATGGATAACAAATTTAATGGGATCTACATAATCAATGAATTTAATTATGAAAATATATTCAAAAATTAAACTATTTAATACAGAGCACCGTGCATTAGTTCAGAGCGCAGACCTTGGAAAGAGAGAGGGGTTCACATGGGAGAGACAGGCTCCTTCTCCTTTCGTGACCAGGAGCTGGTGTCTGTATTATTATAAAGAAATCACACTCGTGCATTTTGGGATAAGAGAGATTTGACAAAATGCTAATCAAGCATTCCATAAGGACACCAAACAATGGATAAAAATTGTCAATCAATATATATATATCAATGTTTAACTCAACTTACGTGCACTTCGATGATGTAATACTTCATTCTACATTAATAGGAAATAAAAAAAAATTATATCTAATACATACAGCAAACTAAATAAGCTGTTACTAAACAACATAACCTAAAACATTTTGAGCCGCATTATTAAGATTTTTATTCAAACTATTGGGTGATTAGTCTGCTTAAATCGTTACAAATTATATTAGTTCCGAGATGAATTTTGTGACTATATGAATATAGGATACAAACTCTAAAGGGGAGAGTTAAGGCCCTGAGATTGTATATCTAATGCACGCTAATAAGTTGTTTTTATCCGCTAATGAGCTTCTATTCACATTCTAATTAAAAAAAAAAAAAGAAACCTTGGACCTTGCAATGAAAACATTGCATATTTTAGTGAAAAATATTATAATACCCCATTCCACATCAACGGGAGATAAAAAAATACGTTTAGTATATAACTCACTAAGTAAACTATTACTAATAATTTAAACTTAAGTATTTTGAATCATGTTATTAAATTATATTCAAATTATTAGACAAATAATCTATTTGAATTGTTACAAACTAATTATTTGAGATCAATCCCACTATCCACTCAGGTTGCTGATCCCATTGTTTACTTTTGGATTCAGGTAAGTTGTACAATAATTCAAAGAACTACAGAGACAAGGTGCTGACAAAGTAGAAAATGTTATTAATATACCTGGGCATCAGCAAGAAATTACAATCCCCAAGCTCAACAGAAACTAAAAAACAATTGAATGACGTTTTTCCTTATGCTAAAAAGAGTTACAACAGTTAAAACATACTTCCTTGCTATTGAAAATCACTTTACAGGTAAGAGAGCAAAAGACCAGACAAGACAAGACAAGAATTGGAAAAATCACCTAACAACCTAATAATGTTACCTTCCAGAGTCCTATAAAAGCCTCCAAGGAAAAATGGGTAACAAGGGAAAAAAAGGAGAAGTTTCTCAATGCTCACATTTCTATAGTAATGTTGGGAATCATGCAAAAGGCTCCCCATTATGAAGAAGGGAGAAATGGTAAAATCACAAAACCTGCACATACCCAGCCGCCTCCAACTCATTTAAAAAGGGTCAATCAGTTACAATGTGTAGGATTTCAACTTCAATATGCTCCACCCAAACAATCAGACGATACTACTGGCAATCTTTTTTCCAGCATCCTTCTATAGATTTACACTCAATTCTGGCCAATCTTGTGTACCTTTTCAATGTCTCCATCCATCTCAACTAGTTGGAATTCCCAAAAAAATTCTCAATACCGAGCTTTGCAGTTATTGCTTTGTGGGTTTGCAAAAGGAAAAAACGGTCTGTCAGTAGTTATTGGGCCAGTTAATCTGTGCATGCTGAGGCTGCTGATAAATACTGGCTGTAGGTCGCACAATATCAGCGGCTGAAGCTATGGTTTGAGACTGTTGTAGAAGAGGGTGAACAGTTGTTGCTGGAACTGTTTGTGTGGGGTGATAGATACCAGTAAAGGTGCCATGGCCAGTCTGTGTTGGGGTGAAAGTCACTTGACCCTGAGGAGGGATATTGTAGAACGAACTAGTCGGTAAGCCAGAGATGTCTCGGCCCTGTGCAGCAATCCATAATGCTGGACCTTTACTCTGCCAGAGGACGACAAAAAACAGTAAGTTGTATCCTTTTTGAAGTTCTAAAATTTGAGTGAAAAAATAGATACACAAATATATTTATATAAAGAAAAAAGAAATAGCAAAAATTTTCAGGTAACAGCTTGCATCCTTTATTTCTTTTTTCTTTTTTTTTTTTATCCCTTGAAGAGGGAGGAAGCGGGGATGGGTCCCCATTCTGGCTTTAAATACGGTGTCTGACTTGTAACCGACCAGATGCTAAAAGATGCTAAAATATTTAAAGTTGGATTCTTTCAGGAAAAAGGATCCCAACTCCACATCACATGAAAACATAAATCAAAACAACATAAAATACACAGTATATAGGGAAAAACATCTAACAAGTAACAATGCACTGCCAAATGGATATACAAAGCCTAACTTTGACTATTACATATGGTTATATTTTCCATCAAATTAAAACTCAAACCAGCATGCCTCTAAGTTCTAAAATATCCCAAAATCACACAAGTTTTCAATACTAAAACAAAACAATAAGCTTAATCATGTAGTGTGATTAAAAACCAACCTGCTGTCCTGTAACGTAGACATCACTTTCCTTGGCATTTGAGACAAGATCATCTTTGGCATTTGAGTTTCCAGCCATTGAAGTGGAAATGGGATTATAACCAGCTGGGAAGGAGCCATATGGTCCACAGCTTCCGGCCACGCCAACGTGGGTAGTGTTTCCTGTATTACTTCCTGATTTGTATTGTGAAACTGAATATTTAGCAGTAGCCCCTGGTAGAGCTGGGTACATGCCACTAGCCTGGGGTTGCTGGGGGAATGCACCATTGCTTAAAAAATGATGGATGGCTGGTGTGGGAGCATACAAAGGGGAGATATAGTGACCATATGGAACAAATTGTGGATGATAATGGGGTATAGGCATCCCAGTTGGATGTCGAAAGAGAGGGAGTGGTTGCTGGGTTACAGCTATTGAGCTCTGCATGACCCCAGCAGCTTGAGTCACAAAAGAAGTCGGGCCTGCCGTAGAAAAAACCAGTGTGTTCCCACCCTGCATTTGGACATATGTAAGCATTAAAAGGGTACATGATGATATGAATAGGTAGATGTCTAGAAACACAGAAAGAAAGTTGGCAAAAGTATAACGAGCATAAATCACTTAAAACACTAAACAAAAACCATTTATAACTAGAGCAAATATGTTCCATTTTGTAGCTATATTTTAAGAAAAAACAAGTACAAAGCATCTCATAAAAAGGACCTTCCAGGGTCAATCCAAATGACTCTTCACAATATGCTTCTTGTTTCGGAGAACATGAAATCCTCAAATTCAACCACTATATTTCCAAAATCATGAACAACAACAAAGCAGACTACTCATTGCCAGCATAATAAAATTCAGATCCCAAAAAAAAAAGACCTGCAGATAACATGTTGAGAGCACCTTTAAAGTTAAGCAAAAGGACAACATTCCCAACAGAGAAAATGGCATATCATTCCTTACAAAGCTAAAAAGGTTGGTTAATACCAACCATGCCAGAACTTAGTTCAACTGCAAATGTGATGCGATGCAGCATTCCCCAAAAGATAGTCGCTTAGCTCATTAGAGTACTGTGGCATGGAGGCTAGAATTGGAGGCTTGTCAAAATCACTTGGATCACTCCATCTTTAGGGTGGCTCTACTCTGACCAACCTCGGAGAGATAGTGGCATTGACTCAAGTACACGAACAAGTCTGAGTAATACGGCACTCTGAATCCAGACAGTGGGCATAGCACATGCCGCCTCACCATGTTGGGTAACAGACCGCTAACCCATCCAGTACGCTCAGGTTTTTGGTCCAAGGGAAATGCTCTACTTAGTCCCATTGTTATGGCGACCTTCAGACTCCCTCGTCTCTTATACTACACTTAGTTTGGATTGAGAGGAAGAAGAGTGAAGAAAAGTGATATTCATAAGGGAAGAGAAAAAAAAAAAGGGGGGGGGGGGGAAGCAAAAGAAGAAAAGGTGTTTTTTCTCTGGTTTAGTTAGTCAGTCAATAATTATAAAGGAGATATATAAGTTTATATATAAAATCTATAAGTATATTTATATATTAAAATATATTTTCATGACAAACAATACTACGCTTTCCTTTCCTCCCAATTTTGGAGGGAAAGAGAAGCGCTTAGAATTTTTGTACCCTTTTTCCCTCATAACACTTCCATATCCTCTCATTTCCTTCATAAAATGTAACCCAAACACAATACAACTAACTTTTTCTTTCCAAATCCTTCACTTTTTCTCCCAACTCCTCAATCCAAATGAGGGCTAAGAGAGCCCATGCTCCTCTTTCAAGGATTGATAAGATAGCTTGGTATCCAAACTGTATCAATGATTGTGATCCTCATTGCATACATAATTCGTGTTAGGATCTACCAAAGAAATTGGGTGGGTAATTGTTCATCTGTTGTTCTCTCTGAATTAGAGCTTATCTCTACTGCCACATTTTCTCTCTCCTCTTCCATTGTCGGTGGTCCTAAGCTATCGAGTGCTTACTATCTTTTCAAACATTCTAGCCACGCATTTCAATAGCACCTACAAAGAATGTCACTACCCAAGATAGTTCGGCGTCCACTGACTAAGAGACGGTGGAAGTGTTGGACGGGCAACCATGTCTCTCGAGTGCTACCCCGAATGCCCTCCCTAAACTCCTCACCTCAATAGTGAGCTCCCCTTCCCGATCCCTCAACCTGGCAACCATCATCTCCATTTCAACAAGATTCACCGCCGTATCTGCCCTCTCCCTAATCACTTTCTCCAACTCAGACTCTAGTTGAACAAGTCAAGCATGGCTCACCATCTGAGCAACCTTCTCCTCGAGCCAACCCATACACAACTTGGTGCTACATATGAGATCTATCACAGCTAGCCGAGAATACTTGAACTCCTCAAAAGTACAAGTCTCATTATACAACCCGTCAAGCAACTCCAGCAAAGAATAAACATATCCAAGAGACATCTTCCAAAGAACGAGCTAAAACTACTCAAGTGCATAAAAGCATCAGACCTCAACTCAAAGACCTATCTCAAGCAAGCTTGATGCTTAGGTCTCGATCCAGCAAGCACGACCATAGGATCAAGCATCACCTTCATCCCAGAAGCATCTTACAGACTTGCATAAGTACACACTCGGTCATACACTCAACAGTCACAATTGGATCAATAGCAACACCCAGGTCTCAGCTCATCCCCACAAAATATAACCTAGTCGCAGCTATTCCCTCTTTTGCCTGAAGTTGCATGTCCTCGAGTCAAGGTTGCCTCTGTCTAAGCTACTCTCTCTGCCAACCTAGGGTTAGTAACGGATAACTCCTCATCCTTAGCTGGCCTAAAACCCTCAACTCCATTACGATCATCCTCTAGTGGTGACTTAAACCCTACCCCAGGGTGGTTGGAATCAACATCCTTGCCCTCCTCATATGCACTCGAATATTGGCTTGCCAAAGTCTGAGGGCCACCCCTAGATGACCCCATGATGCTGAACGGGGGGGGTGGGGGGTTGAGAATGGTGGTTGGTAGCACACAAGGGTCGAAACCTAAATCAAGGCCACAGTCTTGAAGCTCAACTCTTTATTAATTCAGCTCTAATCAATATATAAAATGAACCTCTTACTTATAAACTTAAAACCCTAATCTAAAAAAGAAATTAAAATTCTAAAAAAATAAAATAAAATCTGAATATAATCTAGAATTTTAAACGAAAAGGAAATAAAAATAAAATCTTATTTTAAAGATAACTAGAATCTTAAACTAAATAAAATCCTAATTAATAAAATAAAATTAAATATTAAATAATTAAAGTATAATTGTAAATAGTCCTTTGTATTTCACATCATTCTCCTCCACTGTAAAAAGAACTCGACCTCGAGATCGCTATAAAATATTGAACGCGTCCATGCTAAATAATTAAATATTTTGAATAGATGAGCGACATAGGCTTCGTCCCGTTCCATCTATTCTTGACCTTGTGACGGTTGACAAGGGCCACAAAATTGAATTTGATTACCCAATTAAAGACTTCAACACCAATAAAATCAATGTGTACGACCTTGGTGAAGTTTTTCGTCGGTGGGCAATCAACAGAATGGCACAAGTAGAGTGCATTCTTATGTTCAAAAGAATATTCACTGGGCGAACCCTTGTTCATCATAGAGGTTGCTAGCTCTTCAATGGCCGGAGGAAGAATAGGTGCATCAGACTAGTTTGGAGTAGAATCAAATTTGTCTTGGTTCAGAATGGGGCAAGGTTACTGAGTAAACATCCAAGTAAAAAAACTGCTAAGTTGACACCCCATCTTTTGGAATTACAAGTTTCAACAAAAAATTTTTGTTGTTGTATATGAAGCTAAATGTATTATCTTCCCTATTATAAGTGGCACCAAAGCCTGCCATATATGAAAGACCAAGTAACACATGCATAGTAATAATGGGAAGTACGTTACACCAAATTTCATCAAAATAGTCACCCATCTGAATAGGAACCAAACATCTTTGGAAGACTAAAAAATGAGTGCTAGTATCCCAAAACAATTAATAGAGTTGTGAGTGTAATTCAGGTAATAATTTCATCTTTAGAATGCCTTATGCGGATACGGCATTCATTGCATACTCTCCATCAATAACAATTTTACAAACTTTATTGGCACATTTAAGAAAGGTATGAAAACTATCTGTGCGTGGCTACTCCATCAACAATGTGAGGAGAAAAAAAAGAGGTCAAAATATGTAAAAAAAAAAGGTTGTTTATTTTTTCCTTTTTTTTTGGAAAAGATGTCTCTTTATTTTGAAAATTGGGCTGGACAAGTTGGGAAAAAAGACTTGCGCTGGTTTTTTTTTTTTTAAAAGGCGAATGGACTGTTCAGGTATTTGGGCCTGGGGTGGGCTGCGTTTACAGCATAAATTACATGAATTTATTAGATTTTATTTAAAATATAGCCATTGACCGAGTAGAGTTTTTTTTTTTTTTAAAATCAAATAGGAGAACCCAAATGATTGGGACATAATGCTTGGCTTGGTTTTGTTTGTTCTTATTTGTAACTATTTAGCTTAACTCTTGAATTTGCATGCTTAAGCAGTTGTACTTCAAAAGGGTAAGATGTTCGGTTTCACTTTCCAATCTTTCAGACTATTTTCCTTTTCAGCGCAAAAAGTTAAAATAACTGCAAAAGCTAATTTCGAAAAAAATGGAAATTTAGATGCTTTTTTTAAGCTAGCTTCTTTTTAAATTAAAATCAGTGTAACACACTGTTACATTGTGGACCAGCCTTTCTATTTGTCCTAAATAGTTTAGAAATGTGAGATTCTATGTGGGTAGTGGAAATGAGATACCCACTTAGTTTGGGATTTAATTCTTCCTTGAGTTGCTGACCCAGAATAACTTTCCATGTCTTGACGCACCCAAATGATTGAATGGGATAGATATATAATAAGGTTTACATTCCTATTATTTGTTCCTGCCAACTACACATCACACAGTTCGTTCGTCATATATATGCAAGTGTTCTAAAATATGTTAAAGTGAGAATAAAGTCATATTGGAAGTTGGCATTTTGCCTTGGAGCTCCCCCTTTAACAATTTCACAGAGGATTGGTGAAGCAAAACATTTATAGGACAATATACAACAGATGTATTCTTTGGAGAAACATATATATATATATATATATATATCCCATTATAACTATAGGAATCGGCAGTGTGTGGGTTTTCTTCCCCTGAAAACCAAGTCAGTCTACATATATGGCAGAAAGACATCATCAGCACATCAAGTCCTAAGATTCGGATGCCACAAACAGAACTCAAATGACAATCAGACAAGAACATCATAACAATAACAAGATCAGGAGAAAAATAAACCAGTAATGTCTCCACCACATGGATATTTCCTGTAAAAGAATTGGTAAAATCTACTCGTATTTACTAGCAATTGCTAAAAAAGGCAAACTACTGGCAAGTGCAAACCTCTTGAGCAGACTCAGATGTTTGCGGAGATAGCACTGCACCATTCCCACTGTACTTGGTTGTGGCTCCAGGCGAATGGAAGGGAGAACTGTGGCCATCACTATCACCAGATCGATAAAATTGAGTGTAATAGCTGGCTGGATTGAATAGTTGCGAAATCTATACACGGAAAAATACGATAGCTAAACATTCTTAGAAGTACATTAAAACTAAAAAATACAAATCCAAAAAACAAATCACACTTCTGGAAAACTCACAAGCTGAAATTCAATTTGCAAAACCTAACATTGACTGAAATAAATACCATTTTATTAAATAGACATGTACAATTTACAGATAGATAAAAACAAGACCATTAAATATGTTCTATCTTGAATAACAGAAAGAAGAAGGAACATGAAAATGAAATACATACAACACATGTTTGAGAATCGGAGCTTTCAAATGGTGCAAGCTGGCTTCCAACCATCAGCGGCAAGAAACCAAAACTGTAGTTAGGAGAAGTATGAATCATTGGGTATTGACGGTTTCCAGGCGACAAGGCTGTCTCTTGCTTAGACTCACTGTACTCTGGGACTGCAGTAGATGAGACATTGCCCTCACCAGATGATAAATTTTCCGCTACATGTGTAGGTGATTGAGGATGTTCAGGATAGTCATCTTCCTCAAGAGTAGTTGCCGATGCATTTTGATCACTGAATCCAATGATACATGAGGGGGAAAATGTTAAACAACACTTAAAGGTATAAAATTCAAAAGTTCACAAGTATGAGATACCAGCACTCATTTACAGAATCCATTATCTCAGGAGGGCAAAAAATTCATCCTTTTTAGCTTGACACACACATTGCTGCATTAATCTAGAGCAAAGAAATATTTTTCCAGTAAAACTAAGTCATTACCTAAAAACTCATCTCCGATTTGACCTGTAGGATGTAGAACAAAGCAACCAAAAAACTAGTAAGCTAGTAATTCACTTTGGAATGTAAGTTCCCAAAATGTAGACACTTCATTTTGACCAAACATAACTCTTACGCGATGTTCCCAATAAGAAATGAGTGCATGTGAGTTTCTTATACAACCTCAGAAGACCCAGAACCTTTCTACATAGCCAAGTTGGAACCTAACCTACTAAAAATAGCCCAAAACCACGAACTTGAGGCTATTAGGAGTCTAAACTAGCGACCATTGTTCTGGAACTGTGGCCGCATCTCTGAAATCGCAGCCGCCATTTTGGTACTGCGACTGCTACTCTGGTACCGCAACTGCGACTTTATTCTTGCAGCTGCCACTACGGTAACTTGCAGCCACAAGTCTAAAGCTGATTGCTAAAATTATGGAATTTGATCACATTTCCTCTTTGGGAGGAGCATCATCTGATTCAAATAACCCCGCCTCTGCCACACTTTGAACTCAGAAATGAGGAGAAACCCCAGGATTTCCCACCTCTATATATATAGAGTGCTTGATCTGAAAGTTCGAGTGTGACGTATCAGGGTCTCCTCCCAATTACCTCGGACACCTTTGATTTCGACCAAGTGTTAACGAGGAACGGT
>JAOTRH010000025.1:5691674-5706989 GCA_034768845.1 Heliamphora exappendiculata
GCTGCAGCGCTAGAGGTTCTGCTGGAACGATCTAGAAGAAGAAGATCCCTCCGGCGACGGTGACGCGAGTCGCGCGATGGCAGCAGCGGCGACGCGAGTCACACGACGGCGGACACCTCAGATCTCGGGCGACGCGATGGCAGCAGCGGCGATGCGAGTCACACGACGGCGAACACCTCAGATCTCAAGCGACACGATGGCAGCAGCGGTGACGCGAGTCACACGACGGCGGACACCTCAGATCTCGGGCAACGCGAGCCGCGCGATGGCAGCAGCGGCGACGTTATGGGCTGCAGCGCTGGTGTGCATTTGGTGGTGGCGTCGTGGCGCGAGGGTTTCGGCCTTGGCAGCGGAGCTGCAGGCAGCGACAGCAAGCGACGATGGCAAGCGGCGGCGACGCGAAGGCGGCGAAGATGGCGGGTGGTACCGCGACTGGGCGGTGAGAGGGCAGGGTGGCGACATCCTATATCGTCGCGGTGATGTGACCGGTGGTGCCCCATCACCGCGACGACGCCGGAAAAATACTACAGGCTACAAGAACGTAGTTCTGATACCATGAAAAATTGAAAAGAGAAAATAACTGTATATTTTCTGTTTATTGAAACTGTACAATAAATAGCCTATTTATAGGCGAATAGAGATAAATAATCAAGGAAATCAAATCAGAATAAAATTAATCTAATCAATCTAATATTCCAACAGATATCAAAGATAACGAATTTTACACAATAAATAAATAAATTTAATTATAAAAATATGTTAAAAAATTGAACTCTTACGCCGCACAACACTCCATGCTATGTAGCATGCACAACACGCTTTCCAAGTTCGATAATGATGATTTACTTAATATGTATCGCACATTATTATTTATTAAAAATAACATATAAACAACATCACTTAGTACTATGAGAGTACTTAATAATTTTTTTGTTTCTCTCTCTCTCTTTATTAAGGATTTCATTAGTAATTAATATTTTTTTGGCTTTTTAGATAAAATACATATGGCATGTTTGGTAATAAAAAATAAAAAATAAAAAAGTCAAAAAATTAAATTAATATAGTAATTAATAGAATATTCTATTCTAACACTTATCTCATTCTAAAAGATAATAATACTCTTACTTGATTACTTATTTTTTATCGGTGCTAATTATATATAACGAATATAATTAATTATATTAGAAGTGCAATATTGCCTAATTAAAATAATTTTTTTTACTTTTTTATCTAATTAATTAGTTTTAAAAAAATTAATTTAAAAATTAAATTAGGTTTAAATTACCAATTTTAAACCTAATTTAATATCTTTTTATCAAAAACAAAAATAATAATAAAAAAATTTAAACTAGTTGTCAGTCCGAGTCCAAAGTCCCTAATCAAATAGATTCCCTGTGAAGCCGACTGGGCGTATTTTGTAGTGTAAAAAATGAATAAACTTATTTATGAATGGATTTTTTTGTCAAAGTTTAAAAAATTAAATTTTAATGCACAAAATTTATCAACAAAAATTTTAATGTTTAAGATCTAATTGTGTAAATGACCTATAAATCGAACTGTTTACTAATTTTTCATTTATTAATTGATGTATTTCCATCCTATTTTATTCTTAAAGTTTGAATTGTGGCAAGGAGAAAGAGGTTTATATCTATATCCCCGTGGACATGCAAAAACATTGTATCTTCCATTGGAATAAGGAAGTCTGAAAGAACTATATATTAATTTCACATTAATGGTAGTGTTTGGCGATGCTAGTGATGCTAATTTATTGCTTTTTGTTATTAGTTTTAATAATAAACTATTATTATTATTTTAAATATTTGTAATTTTAATTATAAATTATAATTACTTTTTTTTTTATAAATAACCAATTAATTTCAGCTACAAGTAAGCAATTTTTTCAAACCTCTAAACTTATGCTAGAAGTTATAATTATCATTTTTAATACTAATCTATAAATAATTAGTTTCCGTAGGGTCAAACACACCCCCACCCCAATCAATGCATTGCACAGGATCTTATCTCTAGTTTTTTATATTTTTTCTTACCATTGTCTTGATAGAAATAACATTATGAGAAAGAAATTTAAATTATTAGTTTTCGTTACTTGTTTAGTTTGCGAGAATCTTAATACTTTTTTTTTTACTTTCATACTATGCATAATCTTATATTTTAATGGTATTGACTCAAATTTTATTCAACAACTAAACACGCATAAAATGTATTCGAATATTGTTACCTACTCTTTTCTTTCCTTGAAACCTTGGCCCCGTTTGAATAAATGGTTTATTAGCTTATTTGGCTTATAAACAGCTAAATAAGCAATTTTGTTTAATTTTTCAAATAAGTAAAATTCAAGCTAATAAACAAATAAGTCAATAAGTCAAATAAGCAACCTTTAAACCACTTATAAGCCAAACATTGTTGCTTATTTAAGTAAATAAGCAAAAATAAGTCAAATAAATAAAAATAAACAAATAAATAAATAAGACAGTTAAAAATCAAAGTAGCCAAACGAACTTACTTATTTCTAATTTTGCTTATTTTATAATAAATAAATAAGTAAATAAGCAATTTACCCAAACAAGGACATTGTTTAATGCATGGGATCTTGTGTTCCTGAAGTATTTTATTTTTTTATTCCAAGGTATTAATTGTAATAATATTATGACAGAGGATTATGATTTTTTTCTGAACAGATAACTCCTAAATCCTATTTCCTACTCCCAATATGTTTTTATTCATGAGAAAATGTTGGCAGCCCTTCCACCTTTCCTTTATTAGGGGTCTGATTTAAGGGCCCTTGCTCACCAAATGTAAGGATCCAAAGCCCAATGGGCCCATTCGTTTTTGGGAGTCTGATTTAGGGGCCTGCTCACCAAATTTGAGGATTCAAAGCCCAATGGGCCCATACTAATAGAGGGTTTAACCGTCTCATGCTATAATAGCTTTAGTGGCCCAAACAAAACCCAAAAAGCTTCGAATAATAAATATTGTATTTATTAATTTAAAATAAAAGAAAAAGCTAAAGCATGCTTATTTAAATATGTATTTATATATTTTTATTTTTATAATTTTTTTGAACTATAAGTTTAAAGTTAAAGAAATAAACTAAGACAAGCACTCTCAACTCGGGAGCGCAAAAAGTAATTCGAAGAACGATGAGAAATTCATAATTCGGAATGTTTTGCTTATACTTTTTAGTTTTTAGCTTGTAGTTTACGACAAAGTTTAAAAAATTAAATAAATGCTCTTATAGCTTTTTAATTGTTATTTAAGATTTTAAATCAATAAATATAAATTTTATTTTTTAAGTTATAATTTTATAATTTTAACAAATATTTATAATTTTATTTAAAATTATAATTATAAAAATGGTAATGGAGTAGGGTGGGAGCAACTATTTGATCGAGGTGGAGCCAATAATAAATTGGGAGTGATTCTTAATTTTTAAGTTAATAATACTAATAAAAATTATAAATAATATAATAAATAAATATATAAAAATTGATGAATTATTAGAAGAAAATATATTAAATGTAAAAAATAAAAAAAATAATATTTTTATGTTTTACTCTTATTTTAGTTTTAAAAGTAAATTTTATACGAGCATTCAGATATTTAAAATAATTATTTTATATTAATCAGGCACAAGTTAAGGAAAGTAAATTCCACTTTCACGTGAGAGAAATTTCATACATACCAAAAGATATGGCTATATAAAAAATTTAAAAGATCTGATAAATTGATTCAAATTAATTTGAACCATAGAACTTGATCTAATTATATATTAAAGAGATTTGATTTTGGTTCTCAATTTTTAAAAAATGTTGCATATGATTCGGTCTCTGTTTTTATTAAAGAAAACTAACTCTAATTAGGGATGCACGTGAGTCGATTTGATTTGATTTCAGACTAAATTTAAGATCACATTAATTTTTATCAGTTTTAATATTTTAGACTTAGAATCAATCTAATCATATTGTAAAACCAAACAAAACCAAACAAATAAAAATTGGGTTGTTTCGGTTTATAATCACGGTTTCATAAATTTTAAAAATTACTTTACGCATATGAAAAAATTATTATGTATAAGTTTTAAAATTTTAAAATGAATAAAAAATAAAAATTAACATCCATATAGTATAATAAAAGTATGAAATAAAAGCTTAAATAATTATTTAATAATCTATTTAGTAAAAAAAACAAATATCTAAGAAAAAGATTCACAAAAATAAATACCATATGACAAATAAATAACAATTAATAATAATGATCTAATTCAGTGATATTTTTTAAAATCTGTAAAGTTAGAAAAAAAATTTATTTTTCTATATTAATCTCACAGTAATCATATATGTAATTTAATGATTAATATTTGTGTGTGTGTGTATATTAATTAGATTGGTTTAGTTCGGTTCTCGGGTTGGTTGGAGTTAATTCTAAACTAATTCAAGAACCGAATTAATATTATCGGTTTGTTTTTTTTTAAACTTAGAATCAAATTAAGTACTTGTAAAAATCGAACTAACTCAACACATAAAGGTCGAATTGGTTCAATTTTTGAATTTTTGGGTCTCTTGTGCACCTCTAACTCTAATTGAACAGAACCGGTTTTATAGAAGTCTATATATTTTATATTTTTATATTTCTTAATCCTTTTAAAACCTACTTTAATAAATTTAGTTCAAAAAAATATGTTAAAAGTTTAGGCTAAAAAATTAATATAAAATTATGATTATGACATTTTGATTTGAAAAAATTAAGTATTTAACGATTAATGTGTCATTAAAACAAAAGTGGTTTTGGAGGAGAAAGAATTTTTTATTATCTTTGTGATTGCTACCGAATGCCTGGCTTTTATATTTAATTTTTAATTTTAAGTTTTTAAATAGTAATTTTGATTAAGTTTGTTTAGATGATGTATTTATAAAGTCAGTTGTTTTGAGTTTTAGAAATAGAGAATTGTAATAGTTTCGAAATTAGATTTTTTTTGTGGATTAATTTTGATTCGGTTCCACAATTGTAATAATTTAATTTTAATTTCAAAATTTGGATAAGAATTTAATTCTTAAATTTGCTTAAAATTGAATTAATTTGATCTGTGCACCCATAATATTAGACGAAACAGAATAAAAAATTAATATTACTAATTGCGATAATTATAATTATACATCTTTTTAATTATAATTTATAATTTCAAATCCAACAAACACTGCATGTTAGTCTAGGGTTGCTCGAGCCAAATTCTGTGCAGAAACGGGAACAGATTAATCCAGTCTCTCCCCTCGGTTGCCTCCTCTTCTGTACGGAGAGAGATAGAGAGAGAGAGAGAGAGGGGGGGGGGGGAGAGAGAGAGAGAGATCCAAAACATGTGGAGACTCCCACAAAGAAAATCCCGCGGGCTCACACCGCAAAACATCGCTTCAAACACGAGACCATCATCTCAGAGGCATCAATGGAGCTCAGTTTCCGCCCAACAAAACCAAGACTCTGTTGAAGAAATCACCAACATACTCAAGCGCAACAACTGGAACTCCCTCTTGGACTCCTCAGGCATAACCAATAAGCTAAACTCAGATGTGGTTCGAGCGGTTCTTCACCAAAACCAGGTGGGTGATTCCAAACGCCTCCTCAATTTCTTCTACTGGTACGAACACAAACTGGGTACCCTTAAAGATCTGGATATGATGGCAATTCTAGTTGTTAATCTCTGTAACTCCCATTGCTATGGACCTACAAGTGATGTAATTGAACGAATGATCAGATCCTGTTCTTCCCCACAAGTCATTTTGGGTTCAATCGTTGGCCGTTATAGGAATTGTGATGGGTCTAGTTCGAATCAAAAAGTTTTTGATTTGGTGATTGACAAGTATAGGAAAATGGGTCTCTTAGATGAAGCTGTTGCTGTTCTTTTAGGTGCCAAAGACGTTGAATTCGTTCCTAGTTTGTTGCTTTTTAATTGTTTATTGAGCGATTTGTTGAAGGCTAGTAAGTTGGATTTGTTTTGGAAGATCTGTCGTTCGTTGTCCGAGGCAAATATGGTTTTCGATGTTTATGCTTACACCAGTATGATCAATGCTCACTGTAAGGTTGGAAATGTTAAGGAGGCTAAAAATGTACTTCTTGAAATGAAGGACAAGGGTTGCGACCCTAATGCGGTTACATACAATGTGGTCATTGGAGGGTTGTGTAGAGCTGGGCTTCTTGATGAAGCTATTGAGAAGAAGAAATCTATGCTTGAGAAGGGGTTATTCCCTGATAATTACACTTATGCCACTCTTATCAATGGGTTTTGTGCAGAGAAGAGATCAAAAGAGGCAAAACTAGTGTTAGCGGAGATGACTGATATGGGTTTAAAGCCTGACACAAAAATCTTCAATGCTTTAATTGATGGGTTCATGAGACAAGGTGATATGGAAGCGGCTTTTAGTATTAAGGATGAGATGCTCATTTATGGCGTTAGGGAAAATTTGATTATATACAACACGCTGCTTAATGGGGTTTGTAAGGCTGGTAGGATAGACAAGGCACAAGAACTCATGGATGAGATGATTAAAATGGGCTTGAAACCTGATTCCAGCACTTATACTTTGTTGATTGAGGGTTACTGTCGAGAGCACAATATGAATAGCGCTTTTAAAGTACTTGAGGAAATGAACAGGTTAAACTTGGCACCCACAGTGATGACTTACAGTGTGATAATTAATGGGTTATGCCGCAGTGGGAATTTCCAACAGGCCAGTGACGTTCTTGGAGAAATGGATGCAAAAGGTTTGAAACCAAATGCCATAGTGTACACGAGTCTTATGACAGCTCATGCTCGAGAAGGTAGATTTAAAGAATCAAGAAGGATTTTCGATAAAATGGTGGAGCAAGGAATCATGCCAGATGTATTTTGCTATAATTCTCTTATAGCTGGCCTTTGCAAAGCTCACAAGATGGAAGAAGCAAGGATTTTCTTGGTCGAAATGCTGGAGAGAGGCTTAGTGGCAAATGCATATACTTATGGTGCTTTCATCAACGGATATAGCAAGGTAGGGAAAATGGAATTGGCAGATAGGTATTTTGATGAGATGCTTGGCTGTGGTCTAATTCCAAACAATGTAATTTACACAACATTGATTGATGGGCACTGCAAACTTGGGAATATCACAGAAGCCTTCTCAGCGTTTAGGTGTATGCTTGCCCGAAAGGTTCTACCGGATGTTCAAACTTACAGCGTGCTCATCCAATGTCTCTCGAAGACTGGAAAACTGCAAGATGCTATTGGGCTCTTTTCAGATTTGTCTGTGAGAGGTCTGGTTCCTGATGTTTTTACTTACAATTCCCTTATCTCTGGTAACTGTAAACAAGGTGATTTAGAGAAGGCTTTTGAACTTCATGAAGAGATGTGTGCGAAAGGGATTACTTCCAATATTGTTACTTACAACATCTTAATCAGTGGGCTACTTAAGGCTGGTGAAACTGAAAGAGCAAAAAAAATGTTAGATGACATCTCACGAAAAGGTTTGACACCAAATACTGTAACTTATTCTACAATGATTGATGGTTGTTGCAAATGTGGGAATGTAAATGCTGCATTTAGATTATTCGATGAAATGCCACAAAGGGGCATCTCACCAGATAGTTTTGTCTACAATGCCCTTTTAGATGGCTGCTGCAAGGATGGAAAATTGGAAAAAGCTCTGGACTTATTTCAGCAAATGCTGAGGAAGGGTTTTGCTTCTACTCTCACTTTCAACACCTTGATTGATGGGTTTTGTAAGAGTGCACAGCTACAAGAAGCGAAACGTTTATTGGAAGTAATGATAGAAAAACAGGTGATGCCTAATCATGTTACATACACAACACTCATTGACCGGCACTGCAAGGAGGGAATGATGCAGGATGCGAAAGAGCTCTTTTTAGAGATGCAGGAGAGGAATCTGAACCCTACCGCCATAACTTATACAACACTTCTTCACGGTTACAACATGATAGGTGACAGAAAAGAGGTTTTTACATTTTTTAAGGATATGGTTGCCAAGGGAATCAAACCTGATAAAATCACTTATGATGTAATGCTGGATGCTTACTGTAAAGAAGGTAACTTGGTGGAGACATTTGAGTTAAGGGACGAGATGTTGGAGAAGCGTGTGCAGATGAGTGCAAGTGCTTATGAAGCTATAATCCAAGCTCTGTGCAAAAAAGAAGACTACTCCAATGCACTGAGGCTGCTTGATGAAATGGGAGGGAGTGGGCATAGGCTGAGTCTTGTGATGTGTAGTGTTATAGCTCGTGGTCTTCAAGCTGCTGGCGACATGGATAAGGCTGCAAAGGTTTTGGAGAATATGACAAGATTTGGATGGGTTTCGGACTCCACTATCTTATCTGAGCTAGTTGATGGTAACCTAACTGATGAGGATTTATGGTGGACCAGATGAATGGATTCTCGATAATCCATTGACATCAAAATGTTTACTTGATGTAGGATGCTAAGAGAACTGGCCACGGAGGTTTTGGCCTTGTGACCTTTGCAGAAGATGGCGTTGCAGATTGAGTCTCTTGAAGGTCTCATGAGATTTCTGGACAGCAGGTATTAAATGAAAGATTTATCATATTTTTGCTTGCCATATATGTTGTTGTGGTTATGTTTGTAACAGATCATTCTAGTCAGTAGGTGTTAATTTTTTGGATCTGTGTAATTATCATTCCTTTATTTTTATTCATGCTTGTCCTTTTTGGTACAGTGTGGGAGACTTTTAGCTACTTTAATACCTATGTTAGACCTATGTTCTATTTTTTATTTTTTATTTTTATGCAATCTTGAATGCTTCTATCTTAAAACTGCTAATAGTGTATGTTCTGCTCCATCCATTAAACTACTTCCTTGTAAGTAATTCCAGTGGGGTATGGAATAATTTATGAAACGTTGTAGACATTTTTCTAATTGTTGGTTACTGGAACTTTGTTTTTCAGGAAGCAATAGATTTGGCTATACCTGTTGATGATGCTGGTCCCAGAGGAAATGTCATGGTGGATAATGCCCAACTGCAAGCTTGGGGGTCAAACTTTGAGCTGATGATAGGATTCGAGAAGCTGAGATATTTTTAATAACGGTGAAATGCTTTGAGACAAGTTTAACACCTCCATTCATGTGCCCATGCAAATCCAGCGAAAAGAGAGAGGTTAGTTCCTTCTGGAAAACATCATTGTCTAGAAAAACCTCCTTCTCCAGCTGGGGTTAGAATATGGGACATAAAATTGAAGGTGAATCAACAAAGATGTGTGCTTGAGGAACCAGGCCTGCATTGCCCCATAGTTCCCTCCATTTGTCACAATGTGAAAAACAAGCTGCTTTGCATGGTCGGCATTGAAGATGGTTGAGTTGATAACAACTGAAACAGCTACAAGATTATTTGAAAATATGCAAAAATGGTAGAGATTGTTGTCCACAAGATGGGGAGAGTTTCTTTTCTCATCTGCAAGCTGTTGGGGGGACTTCTCCTTAAGCCAATCGGACATGACCTTGACATGTAGGCAGTGAAGATTCTTAGGTAATGCTTCGGCAGCCAATTGTCCAAACACCATACCTTGGATGGGACGTCATCATCAATATAGCAGTTGCAATGTCGAAGGGGGCATCTTGGGTTTTAAAAATTAGAGACGATTGACCTTTAATAAGATGGAGTACATTCATCTTCTTTGAATGGCAGCCTAGAGCACAAGGCTCCTGCAGTGCAAGAGGATCTAAAAATTGTAGAATGTATGCAATCTTACCAGGGAGGTTGTTTCCATAATTTGAAGCCATGATGCCTAAATCGCAATGGGGCAATATTATTGTGATTCCAGCACATTGATCCTTCGTTGAATGCTGTATGTTTCTCTAGCCTTACGTAGATATGGGACATGTTAGCTTTGAATATTTTTATTCTATTTCTCTTCTCCCCTGTAAATATTATTAGTAATGCGAGGTGCTCTTAAATTTTGTTTTGTTTTGTTTTGTTTTTGTTTTGTTTTTTTTCCCTTCTGAAAGTGATGAATTTTGACCCTTGTTCATCAAAGAATGACTTGTCAGATGAATGTGTCCTCAATGCAATCCATTGTAGGCTTAGTTATCAGTGTCAAATGAATTGGCCCTCATTACTGGTTCAGAAAATTCTGCTATCAATGCAACAAACCATAATTCACTTCTGCAATTAAAGGGTACTGGATTAAGATTCATAGAAAACAGCCAGAGCTAAGAACTTATTAAATTTAATTAGCCAAATTTGAATAATTTCTCAATCCTATGTATAATTTGTGTGGAATTTGGGGTGATAAGCATGCCCCTATGTGATTGTGTTGACTATACAGAGCATATGGCTATTGGACAAGTAATAATAATAAAAAAAAAGCAACAAAAAATAAAGGAAGAATGGCCGTCCGATAACGGGAAGTGGGGAGACATTTGTTGTGTCTTGGTGGTGTGTAAATCATATCATTTTCTCATATTTATCAAGCTTCTTCATCCTTTGCATGGATCTAATAAACAGCATCAAGAAAACACCTGCATTTCAGAATTAGTGACTGTGAGATGGATGAAACAAGTAAAACTGACTTTTTCCCCCCTCCTCTTTTAGCTGCAGAACAAGTTTAAAGCTAAATGTTAGGAATGCAAAGTAACCATTTGGATGTTAGAATTTCAGGGACAACCTGCGCCGACAAATGATCCGTGTGCAATTACTTGAGTGCCTTCATGGCCGAATGTGACCCCAAGGTTTAGTAGGGTACCGCCTAGAACTGAATACATGGTTGCCATTTGCAGCATTGCTGCTTTCTGAGCTGCCCGTTCAGACTGATAAATGTAGTTCATGAAATTTCAAACAGTGTTCTTATGTAGAAATGGACAATGGATTTAAGGGGTATGATTTTATCAATCTACTAATGAATATTCATGACAAATTAATGGATGGAATACCTCAAGCACCCGGACTCGGAGTCTCAAGTCTCCCGACTCAAGTTGTTTCACAAACTCTTCTATCTGTTGGATTCTGTATGGCATGGACAGTGTGTGTGTTCTGGCCTGAAATTCATAATCAAAAGTTCGTTATATACTAATCCTAAAATCAAATCTAATATTTAATGTCTACGATAAATAGAGTCATCTGAAAAAGAAGTAGAAGAAAAAAAAAAACTTTCAACAAAGTAGCAAATGAAGCAATATAATCTTAATTGACAAGGATCAAAACAAGGAATTGAAGCAAGAAGAGGCAAAGGTAATATACAGTACATCATCAGCTTGTTTTCTCATTTCCTGAACAAGTTGAGTTCCAGCACGCTGCTGCTGTTTTAAATCCAACAGCTCCTGTAGGTAATTGAACCTTGTTAGAGCTCAAACTTGATGGAAGTTCCAGTTTTTTATTTTTTATTTTTTATTTATTTTTTTAACAGAAGCATTAAGAGAGACTGTCATAATCAAACTTAAGACATCATAAATATTTCAATTAAATATATAGAACCTGGGCATATGGAGCGGCAACCTTCACAAACGAGAAACCACGATCGAGCGAGTAGCCAATACCTGTAAGATGTCGGTTGTGATTAGAACCAAGGCAATGGTGCCCGTTTAATACCATATTTAGTTCTGTAAAATCTAGAGGCTAACAAATAAATAATATCGTCAACTTCGTAATGTTGATTGCTACTGAATTAAGGTTTAATCCAGAGAGAGAGAGAGAGAGAGAGCTTCGTAATGTTGGTGATTGCTTAAGGTTTAATCCAGAGAGATAGAGAGAGAACCTTCAAGTGTTGAAAATGCCTTCATCACAAAAGTAAAGCTGGCTGGAAATAAGAATGGCTGATCTTGTGCTATAGCAAACAAATCCTGCAAATAAATTCCTTGCACTTTTACCGACTATGGTCATTGAACGGCCATTTGAAATGAGGAAATCAAAATTGGGTAATCATAGCAGCAGATCAACAAAGGTAGTTGGTTAACAATATGATTGAACATAGGAAGGTCTGAAAGAGTGCCTTAGTACAAGGGAAGGTCTGAAAGAGTGCCTTAGTACAAGGGAAGGACTACAATGGCATTAAATCTCCTCTCCTCAATTGCTTTGGTAATTTTCTCACTTCTCCAATGTAAGGACATGGCCCACATGAGCCAAGCCATCATATTTAATTGACCTGATGGAAATTGCCTGACCACTTTTGTCATATTAATTCAAATTTGGTTTAGTATATTGTTCTTTCTTTTCAGGCTTAATACTTCCCCAATAGATTTTCATGAACATAGAACCTCTTTAATAGTTTAGAAACCCAATTACATAGAGGTCTTAGATTAGTGCTTGGTATGAAAACAAGTAAAATAAGAGGAGATTTCAACATTCGTGGAAATTGAAACAACTTTGCATCTTTTAGATAGCATTTGGAGGAAAGCTTGATCCTCATGAACGGGGGGCTATTCAGAAGAAAAATGGAGCCATAGTTCCTGAAATGATGCTGTTTAAATTATTTTCCCAGCAATCTTGGCAATGACTTCTTCAAATTTTGCCATCCTTAAAACTGTCATTTTGTAAAGAAGTTTCTGTCTTAAAGACTTGGAATACTTATGATGTGACTTTCCACCAGATTTAGTGGATTTTCTACCCTAAAGAAATTTCATAGGAGAATCGTAAGTAGATTGCTCACAAAAACTCATCTAACTCTTGTTGGGATTATGTCTTGAATTTTTAGACGGAAAAATTTGACTTTCTTGGAAATAATTAGGGGAATTTGAAAATTTTAATTACAAGGAATTCTTTGCGGTAGATTGGTTTTCTAATTTATCAATTTGGTTTTCTAATTACTTGGTGACTGCCATAAAAGCTTATTGGGTGGATTCCTAATTGAAAGAATTCTTTCGTTATAAAAAGTGCAAGGTACCGAGAGAATTCTTCAATCACAAGAATTAGAGAACGTCTAACACACGGTGTGAGGCTCAATTTTAGGGATACAGAAAGTATAGAGAGATAGTGAGAGGCTCAGTTTGAGCCTACAGATATATTGTGAGGTAGAGAGCGATTATTGTAATCCTTATTTTCATATAGTGGATTGTTTCTTTTCTCCCGTGTAGGTAGGCAATCAGGCGAACTACGTATTTTTTTGTGTTCTTGGTTGTTCATGTTCTTTTATTTTTCTATTGTAGATTGAAGTCTACGTGGGTTACCGTTTGATTGTCCAAATCAGTTGATCTTAATCTTTTGGAGATTTGTGGCTAAAAATCCCAACTACTCTTTTCGACATGTAAGAGTGCTGTGTTAGGGTTTTAAGTCTTTTTTGCATTAGATTGTGCTAGGCTCTATTCACCCTGTAAGCCGTTGATATACGTGCACGTGAACAAATTAATCTAGATCTGGTAGGATGAATAACACACTATATATAGAGATATATATAAACATGAAAACATCAAATGTTAATGGACATCTAAACATACCTCTCTCAAAGAGATGCTTAAATTTTTTTGAAGTATATAACTGAATATTCGCATACCTCACTAGTGGCAGCTAAAGTCTGCTGTTGGTCTGGTTTCTGACTCAACGAATTATCCAAGAAAAATTGAATAGATCTCCTAACCTAAGAGTATAAAAATCCTATCAGAATTGTCAGCAAGAACTCCATAGTTAACAAACGTGTCAAAGAGAGAGAGTTTTCCATGTGGAGTTACATACCGATGACATGTCTCCTGTGGGCTTAAGTGCTCCAAGATCTACGAGGCTGCGTATAACCTGCATAGTGGTGTTTCGACAAATTAAGCTATTGAAGTCGGACCATTATCTCAGGAGCAAATTCAACTTCTTTTTTTGGGGGGGGTGGGGGATGGGGTACTAGAACCATGTATCCAATTTACTGATCAAGCTTTCCCCATGAGAAAATCAAGCAACAAACCCTAAGTTATAAAAGAGGGCAACATAGTGCACAAAACAAAGCAGGGTCTGGAGAGTGCAAGATGTATGCATCCTTGCCCCATTTTCAGAAAGGCTATATCCGTGACAAGACTTGCTGTTTTTCTTGAACTTGTTAATTCTATTGAGAAAGATTGATAGATAAATGCTGAAATAAATAACTAAAAGAAAAAAATAGCAGACCTTTTTTGCATCTTTCTCGTAAACTGAATAAAATAGATCCAACAATCTTTGCCTTGTAAAAGACTTAATCTCTCCCATGCAACCAAAATCATAATAAATGAGCGATTCATCCACATCAATAGCGAGATTTCCAGGGTGAGGATCAGCGTGAAAGAAACCAGTTTTTAGAATCTGAACTTGTACCAGGAGCAGCAAAATCATCAGTAAAAAGTAAGTTACAAGGCACGAGACAACAAAGCAGCCACGCGGTTTAATTTGATCAAGATAAGTAGGTAAGGTTCTTAACCTGAACTAAGTATGCTTCAATAGCACGCGAGGCAATTTGAGATCGACAATAACCCCGTGCATCTAACATATCCAACTGATTTATCTTAACGCCTGCTCATAATATTAGCAAATATCAAACTGTAGGATAAATGCTTTTTTCTCTTTAAACTTTGACTGTAGGATTTGATGATTCAACATAATCAAGATGAAGAAACATAGTGGTTCAGAATGAAACCTGGAACGTACTCCAATGTTAATACTTTGGTTGTGGAATAATCCCAAATAACCAGCTGCAGAATGGAGAAAAGAAAAGCAAAAAAGGATTCCCAAGTAAGATTCAGCAAGTACAGGTTTCTCTCTTTCATTACGTTTTAGGATTTAGTTTCCTATTTTGTGTGCTAACAAAAATTGGTTCACTGATGAGTCCAAGTTTCCTAAAAAATAAAGCAGAAGAAACGAAATCAAAAATGAAAAAAGAAAAAGAAGCCAAAACCATCATTACTATGTCTTCAAAATCAAATAAAACTTCAATCAACTCGACCTAATACATCTCTTTGGCTTAGTTGAGCTTTTCAGTTTTTGAAACGAAAGAAAAATGCTAAGTACTCAAAATTTCATTGTCAATTCTTCTTATTTTCTAGTGTCTGTGCAAGCGGTTGGTGGTAATGAAAATATGATAGCTGAAAATCATCTGGAGATGTAAAAAGGAAAATATAAACTAAACTAGAAGGAACTTGCACTCTTTATGGAAGAAACATACAGGTACTCGAACCCATTTTACATTCCGAAAATCCCGCCGGAATCTATCAGCATTCTTCCCTTCGTTTATATAATCAATTTCCTCATACAAAATCCTGAAATTCCCATAAATGCAACAATTAACAGTTTGTTGACAAAAAAATATCTCAACACTAACAGGGTTTTTTCTTTTTCTTTTCTTGTTTTTTATTTTTTTTCT
>JAOTRH010000025.1:5707089-5727836 GCA_034768845.1 Heliamphora exappendiculata
ATTAAAAATAACTACAAACATTCAATTTGTAGTAAATAAAGTTAGAATATGTGTATCAATAAGTTTTGTGCCATTTGCTAGCGCTTGAAAAAAATTCACGTCCGCGATGCTCGATTCCCGTTACAGGTTGACCGATACGCCCGATATCCGTTACACGCGACCGCGACCGTTACTTCGGCCGATACCGCGATTTAAAATCTTGGTTCGATCTAATCATCCAACAATATCCTGCTCTGTTTTCCCCTCACCTGACCCTTCTCCCCCTTAGTGGAAATACGGACTTGGTGTATAAGATTTGGAAAGACTGACCCATGAGGCTCCTGATTAAATTGAATAAGCGTATCCGATTGCATCTCTTCCAATTTAGATGTCTCTCCCTGAAGAGATATCTCAGAGGGACAAAAAAAAGGACTCAGTCTGTCAGAAAGTAACATCCATACTGACGAACATTTTGCGAGTGGTAGAATAATAGCATTTATAGCTCTTTTGAGTAGGAGAGTACCCAGAGTAGCCAATGAAGATACATTTAACAGCCTTATAATCCAATTTTTCACCATGATGTTTAGGAGCATGGACGAAGCAAATACACCCAAAAACCCTAGGTAGAAGAGAAGAAATAGGTGGAGATGTGGGTAAAAGTGCTAAAGGAGTTTTGAAGTGAAGGACACTAGAAGGCAAACAATTGATAAGATAGGCAGCGATGAGGACTGCCTCACACCAAAAAGACTTGGGAACATGCATAGTGAAAAGAAGAGAACTAGCAATCTCAAGAAGATGACGATTTTTTCGTTCCTCCATCCCATTTTGTTCAGGAGTGCGGACACAGCTTGTCTGAAAGAGAATATCATGAGCCTCGAGATAAGTTCGAAAACCACCATCAAGATACTCAGTCCCATTGTCAGAACGAAGAATCTTGATGGTGGCATCAAATTAGGTACGCACCGCACCATGTTATGAAAATTTGGAAACACGAAAAAACTTCACTCTTAGCACAAAATAAATAAACCCAAGTGACACGAGAATAACAGTCAATAAAAGTCACAAACGACTGATAACCAAAAATAAAAGTAACATGTGAAGGACCCCAAACATCAGAATGGATAAGCATAAACGGAAAATCACAATTACTTAGGATTTTGCTCTGATACCATGTTAAGATTGATATATGAACAAAGAACAATAGGAGTAGTTGAGAGAAAATAGGAGAGAAGATTATTTTGACCGTGAAAAGAGTGAGCACCCAAAAATTAGGATTAGCTCTCTTATCACTATTATTTGTATAATAAGACAAGTATACCAAAAATACAATAACACCCCTAACTTAACACATATAGAACCTGGGCATATGGTGCAGCAACCTTCACAAATGAGAAATCAGGATCGAGCGAGTAGCCAATACCTGTAAGATGACAGTTATGATTAGAAGCAATGCAATATTGCCCGTTGGGTACAAAATTTATCTTGGTGCAATCTAAATGCTAACAAATGAATAATATTGTCAACTTTGGGCTATGAAACACGAATATGTCAAAAATGGCCCCGTACGAGTATTAGATAGATATTGGATACCAATACGCGAAGATACATATCGGATGCAGCTGAGAAGAATCTATATATTTCTTAATTTTTTCAATTTCGAATACGTTTTGGATATACACTGAATACATTTTGGATATGAGTGGGAAAAGTTTTTGGATACGTTTCAAATTTTATTTTTTATTTTTTCAAAAATTATTATTTATTTATTTAGTTAAGTTGTTGATTTTGTTGTTATAGATGTACTACCATCTAGATAATTTTTTTCCCTATGTTTAATGAAAATTTCTTTTCTTTATAACTTACTCTTAACTTGGGTGATTATTGAATGTTTCAAAATAACACATAATGAATTAACTCCTGCATTTGGTTTAGTTTCGTAAATAATATAAAAAATATACTTTGTTTTACAAGCATATCCAGCCATACGCGTACCCTACTGCCTACTTTTTTCCATATCTGTACTTTCTCATATTCATATCCCGTATCTGTATACGTGCTTTCTAGATTTCAGAATGCTAGTGATTATCTACAGGATTAAGGTTCCACTTTGAACACCATGCGATCATTCTGAATGATAGGTACATACTTTATTCAGATATTCTATATGTTTACCGCAACATTTAATCCTATTATATATTTTCTTTTTCCTTCTCTTGGACTCAAGGACTGTGTCAGGCACTTGCCAATACAGAGCAGAAAACACCTGGATTTCTCTAGGTAGGGTGCTGGCTCTTGGAATGGAATTTTGAATAATTTAATCTATGGTCTATCTCTTGATGGAACTCCAAATAGGGATTTATACTGCTAATCTTATTGATTTCTGATGGCCTACATAAAGCATACACCTTAGAGAATTGCTTATTTGCATTCCCTGCAGTTTCCAATGTTGCACCTCATGTTGCTCATGAAATGTTTCATTTTCCTGTTGATACATATGGTTTTCTTTCAAACAAAGTTCTTGTGATTGCAATAAGTGTCCACAAGAGGAAAGGAAAAATGATTTTGGAAAATATTAGAAATTATAATGGAGAAGCAAGATAGAGCACTCTGAGTATGACCCCTGAAATGATTTTTACAACTCGGAAAATTAGCTGCTCCAATTACTGCACAATTAAGGTGTCACCAATTTAATCCAAAAAACATCTAGGTAGCGAGTGCCCAGCACCCTGTATATGATACCTCGTTGAAAACAAAGAAAATGTTACCTCAGTGGTAAATTGGAGGTTATGTGTGAGGGGGGAAAATTACAGAAGACTCCAAAAATTAATTAGTTTGTATTATTTAAAGTAAGTTTCCACCAAGATACAAGTTATCTCCCAATTGAGCTACAAATGGCCAAAACCCATTTCCCTGTCAGCAATTTGGACAAGCAACATAGAGAGCCTTTTGTCAAATAGCATATTAGTTCCTATTGCAATTGAGCAATCGAGTAACTATAGAGGATCAGGATCCTGGGCTTTGCTGATGATAAACTTATGTTGTTAAAAAATTAAGGATAAATTACACTAACCTCCCTTAAGGGACCTCCTTGAGATTTCTGAAATAAAAATAACCTCCCACTTGAATCAACAACATCAACAAAACTAGCATTTTTACTATTTTACTCTTTCAGTTGATTTGGTATTTCTCTCTAAAATACCCACAAAAAGTGTATAAAACCAATAATTAAATGCCATGTCATCAATTCAAGCAAACAATATAAGCACTGCCACACTAGCGCCAATAAAAACTCTACTTTTGTTAGACCAACATGCACAAGCCATTATAGCTTTGAACCACGAAACATAGCTATGGGGGAACCACTGCCACCTCTCCCTTTCTCTCACTAGCGTTAGGCCAACCATAACCATACCTCTACCAATGATAGATCATTCACCACGAATTCAAAGTATTGGTCCAAAACTACTGATTTTGACAATTCTGACTACCAACCTTAACCTATGATTTGAACATTTCACTTACCAACTTCAACAATTCCAATCTGATCCAAATGGAGAAATTTTGATACACACACACACACACACACATTTGAGTGTATATGCACTCCTCGTTCTACATATATGTCTATATCTATCATATCTATTTATGACTTTGGAGAGGAATTCATTGGATGATGGAGGGTGATCTACTGGATGATGGTGGGTTGGGTTCACATGAAGGAATTTTGGGGTGGTCTTACGAGCAGGTGTTGATTATAGAATTGTATTTATTCTGCCATTCTCATTAATGCTCTTGCTTTCTTGGAGCATATTGTAACGAGGTGAGGTTGGGTTCTACAGAAATGAGATTCTTAGGTCCCATTTCGTAATATTTTACGTTTACTGTTTTTTGTTTATAAAGTTTGCGTAAGCTGTAAACAACACCACATTTGATAATTAATTTTTTTCAAACGTGAACAATTTTCAAAATTTATTAAATTCTTGTTAATAGAAAAAATGTGTTTTCATTTGTTTTGTAAATAACTTCTTATTTTCTCCTCTCTCTCTATCACCTCCAACCTTTCCTACCTCTTGCTACCATCACTAACAAACATTTCCAACCACCACCTCCGAACACCACTCCCCTCACTGGCTAGGGGTGGGGGAAGAGGAAGGAGATAATCAGAATTCGTATACAAAACAAGTGAAAATATATTTTTTTATTTACAAGAATTGAGTAAATTATAAAATTATTAAATATTTTTTAAACAAACATAAATATTATCAAACGTACTTTTGTTTACAGTTTACAAAAAATCTTAAAACAAAATTGAAAATAGTGAATGTAAATGTTAACAAATAGGGCCTTAGTAAGTGGCCAAAGGACACCAATTATTTAGCAATTCTTTGTTTGGCTTCCTACAAATTTTTCTTATTTTGTTTCAACTACACAGCACGTTAGTCTAAATAAAAGAAAGCTTCTTCATACTGTGGTGTGGTGCTATTGACTCATTTCTTTTTCTTTTAGCTACCTTGTACGGCATTGTAAGTGTATTAGAAGTTAATAGAATGATCGTTGATCAATAATATGAGTTTCTGATTCCATTCTCTTCTGGTGGTACTATTTAGTTTGTGAATGTGAGGCATGGATAATAGCGTGAGGGACATTACATTACCAGGCTACAAAAAATTGAGTTGCCCCTTCAGCATGTTGGGGAATGATCCACATAAAAGGGCATTTATGTCATTTCATCATGGGACAATGAACGGCTTTTTAGCCTTTTAAGCAATGGGTATGAAGGGCATTAGAGTATCCACAAAGGAACAAAGGGCTAAAGGGGAAATGAGTTAAAAATTCCTTAAATGAGTTCAAAATTCATTGGAGTATCCTCAAGTTTTGCCCAATGGGAGAATCTAAAATCGATAGGAGAAGTAAAAGAGAGGGCAATGCCATTTCACAAACCTTAGAAGAGGTCCCTATAATTGTCAAAAACTTCAAGAAGGTCAGTGTAAGTTTCCCAAATAAATATTGAATTCCAAACCAAACTAGGCATTGCGCTCCAATTATTTGGGATCAGCTAAATGAGTTATTTTTTTTACAACTTTGTTAAGTGTTATATAATCAATTAAATTTAATAAATTCACATTTTTTTTAATCATAGCATCTATGTTAATTTAGATCTACCTCTTCCCCTAACATTTTCACAGTGTTTTCTTATGTGGTACTCTTATCATTCATCTTAATAGTCACATTTATCGGTCTTTGTTGTATGTGACCAAATTACCTTCATCAATTTTCTCTCAACTTATTTTCAATTGTGTGACTCCTACCATTTCATAAATGCTTTCATTCCTAATTCCCTCTCACAATCTTACCATTCATCCCTCTATATATCATCAGCTTAACTATACTTATTTTATTTATGTATAGCTTTTTACTTACCTATCACTCTGTCCCATCCAACATCGTTGTTTTTGTAGTTGGCCTAAGAAATTTTCCTTTCAGTTTTATAGGTATTCATTGATCACATTATACGTTGAAAGCATCCTTCCACTCGAGCCAACCTACTTTGACTCTATAGATTATATCATCCTTAATTCCTTTATCCGTATTCATTCTCAAACTCAAACAGAGAAATTGTACATTTTTTGTATCATGGGTGTTCAATCTTCACTTATTCAGTATCTTTACTTCTACTGTTACAAAATTAACATTCTATGTACTAGTTTCATTCTTATTTCGAATTCTTTTGTCTTGAATGTTTCTTTCCAAATTTTTAACTTCACATTAATTCCTCTTTTAGTTTCATCTTAAGACTACCATCCCTGAACAACTTACAATGTATAACATTGTCGTGAATATATTGTTAATTTATCCATACGCACCGTAACTAAAACAAAAAGATAAGGACACAAAGTTCACACTTGGTACAATTCTATAGTTGATTGAAAATTCAATTATGGTAAATTTCAATTTCACTATTATTTTTTAGGAATAGCTTTTAGTTTAGTTCTTTTTTCTTGCATTGAAAAGTTGTGTTGGAGAGTTTGCCATTGCTTATGCTTTTCACTTCTGGGCCAAAAGCAATTTAAAGAAACTGATTTCTTAGAAGCTCCATTTTAGTGATATTAAATTTCAATAATTAGCTTTTACCATAAGTTCAACTATAACAAACACCCCTATATGATGAGCCAACCTATTACAAGTTGCCTACAAGCTATTACAAGTAAGAGGAATTATCTAAGAAGCACAGACACTTCTACGATGGTGGCATGTTGTGTCGGACACCTGTGTCGGACACGACACCCTCTGGACACTCTTCGGACACTCCTAAATTCGTATTTAACATTTTTTAAACGTGTTTTAATTAAGAAATTAAATTCATAATGCCATACACTTTTTCGAAACTTGACAAACACTTCAATGGCACTTCTTGCACTCTCCGAACACGTTTTATGTGATGAATTTTTTCATAGTAACAATGTTTTGCATTCTTCAAAATGAAAATTATGCGCATTAAATATATTTTGGAACGTTTATAAGAAGAAATGTAAGACTTTTTAATTTTATTAGTGATATGTTGTATATTTTTAATTACCATTGAATAAATTATTTACATATTTGACATATAATAAATATATAAAAATATAAAATTTTAACGTGTCCTGTATTTTTTAAAAATTGGCGTGTTGACGCGTCCGTATCCATATTAATTAGGCTATTATCTTAGTGTTTGTTACAGCTCAACTCATCATAGAAATTGATTATTAAAAAGCATAATCCAAAAGCATCAAAATAGACCTATTAACAATCATTTTTTTCAAAATTTTAAAGTTATTTTTGGCCCATAAGTGAAAACCAAAAGTTGTGGCAAACAAGTTATGTTTGATGTAGTGATCTAATTTAGATACAATCACATCATACATGTCCTTTATCAAATAAATATATCCCTTTATCATCTCTTTCTCTCTAATACCAATCACATTATATTTCTAAGCATCCTATTATAAGGTTCCCCCCCCATAATCTATAAAAACTTTATAAAAACCTCTCTTATTCTCTTTATACTACATAAAGCATAATCCAAACTATTATGATATTGTTGTTAGTGTTCTTAGGCGATGCTCAATCATCCTCTCTCTCATTTTCACTCCTCAACTTAATACCTCAACTAGTTATTACAATATTCCTAATTCAACAACCAAGTTTTTTAAGACATAAACTCTTCCCTTCAACTCTCCAAGGACTTCTTTGATATATGTTTAATACATTCCAATTTCCATATTGTATTAACATGTTTTTAGCTTCATTTTTCAAACTCCACATTGTTTCTTTAAAAATTTCTAATTTCTAATTTTTAAGGTTATACCATCTCGTCCAAAGAAATGCAAAGATTCTTGATACAGCACATGGAGGGATGAGAAGGTGGAAAGATAACACATAAGAATTGAAACCCTAACATAAGGTCACAACCTTAAATTCAACTTTCATTAATTAACTATTCATAATATATCAATAGGGCCTCTTATTTGTAGGCCAATAAACCTAATTTGAAGAGGAAACTAGTATACTAAACGAAAGAAAAGAAAAATTAAAATCATATTAAAAGATAAACTAGAATCTTAAACTAAATGGAAACAAAATAAAGTTAGTAAATAAAATAAATAAAATTGCAAAGAAGGTCCAATGTTCCGGATAAACTATTGCTTATTTTTCACCCCCTTGCCATTTTTTGCTCAAAGGCAACCAAAGAGGGTGATCCAAAATGATTTAATAACATCCATGGAATTAAAAATTAGCATAACTGACCCATACACCTACTAAACTTAGGTCATGTTTGTTGTGTAGGTTAGGAGATCCTAATTTGATTAAAAATATGTGGGACTCACCATTCCATATTCTCTCTCTGGAAAACTAATTCTATGTTTGTTTACACAGGACTGGATTAATACTTCCCCATATGGAGGACTAATAGTTCGGATTTCATGGGATTAATAATCCCATCTCCCTTGGATAATTTATCCCCCTCTTCGTATTATCCTCATTCCTTATCCAACGGTCAAAAACGATTCTCCAATTCTTATCTCATGCTTTATTACACTTTAGTCAAACACTATATAAATAATATCACAGTATCCTAATTCAATCTGACCCATCAAACATGGCTTTAGTGATTCCACAGATTATGTTTCCTTTGTGATCCAAGTCATCCAAAAATGTCATTGTGAAATGAATTACCAGGTGTTCTATCCTATGTTATATCATAAAGAAAGGCATAGGATGACCAAGAACTTTTTTAGATCAACAGTTTTCTGTGACTACTCTTTCAAAATATTTTTTTGCTATCACTTTTGTATGCACACAAGAGCACATCATGCATGTACATACATCTGTTTGTGCGTATCTGCATGTGAGCGTGTCCAGGTGTGTGTGTGTGTGTGTGTGTGTGTGTGAGAGAGAGAGAGAGAGAGAACCTTCAAGTGTTGAAAATGCCCTAATCACAAAAGTAAAGGTGGATGGAAACCGGAATGGCTGATCTTGAGCTATAGCAAACAAATCCTGCAAAGAAATTCCTTGCACTTTTATCGAACATGATCATTGGTGGATCATTTGAAATGAACAAAGCAAAAAATGGGTAATCATCTGATGCTCTGCATATGCCGATAAAGGTAGTTGGTGAACAATAAACATTATGATTGAATATAAAAAGTTAAAGAGTGCTTCAAATCTACAAGCAACGGATATCATGAGCAAAGCGACAATGACTAAATTCCCCCCCTCAATTCCCTTACTAATTTTATAATTTCTCCATTTTAAAGACAGGCCAAGCTATCATATTAATTCAAATTCAGTTTATCATATTGTTCTTTCTTTTTGGCTAGCACTTGCTAAATAAGTTTTCAAGATCATAGAACCCCTTTAATAACTAGGAAATTTACGGACATAGAGGTATTAGACTAGCATATTTACTGTCTTTTCCATAGCTACCTCTTTCTATGGAGCACTTGTTCTCAAAACAAGTAAAATAAGAGATTGATTGAATATTTTTGGAAATTGAAACAGCATCACATCTTTTTAGACAGCATTTCAATGAAAGTTTCAATCATCATGAATGGGGTTATTTGAAAGAAAAAGGGAGCCATTACCTACCAATGGCCTGGGATCAGTCCCAGACTCCCAGGAGTCCCTAAAATGAAGTTTCAATTATTTTCCAGAAATTTGGAAATCTAAGCATTTTTTTTTTGTTAAAAAAAACAGCAAATATTGTTGGACATTTAAGCATACCTTTCTAAAAGAGATGCTTAAATTGTTTTCAAGTATATAACTGAATATTTGCATACCTCACCAATGGCAGCCAATGTCTGCTGTTGGTCTGGTGTCTGACTCAACAAATTATCCAAGAAAAACTGCACAGATCTCCTAACCTAGGAGTAGAAAAATCCAATCAGAATTGACAGCAAGGACTCCATAGTTAGTAAATGTGGCAACCATAGAGTTTTCCATTTGGATGTTTACTGTCGTATGTTATGCTACCTACCGATGACAGGTCCCCCGTGGGTTGAAGTGCTCCCAGATCTATGAGGCTGCGAATTACCTGCATAGTAGTGGCTTCACAAATTAAGCTCTATTGAAGCCACATCAATGTTCCAAGAATAAATTCAAGTTCTTTTTCTTTTTTAATATAACCATACTAAAAAAAAGTAGCCTTAATGTTGGGCCAAGTCGCCGTCTTGAAAACCATAAATTATATGTTAGTATCTTAGATGTTACGATCAAAGTTCATTCAGGTGGTTATGGTCAAATAACATGCATTGTTTCCCACTTGCCCTCCATCTAACTTATGAGATTGATAAACCCACACCTGTCTTTCATGGATCCACAGTCCATGGTCTGTCCCACTATAATGAGAGGGAGAGCTATAATCCATAAAAAATGGGGCCGTGAATTTAGTAGCCTCATTGATATACAGCAGGTAATATGCTGAATTATCAGGAAATTTTGGGAATATTTAAGTGGTCAGTGAGCCATTTACTGTGAAAATACAACAAAAAGGAATCGACAAAGAATGTGCATTAGAATTTGTTTTATTCCTTTCTTTTCTTTTTCTAATTCTATTGCCCAACAAACTGCAAGATAAATGCTGAAATAAATGGCAAAATGAAAAGCAGACCTTTTTGGCATCTTTCTCGTAAACTGCATAAAATAGATCTAGCAATCTCTGTCTTGTAAAAGACTTAATCTCTCCCATCATACCAAAATCATAATAAATGAGTGATTCATCCACATCAATAGCAAGATTTCCAGGATGAGGATCAGCGTGAAAGAAACCAGTTTTTAGAATCTGAAGTAGTACCAGAAGCAGCAAAATCATCAGTTTAAAATTAATAAGCACCAGACACGTAACCGGTTTAATTTGATATAGATAAGTAGGCAAGGTTCTTAACCTGAACTAAGTATGCTTCAATAGAACGCGAGGCAATTCGGGATCGACGATAACCCTGCGCATCTAACATATCCAACCGATTTATCTTAATGCCTGCTCACAATATTAACAAATATCAAACCATAGGATTATCTATTAAACTTGGATTGTAGGAATGATGCTTTGAAATTGAAATATTCAACATAAAGAAACATAGAGGTTCAGATTGAAACCTGGAACGTACTCCAATGTTAATACCTTGGTTGCGGTATAATCCCAAATAACCAGCTGCGGATGGAGAAAAGAAAAGCAAAGATGATTCCCAAATAAGAATCAGCAAGTACAGCTTTATCTCTTTCATTACTTTTTAGGTTTTACTTACCTATTTTGTGTGCTTACAAAAACTGGTTCACAGGTGAGTCCAAGTTTCAAAAAAAATAAATAAATAAATAAATAAAGGAGAAGAAAAGAACCCAACAAGGAAAAAAGGCCAAAATCTCCATTACTATGACTTCAAAGACAAATAAAACTCCAACCAGCTCAGCCCTAATACATCTCTTTGGCTTAGTTGAGCTTTTCAGCTTTTGAAACAAAAGAAAAATGCTCAATATTCAGAATTTAATTTTTAATTCTTCTTATTTTCCATTCACTGCAAGCGGTTGGTGGTAACCAAAATAGGATCACCATAGACCATCTGGAGATGGAAAGGGAAAATATGAACTAAACAAGAAGGAACTTGCAGTCTTTATGGAAGAAACGTACAGGTACTCGAACCCACTTTACATTCCGAAAATCCCGCCGGAATCTATCAGCATTCTTCCCTTCATTTATATAATCAATTTCCTCATACAAAATCCTGAAAATGCCATAATGTAGCAATGAACAGCTTGCAGACAAAGATATCTCACTGATAACGTAGACCCTAAACCACCTATTTTGCCCAAGGTTGTTCATGAATCTTAAATTGAAAGGCAACAAGTAAAATCCAACGCATGAACATGCATAATAAAACTAATTGGACAAATATTAGTTAGCGGCATCCTTAATATTGCATGGAAAAGCATAAAAAGTTTTGCAAGATAATGAGATTACTAACTGAGAAACAACATAAAAGTGGGACAAACATGTACATTATACAAGGCTCTTGGAAACCAATATCCCTAGCAAGTTGACTATCCTGAGAGAAACTAAACCATGCATAGAGTTTGGGATATTAGAACTTATTTCCTAAGATGCTATAAATGAATATCTTTTTCTCTTCAAGAGGCCTCTGCTGCGAGCAGGAGTCTTGTGCACTGGGTGCAACCTTCTTAGCAAAGGAAAACCAAACATGCATAGGATGCTTCAAATTCGTGTTTGCTCAAAATAAGCCATTTGCTCCGCTTTTTCTCCCCTCAAAAACTTCAGAGTGGCTATTATTACTATTGATGAAAAATGAGTGTTGCTTCCAACCATAGAGGGAGCCTAAGCTCAATCCACTAAGTTCAAAATGGACTTAGTTGTGCACCTTCATTGCATGATCTGTTAGATCATGATGATGGGATATAATAGAGAGCATACCTCCATTATTCTTATGCAGCATAGCAACAACGTAGGGACCTAATTACCAAGTGTTGACAGTTATTTATGTCATTATATCAGTGTGATAAATATAAATATTAAGAGGAGCAAGGGTTTAAGCTTTTTCTTTTCACTTTAACATGGTATCAAAGCCCATGGGAAAGTAATAAAAAAAAATTGAACCAGTCTTGTGTTGTCCACCCAGACACACCAGCCACCAACCGTCGGCCACCCAGACACACCATCCATCAGCGTCGCACCATCCTTGCGCCGTCACCCTAACCCTAGCATTGTCAACCCTTACATCCCCTAACCATAGCGTCATCAACAACCAGACGACCAACATCAACCTAACCCTTGCGTTAACCATACAACTAGCGTTGCCCATCGGCAACAACCAAACCCTCTTCACCGACTACTAGATCTCACTGCCGCCGACCATTGATGATGACCAAGCCTGCTTTTTCGATGCCCAGATCTTCTTGGTGATGACAATGACCCATCTATTCATCATACACGATTTCAGAATTGAAAATCCCAGTAATGCAAAACTGAAAATCCAAGTTCTTCTTGACCCTGTTGTCATGAGTACTTTCTTTTGATATGCTTGGAGGAGTGAGCAGCTAGTTTGTGATTTTGTCCCTATTTGTGAGTTGTGATATTTGGCCAGTTAATAAAAGTTAGTTCCATATCTAGTTACTCATCCATACGTTGGAATCATAGATTTGAAATCATATATCCCTTTCGCAAATCCACATCTCACTAATCGTAAGTTGAATGGGTTTAATTATCTATCTTGGTCCAAAGCTGTGAAGGTTACCTTAACTGGTCAAGGTAAACATCACATAAATGCCTCTGGTCCATCGAATGACAAGAGGAAACCTGAATGAGAGCAAGAGAATGCTCAGATTGTTACCTAGTTACGGAATTCTATGGAGTGACATTGTTGATATGTGTACTCATCATGATACAATGATACCTGCAAGGAAATTTCGGAGCATATCCAAATATTATACTCCAGTGATCTTTTACTTGTATATATGACTCATCAGTTGATTATTTTCAGCCATGCTAGGGCGTTTATAGATTATTTTGCTGCTCTCAAGAAACTTCACGAAGAGTTAATGTGGTTCTTCTCATCACAAATGATGTTTGCAAAATGCAACAACGAGAACAACTGGTTGCAATGAGATTTTTTTGCTGAGTTGAGACTTGAGCTTGAATAAGTTTGTTCTCATATTTTAGCAGGTGTTGAGCTCTCTTCTCTTGCATAAATCTTTTCTAATCACTCATCACTAGTTACACAACATTCTGAACGGGAGTAAAGGTGATTAGTCCATAGGTTACAGCAGTGGTAGAGGAGGTGATCGGTCTAATGGTTACAGTAATGGTAGAGGAGATAGTCGAGGTTCTCGTAGTTCTCATGGTAGTCGGGGTGGTTGAGGTAGAGGTCAACCTCGCCAGTATTCTAATTATTGCTTATCTAATCACATTCGAGAGACATGCTAGCATCTAGTTGGTAGACTCCTCAATTTGCTAATGCTGTAACATCCAACCATGTTGATTCTTCTTCATCTTCCACTCCAGTTCAGGATAAGAATATGATTGTGTCCGGGGAATAGTATTCTAAGTTTATTCAGTATCAAACATTGTTGCAAGCATTTTTTTCTATTGCACCTCTAACACAGAAAGGTATTTCTAATGCTTGTTTCTTCTTTTTCTATTTCCCAACTATGGGTCATCGACTCGGGAGCCACTGATCATATGTCAGGAATATCTCATATTTTTCTTACTTTCAATCTTCACCCTTTTTGCCTCATGTTACTTTAGCAAATGGTTCTATTGCCTTTGCTAAAGGCATAGGAATCGTCCAACCTACATTTTCTCTTTGTCTTTGGTTTTATATCATTCTTGTTTTCCATTTAATTTGATGTTAGTGAGTCAACTTACTAAGAATCTTGATTGTTCGGTTTCTTTCTTTCCTGATTCTGTCATTATTCAAGACTTAGTGACCAGGAAGACGATTAGCAACAGGCGTGAGTCAGATGGTTTTTACTACTTAGACATTAAGGTGTAGTATGACATCCCTCCTCGTGTGTGCTCCATTGTTGCTTCTTCTTTATAGATTCCTTGTCGTCTTGATCATCCCTCCTTAGAAAATTTAAAGACTTCAGTTCTTGGTTTTCAGTCCATATCAGTTCTAGATTATGAGTCATGTTAGTTGGGAAAGTATCATCATGTCCTTTTTGCTTCTCGAGTCAATAATCGTGGGTTTCCTTTTATGTTAGTTCATTCACATGTTTAGGGTCCTAGTAGTAGTTCTTTCAAATTAGGATTTCGGTATTTTGTCGCCTTTGTAGATGATTATTCCAAGGTTACATGGCTTTCTTTAATGAAAGATCGTTCTGAGTTGTTTTCTGTCTTTTGTGTCCTTTATGCTAAAATTCAAACTTAGTTTACTATGCATGTTTGTATCCTTCACAGTGAAAATGCCAAAGAATAGTCCTCTCAACCATTTACTTCTTTTATGACTCAATATGGTACGACCCACCAATCATCTTGCTCTAATATTCCACAACAAAATAGAGTTCTTAAGCGCAAAAATCGACATTTAATTGAAGTTGCTCGAACTCTATTATTTCACATGAATATTTCCAACGTGTTTTGGAGTGATAATGTTCTTACGGGCGTGTTACTTAATAAATACTATGCCATCATCTGTTCTTCAAGGCCAAGTTCCTCTCTATTTCGTTCCCCCACAATTCACTTTTCGGGTTGCCTCGCATTTTCAGATGTGTATGTTTTGTTCATCAACTTGCTCCAGGACTTGGACAAATTTGCTTCTTACACCATTAAATGTATTTTCCTCGGCTACTCTCGTACTCAGAAAGGTGATCGGTGCTACAATCCTATTCTTAATTGATTCTTTGTCAGTCGAGATGTTACTTTCTTTGAGTTCACTCCCTACTATTCTGTCAGTGTTTCTGCTGATGATCTTGTTTATGATCTCCCATTTCCCATCCCTAGCCCTCTTTTTGGTAATTCTTAGTAATGCCTCTCTCGACCTGACTTGCAGGTTTACACTCGTCACAAGTGTTCAGATAGTGCCCCATCTGCTTCGATTGCCCCCCTCCCCCCCAATGGTGTCACCACCACCAAGTTCTTCTCCGTCTAGTTCTCCATCGTTTGATTTAGATCTCCCTATTGCAATTCAGAAGAGTAAAAGGTATTATACTTCACATCCTATTTCTCATTTTGTTTCCTATGCTCATTTATCTTCTTCCTATTTTTCTTTTATTGCCATCTTGTCTTATGTTTCTCTTTCTAAGTCTATTACATAGGTTTTATCTCATGTTGATTGGAAGTGTACATTAGAAGAAGAAATGCTTACTTTCAAGGAAAATGATACTTGGGACTTAGTGCCTTGTCCTCCATGAAAATCAGTTGTTGGTTGTCATTGAGTGCATACTGTTAAGGTCCACTCTGATGGTACAGTTGACAGATTGAAAGCTCGGCTTGTTACCCGGGGCATATCCAAGTTTATAGACTTAACTCTTCTGAGAGTTTCTCAGCTGTTGCAAAGATTGCTTTCGTTCGTCATTTCATCTTTCTTGCTGTTACTTGTTCTTGGCTTTTACATCAGTTGAATGTGAAAAACACATCTTACATGGTGATTTGCAAGAAGAGGTTTATATGGAGCAACTACTAGGGTTCATTGCTCAAGGGGAGTCACAATTACTGTGTCGTTTGGAGAAGTCATTGTATGGGCTTAAACAATCTCTTAGAGCTCGGTTTGGTAGATTTACTAATGTTGCGACTAGTTTTGGCCTTCAAAAATGTGGTCTAGATCATTTTTTTTATAGGTATATTGCAGCTGGCAAGATATTGTTGATTGTGCATGTAAATGACATTGTGATCACAGGTGGTGACTGCAGTGATATTAAAAAATTGAAATCATTTTTGCAGGCCAAGTTTCATACTAGATATATGTGACAATTGAGATATTTTCTGGGCATTTAAGTTGCTAGGTCACATCATGTCATCTCATTATCTCAAAAGAAGTATGTTCTAGATTTGTTGAGTGAAACATGGATGTTGGGGTCAAAATCTATTGACACTCCTATGGATGCCAACACTAAATTGGTGGTTGTGAGGAAGGGTTGCTAGAAGATCCAAGACAATATCGTCGATTGGTTGGAAAGCTGAATTTTCTAACTGTTACTAGACCAGATATTTATTTTGCAGTGAATATGGTTAGTCAATTTTTAGATGCCCCATGGACTAGTCATTGGGATGCTATTGTATGCATTTTGAGATATCTCAAAAGTGCACCAAGTTGTGGTTTGTTATATCAAGCTCATGGACATACGGAGATTGAAGGCTATACAGATGCTGACTGGCCTAGATCTCTTTCTGACAGGAGGTTGAATACTGGTTACTGACTAAATGTATATTTGTTGGAGGTAATTTGATAACCTGAAAGAGAAAGAAGCAAACAGTGGTTGCTCGATCAAGTGCCAAGTTAGAATATAGAGCTATGGGCCATACTACGAGTGAGCTAATTTGGTTGAAACATATGTTAGAAAAACTTCGGTTTTAGTATTGTTGTCCTATGAATTTGTTATGCGACAAATAAGTTGTAGTTCATATTGCATCTCGTCCAGTCTTTCATGAGAGAATGAAGCATATTGAGGTTGGTTGTCATTTTGTCCAGGAGAAATTATCACAAAATATGATTCATACAACTCATGTAAAGTCAGTGTATCAATTGGCATTTTTGTTTACAAAGTCTTTGTGTGGATCATGAGTGAGCTACATTAGTAACATGCTAGTTACATATGATATATATACATACACCAACTTGAGCGTAGTGTTGAGGGTTATTTATGTCATTATAACATTGTAAATAATATAAAGAGTAAGAGCAACTAACCCTAGGGTTTAAGATTCCTCATTCTTCTAATCCTTTCTTTTCACTTTAACACCAAGGAATCGATTTCTTATTCATTTTCCATAATTAGATTTTTTCTTTCTTCTATGGAACCACCTTTGAGTATCCTAAGACTCATACCTTGTAATATTATTAGACATGAAATATAAACATGTTTTGATTAGGGAAACAGATACCCTCTGTAGTATATGGGACCACATTGATATGGGATAAAAAAATATAATATTATATAATGAAACACTAGGTACTACTAAAATAGCCTAAGTTTAAGCTTTTTGAACCACATGGAAAACTCACTTTCAAAGCATACTGGCCAGTAGGTGGTGAATCGTCACAAATGGTATCAGAGCTAATCCTAATCCCGTAACGGGCTCTTTGGCAATGTGATGGAATAGACACTCCGGAGAAGGGTACAAGCCTTGGGGTAGTGGATGGGTATGCACTGTTATGTGGTCGCATATAACCAGCTAAGCAAAGTTACTGGGTTGGTACAACGAGAACATTGCATAATTAAAGTGGGAGAGAATATAAGATCCATACTACATTGATATACGATGAAAAATTATGATATTATATCATGAAACACCAACTGCTAGTAAAATTAATCTGAGTTTTAAGTTTTGGAGGCAAGTTAGTAGATCAACTTTCACAAGTGCAGTGGGACATTACACCCTCACTTCCCATCCATGTAGAAGAAAGAACAAAAAAACAAATTAAAAAGATAAAGTGCTCGCTTAAACAGGACAAATGACAAGTGTGTGGCCAAAAGAAAGCTGTAATAAGCTTTGATGATATGAAACTATATAAAGATGCATGACAAAAATAGATTGAACCAAGTTCCGAATGTGATTCCAAATGGACTTGAGTAAACAAATTGGGTATAGTTTTCAATGAGTTATGGCCTAAAAGTTTTGGTTAAGAAGAAAAGGTGTTGCTAAATATGCTTACAATAAGTTGCTACCACCAGGTAGCAATGGTATTGCCCACGAATAATGTCCTCCAGATGTTATATTTTTCTTCATAAGGAAATGATAAAGCAAGTTTTTTTTTTTTGATCGGAAAAAGAAGTAATATTTTATTGAAGCACATCATAGAAGCAATGCTATGTTATTAACTCTTCGAAATGTGAGAAGCATCTGCATCAAGCATGCATGGCATAGGTAACGTATACTTGATAAACAATGGTTTATAAAAATCTCGTTGCATTCCTCTATTACATAGTTGCTTCCAAATAAGTGAAGTGCATAATGTGAAAGTAGAACAACAACAGTTTACTTGGGGAATAATATTCAAATATCTAGCCCACTTCATGTCATTGGATTGGCGTCATACAAAAATGAGATCATTATGAAAAATCCAAAATCCACATAACATAGAGGCACTCGTACTTTACATTTAAGTGCTAATTGAAGTAAAGCTCATACATTGCAGTTTTGTAACAAATTTCTTGAAATAAGGGAAAGACAAAACAGAAACCAAAAGAAGAAGAAAAGGACCAATGCTGAAACCGTACTTGGCACATTCTTCGTAGATTCCAATCCAATCTCTGGTTGGACCGCCAAGTGTTTCGCTTCTTTGAAAGTATTCTGCAATTAGCTTTAAATTTCCTGGATGAAAGGTGCATAATTGAGTGAAATAACCAAAATTAAAGGAAACAAAATGAAGCAACAAAAATAAATATGAACATATATTTTTATTATCATAAACAACCACAAAGTAAAAATGGTAGGAGTTTCGGCATATGTGCATTACTTACGTAAATCAATATCAAAAAGTTTCTTGAGGCCAGGTCTTTGAACTTTCACAACTACTTTCTCTCCATTATGTAAGACAGCCCGATGCACCTAAGGAAAAAATCCTCAAAACTCAAAAAAAAAGAATGAACAAAAGTAGCAAGGAGGAGTAAATGACATGTGAAGAACAAGGCCGCTCTACTAATTTTCTTTAACTGCTACCAACATTCACATGCTTACAAGCTTAAAATTGGACGAAACAAAACACTTGATCCCAACATCCATCCACCTTCCACATCTTATATGTGTTGTTCAGCAAGAGTGCAATACAAGTAACTTTTAAACTTTTAAAAATCTATTTCTGTTAACTTTTTTCTTTAACCTCGAGTGTGATCATCAATTTTTCAGGTGCATATAAATATAAATTATTTAATGACTGCTTTAATTATTATGTCAAATTATTTGGCGTGGGGGGTGGGGGGTGGGGGGAGAATGTCAAATCAATGAGTTTTGGACAATGTAACTCTCAAGGTTGCATTAACATCATATAATATAGCATAGTTTATGCTTTAAAAAGTGAATTCTTTCCCTCTCCTTTGTCTTTTTCACCAAAAATACAGGCACAACAACAGTATTTAGTAGTGATGATGGTGGTTGTGGTGGCAGTGGTGGTGGTGATGTGGACCCTAAAAAATAATGACAACAACAATAATATGCACCAATGAGAACACAAACTAGTGAGCAACTTCCTAGAATAAATTGGTGTTTGTACAATATAATAAATCTCAATCTCTAAAGGTTTAGCATATGTACATGGAGCAAGCACCTGACCAAGGCTTGCAGCTGCAATTGGCCGGTCTTCAAACTCCTTAAACAATATGTCAACTGGAGCTCCCAGTTCACTTGCAATGAAGTCTTTTGCTTTCTTGGGTGAGAACGCGGGTACCCTATCCTGAATCATATATCAAGTAATTTCCATAAACAAAATATGCATATGATTTCTTTATTGGGACAAAATTACACAAATGCTTGCATCCTTGCACATTTATGAGTTGTTATTTTTTTTGGTTCTTTTCAAGGCTAAATAGCGAGAGACCAAAAAGTACCTGCAACTTCGCAAGCTCATCCACGAACTCACGCGGAAATATATCAGACCTTGTTGAGGATAACTGTCCAAGTTTGATAAAAGTTGGACCAAGTTGCAGCACACGTTCTCGTAACCATGAGGCCGTTCTTCTTCTTCTGTGTTTCTAAAAGAGTTTTTATAACACACAGTTATGAGATGATACAATTCTCTGGAACCAGGTAAGCACTTAGAGATTTGGTTAAAGCTGGCATATGTAGAAAGTGAAAAGGATGTTTGGGGTTGAGATTAAGATTCAATCCACCAACATCAGACAACAGCCTTTTTGGATTGCCAATTTTACCTGCTTATCTTCAGTGAAACCCTGAAAATATGCCCATTTTGCGTTGTCAAACAGCACACGAACACGCAAAGAAAGCACAAAAGACCATATATCCATAGTTCTCTGAACAGAATTATAGTTCTCATTAGCCCAGCTGAAACCCTCATCTGAGGGAAGAATCATTAGTTCTTCGATCGGCGGAAGCTCCTTAGAGGCCGCAGTTGTTGTCTTAACCAGGGGAGCAGCAGTATCTCTCTTAACAATGCTTGCTCCATTAAAAACACGCTTCGAACCATTCACTCCCTCTGCATTACCAATTGATGGTTCTTTCTTTTTCATTATCTCACTTGTGGGCACCATTTTACTCGGTCTACCATTAGTACCCAATTTAGTTGACAACTCAGTCTGTTGCATTTTGACTTGAAACCATAAAAATTTATCAGTAGAATCTGAATTACATGGTTTCCTATCAAAATTTGGGAGTTGCTGAATTGAGATTGAGTTTGAGAAACTGAGATTGTCAATTGCCCTCCCATGGTTCATCAAGTTCATATCGCGGTAATAACAGCCATGGCTAGCCAGTACTGCCGCCATTTCAGATAATACACACCTGCATAATTACGATTCCGATTGAAGGAATTAATAACCTGTAATCCGAAAACGCCAAACCCATCAAGATTTCACCATAAGGACCAATTAAACACCCACCCACCCAC
>JAOTRH010000025.1:5727936-5743166 GCA_034768845.1 Heliamphora exappendiculata
TTTATTTTTTAAGTAAAAAAATTTTAAACAATATTTTGTAATTAAAACAAAAAAACAAAAAATAAAAAATAAAAAAAAACTATTTTAAACAGTATTTCTGTCAGAAATTAACTGTTTGAGTCTAAGTATTATAAAAATAAAAATATAAATGGTGTACGTGATATTTCAGAGAATAGAGAGAGTGTCAGTGTTATTACCCTAAAATGCATAGGGTGCAAGTGTAATTTATCCAAATATTTAACTCTAATAAATATGATTACTTAAAATATTAGGCTTCTTCTATATGATTTCCATCATCGAAACACAGCCTCAAAATTGCTCTAAATTATCATATCCTTCATGATATCAACACAAAAAAGGGGGGGATTGCACCTTTACATTGTACAAACAGTTTGTCATCTGTAGACAGGACTTTTTATGGCTGAAGGAAACGATGAACCTCTCCCTCCTCCCTGCTTCAAGCAAAAAGACATTCTAAGCTTTTTACAGCTCACCATCCTCGCACTGGGAAACCAACGATGTAACAAACTGTTGAAGGATCTAGCACTTCAGAATTTGCTCGTTACGATACCAAGAAGATGCATGACCAAACAAGCTTTATTTTTAGGAACTTGAGGTTCACAAGCTACCGAATAAATGGGGTGGCATGCTTAATTATGGCTGACCAACAACACCCTTCTTCACAAGCATATCATAAACCCTATCCACTTTGCTTGGGTCGACAACATTGAGCACACTGTGGGCGTCGGATTTATTGGTAATGTTGCCATTTAACACACCCATTGACAAGGTTTGCAACATGCTGAGGTAATGTGAAGGTAGGATGTTCATATCACAACAAAGCTGTTTTTCCTGCATGTAGATATGAACACTAGATTCAAAATCTAGAATCAAACCAAGTTCTATCACAATTTAGTAAGTTTTGGGACCTACTCCATTGCCAAAATGGATCCTAAAATTCCCCGTCATTACTTTAACTTAAGATTTTGAAGTAGGCGCCCATCAATGAAGATCACGAGATTACTGGTTGGGTTCAGGATCACAATCACAGGTGAACAATGAAAATAACTTTCTGAATTTCAAATTGAAGAGCCACCTTTTACGATATAAAAGCATCAGGAATTGGGAAAGGAAATCTTACGGCTTCAGAAAGTAAGTCGGCCCCAAGAAATCCAGAGATGTCCCAACTATCGAAGGAGGTGGACATAACTTGTCCTACAGTTTTCGACGAAGAGTCTTTGCCAGCGGAATCTGATATTGAGGATCCTCGTCCATTTCCCCAGGGGCTGCTATCAGGTTCACCTTTAAGATGATTCACCCTTTGCAAGAATTTACCACTAGGACCAACCTGGGCACTATCCTTCAATTTATGAGCACTTTCTTCAGCTTCCTTTTTCCTTTTCTCCTCAATATACTTTTCAGCCTGAGCAGATGTGCGGCAACCAGCAGCTCGAGCCTCCTGCACAAAGATTTGTATCAGAAGTTGCAACTTATGCTTTTATACATCATCTCAGAATATGAGTTCAAAGTCATCCATACTAAGTCTGCAATTCCCATCCATAGGCAGACTTCTAGTGAATAACTAAATACAATTCTTCACCTTTTCTGCCTTTTAATAAAATGACACGCAGTGGATTTCAAAAAAAATAAACTGGCACACAGTGACAAGAATGACCCTACTGCAAGATGACACATGAATGAGAATAGTGTTACCAATTTGGCCAAGCAGAAAGATGACAAGCGCTGCTCCTATTACTTGGATGAGGATTCAAATAAATTGGACTCAAGATGATGCTCCATTGCCAGGATTGAAAGGGAAGATGAAACTAAAACTGGAGGAGGTTAAGATCACCAAGAACAAATGATAGCATGTAGTTCAACTAAGCCATGGCCCTTGATAGAGTGAAATGGTGAAACAAGATCTATGAACAGGAAACTGCGAACAAAGACCCTGAAAATTATTTGCTAAGAAAGCCAACATTTATGCAACACCATCTCATATGTCTGTATTCTTCGCCAAACAAAAGAGATGATTTAACATGAATGAGTGTAGGCTCAACATTTATCGGGAATATGGGTTACTAACTTGGTATCCTTGATCAATAGAGGAAAGATAACCAAGATGCCTATGATCAAGTTAAAAGTACATTAAACTTAGCTTGAGATAACCTTGGAAGAATGAGTTACTCATTCAAGAGCACATGAATGCTCCAACAAACAAACTTCCTTCTAATTTGATTTCACTCTATCTAGCGGGTGGATAGTGCATGAGAAAACATCCTTCTCACTGCTTTTTAGCGATTTTTAGAACCTCTTTTTCCTCTCCCCAATCTGGTGAGGGCCATGACGATTTTATTAGGCTAACCATAAAAAAAAAAGTCATTATGCAATGAAGTCATTGAATTCCAAACAGATTTCTTTTTTATATGGCTGGAGGGATTGGCCTACTCAGAAGCTTGTGTGTCTCAATCAAACACTGCAAGAGTGTGCAGCCAGAATGTTAGATCATCATATGCAAGATTAAAGTTCCACGTCTGAGAAGATCTACAATCCTATACTCAACCGATTCTAAATATCCAAGACAAGAATTTTCAATTATTAACAAGCGCGCAAGCATATAGTGAAATCAAGAGTTAGACATGCATCAGACCTGAAGATCCTGTATTCTTTTCAAAATCCGGTGTTCCTCAATAACACTCTTAAGCATTTCCTCATGCTCTTCTTTGGAATGGAATCGCATGAACACCCTGAAACGCTGACATATTTCCTTCTCTTCAGGTGAGAGGCTTTCCTCAAAAGGGTTGGGGTAAAGTAAATTTCTGTCCAGTATAAAATCCTTCCTGCGCTTCCTTTCATCAAGCCTGACAAAAATTCCTGGGACATTTGAATCATGGGCAGGAAAAAAACTAAACAAGAGAATATAAGTGCTATCACAACTAAAATATCATACTTACTTAAAGGCATGAGGTACTGATGCATCACATTCATAAACATAGTCAAATATAGTCAAATAGTCAATAAATGCTCATACCAATAATTAATATTGAATAACTAAATGCTCTCAAAGAAGCAGCAATTGTTGATTCTAAAAACAAAGAGAGTTAATAAAATACTCTCGAACATTTATTAATTAAATGGTTGGCAGACCCTGCTGATGAATTTAGAGTCAAGGAAGCCACCAAACATGGATCAAATTAATAAGTCTCTAGACTTTATGTTGATGGCAAACAAAATAATTTCATCGTATGTCTGAGTTGTTTCTTAGCCTCAGCCATGCCTTGGTTTCTTGCATGCAACATTTTCAATTAAGATACGTCTATATATTAGAAGAAAGAAGAAAAGCACTAGCATACCTTTTTGAGTAAATACGCAGTACCCGCAGTTTTATTTCACGTTCAGCATCAGTGTCTGTTTCCTTGAATTCCATGTCTGCCAGTAGCTGCTCGGCATCATTATCATATTCAACATCAAACTCTTGCCTCTTGGTATTGTAGCCACTCAACTCTGTCATAGAAGGCCCCTCATCCCCAGACGTCCTAGGTTTTTTCTCTCCAATGCTTCTGTCGGCATGACAATCTACCAACAAGATCATAAAAGGAAATAAATTAAGCATTAATCATCCTCAAAAGAGATAAAGATTGATGGCTTACCCATCGAATGCCTATCATAGAAATTATAGAACCATGTTTGGTTTGGTCTAGGTAGATACATTGCATGACATTGAAAGTAAAGCTTTCGAGCACCAAACATATGTTTCATGCAGTACAGTTTATTGGAGAAGATTCACTTCTTACATTCACTCAAAAATGAGAATTCCAACAACAAAGTAGAAAATGAAAATTTTAAAAACAGTGGAAATAAAGTAAAATCGAAGACCTGTTATCATAATTACCCAAAAGAAAAACAGAGAAGACCTGTTATCATCTAGTTGTTACCAAAAAAGGTCTAGTTGAAAATGCCAGTCCAAATAAGTGGTGTCCAAACAAATGAGCGCTACAATAGAACGCAGTGCAATGAGCAACATGAAATAGAATTAGAAATACTACCTTCCACTTTGATGTCATCGCAACCATCCTTAATTTGGGATGCCCTTTTAGTTGCACTAATGGATGTGTTGCCACTGCCAGCACCTGCACCAGCCCCTATCTCTGATTTGCAAAGGAGAGCATCTTAATGGATACACTACGAACACTATAACTTCATATCCATAAAAATTAAAGAAGAGAGCCTAACGATTCACAAAAACATCTCCAGATTATTGTTTGCCATACCTGAGATTAAGCTACATGATGATCGGCCAATTGTACCTTCCTTTGTTTGACCTTCAACCCTGTTGAAGCACGTCAAAAGAGTTTTAAAGGTAGAGGATCAGAAAGCTGTTTGGAAAAGAACAGAATCGTAAGACAGCTGTACTCGACTCCTGAAGATAGTGAAGGCTCTTCTTTCACGGTAATTTCCCCGAGTGTAGGAAATCCTAAGCCACCACAAGCCAGAAAAAAGAAGAAGCAAACATCAGTCGCAAGTGCTAAAACACTCTGGGAACACACACTGCGTCACTTAACACATGAAACACATTGCAAGTTTGAATAAAATAACTTGGGAGCAATTGATTAAATCAAAACAATGTGGGGTTGTAACTAATAATCCCTCCTCTAGAATTTTTAATTCTAGAACTTCCAATTTATTTGAAACAATAGTTTTTAAAAACATATAATGTGACTTTATAGTTTCCACTTCCTTTTCAACATATACAATGTGAAAATGGTTTCCTACTGACTATTTTTGTATAATGAAAATAAATGTACTTATAAAGATGAAATTATTATCTTCATTGATATATATTAAAATATATTTATTTGTTGCTCCTCACTGTCGTGGCAATCTAGATTTTTTGGAAATTGTCGAGTTTTTATCATGTCATATTCATGCCTTGTTTATACTCATGCTTCTTAGACTCTCAAACATCTTCTAGTAGTCCTAAAAACGAATGAGGGACGAAAAAATGATGAGCTTAAAAAGTGTACAGGCATATTCTATCTGCATAAATCACCCAAACTGGTAAACAGAGGAATGAATCTAAACTTAATTGTAAAGAAGAAATAAAACTAAGCTATACAATTATGAGAATATGGACAGAAACAGGGTCGACTACACAACTATGCCAAAAGAAGATGGAAACTGAGTCAATTAAACTAGTTGAATTGGAATAGAGAAGATGGCCCACATAAACATGCAAAAGGCAGGCCAGAAATCTACTACAACTGCTTGACTACAAACAAATTACATCAATCAAGCAAGTGAAATTAAATACAGCACAAACTTAAAAATAGAGGGACAACAGACAGTGAAATAATTACAAAGCTAACCTTTGTTGACTTCACTGTGCTCCTTGGCCATGGCAAGGAGTTCCTCTCTATTCTTTCCCATAACGTGCGACATGTCCTAGTAAAATATAGCATGAGCAGTATAACTAGAATTGTAAGTTTTCAGCTTGAAGCCTTCGAAAAGAACGAGATACTTGTCATACCGGAAGAGGAAAGCATGGTGAATTCATGTATATAGCATTATAATGGTCAATACATTGTGCTTTGGTTTTTGTTCCAACATGCTCTGCAACTTCATTCCAGTTCCCCAATCCATACATTTCAATACCCTAGAGAAAGAAAGTTGCAAAAACTTTTAGGATATGATACCAGACATATCCACGTCCAATTATTAAATGCAGTAATATGCAGATCAAAAAGAACTATCAGTGGGACTTGCCAGTCTACAAAATAAATAACAATTCTAAGTTTTATTAAGTATGCATGCATACCTCCAGGAGTAATATCTCTTCGTCTGCATTCCAATCAGGGCATATTAGGGGGAATGACAAATTATCCTGTGGAAAACAAAAACTTGAAGAACATCAAGAAAATTTGTTCTGATGGATAATATCACAAAAATTACGAAGGAAAATACAGTATAATGATAGGTATACTCCCAACAGAAGGAGGAATTAAAAAGTAACATGAGATGAAGAACTGATGAAAGAAAGAAGATCGTTAGACAAGCCAATGTTTAAGGCATTAGAATCACATTTTTAAATTAAGATAGACAATAAAAATCCACACATAATATTGTGAGAGACTAAAAAACAACTCAACAAACCCCAAGTAAAAATATATATAGGCAGCAATATATATAGGCAGCCAACATGGAGACATCTTTATTCTTATGTTAAAGTTCATTACTTGTGGAAACCGACAAGCATAATAAACATAACTGTAAAATAAATTACAATCCCATGGTAGCAATCCCTTTCAACGAGGCCTATTGTTGTTCTAGCATCCTCAGCACAAGCACAAGCAACACACACCTCCAACCTCATGATAATGAAGGATAAACCCAGACCTTGTAGCTATGCTCTACGAGATCCATTGTCCCCTAGGGACAACCAAGTTGGCTTCGCATCCCCATATAAAGAGACTATTGAAATATAAAATTTTAATTTTAAGCAGGGCAAAGAAATAAAATCATTTTATGATCTTAAGGTGGAAAACAATGCTAGAAACAAAAATTAAAATTAGAAAAAAATTGGCTGCAACTACTAATCTTTTTTATTGTTTCCAAAAAAAAAAAGAAAAAAACAAGAGGGTCAAACCTAGCAAATCTCGGTCAAAATCTTAAAAAGGGGGGAATCGATCTATAGTAGTAGCATTAAAATAAAAAAAAATTAAAAAAGGAAAAACTTATGGATGGAAGACGTGAGATGCTAAGAGCCTGTAACCAACCACTATCGCCCACGTTGGATACTATTTGAAAACCTCCCCCTTTGTTTGTATAAGCACTCAGTAGAACATTTAAGGAGGAGGAAGCTCAAAAATCAAAGAGGAGAGAGGCCACGCAAATTTGGGGAATCGGGAGAGAGGCATTTATTTCGAGAGAGATCATTTTGGGGCATTTGAGAGGAATTCTGAAGAAAAATAAAGCGCATAAAAAGTTGAAAATATACAAAGCAAACATAAGGGAAGTAAAGAAAGGGTGATTTCTAATCTTGTTTGTTGGTTTGGATCTAACAATTTATAGTTAGAAATTGTTACTCTATCTGTATGCTCTTTTTTTATGTTCTAAAACTCTCTCTCTCTCTCTCTCTCTCTCCATGTTTGGAAACAAAGAAAATGATTTTCCTTTTAGAACTCGTTTCAACTAGGACAAAAATCGTTGAACGGTTCTAAATATTTTTAGGCAAATATCTTTCTTAGAATCAATTCAATCATGGCAAAAACTGTTAAACAGCTCTCAAATAAAAGCACTCTCTATTTTGAAAATCTCTCCCTTCGTTAATATAGGTACTCACTAACGCATTTAAGGAGGAGGAAGCTTAAAAATCAAAGAGGATAGAGGCTAGGCAAATTTGGAGAGTCGGGAACTATGTTACCTTGAACACGGTTCTTTCCAATACAAGCAACGGGTTCAAGAACGTGGCACGACACATGTCCTAATTTGTGGTATGATAGGAGAAAACTTCTATAAATTACAACATAAATTGTATTGTCTAAATTATAAGAATCTCATAAAATGAAGTACCATTTTCAAACTATTTACGTAAAACACATTTCTAATAAGCATTAGAACCAATTTTTTTCACATTTCGTACTGCCAAAACTCTACTTTCTCTGTATTTTAGTTTATTACATTTTTTTTTCATATGAAAAATGCTATCGAAACAAATATGGAAGACTTGGAGGGTTTGCTTTGGAAATCTAAATTTTCTGTTTTGGAACAAAAATATACCATGTTCCGGAACGTGCGTTCTAAAACGTAAATCGCTAGGTTATTACTGCTTTCTGGTACCACAAGTCGAGAAAGAGGCATTCATTTCAGGAGAGATCACTTGGGGGCATTTGAGAGGAATCCTAAAGAAAAATAAAGCACCAAAAAAGTTGAAGATAAACAAAGTGAAGAGAAAGGCAGTAAAGAAAGGGTGATTTCTAATCTTGTTTGTTGGCTTGGATCTAACAATTTATGGTAAGAAATTTTTACTCTATCTGTATTCTCTTCTTCTATGCTCTAAAAGAATATTATACTCTCTCTCTCTCTCTCTATCTCTTAAACCATGTTTGGAAACAAAGAAAATGCCTTTTTCTTTATTACTCATTTCAACCGTGGAAAAAACCGTTAAACAATATTCTACATATATTTTGACTTGCTAAAAGTATCTTTCTTAGAATCGATTGAATGACTCAAATAAAAGATTCAACCAGCGACAAAAAGCCGCTGGCTAAAAATATCTATTAGCCCACGCAGGTTTTTCATAAAAATATTAGCCCTTGTTGGCTCAAAATATATAAGCCCCTATTGGCTAGAAATTACATCAACACCGTTGGCATAATACTAGCACCCGGTGGCTTAATAAAGAAATTAACCCTTGATGGCTCCATATCGGTACCCCTTGTGGCCTCAAATTTTTAAATAAGTTTTATACTCACCAAATACAAAACTAAAAATAATTAAATTTCTCTTAAGGAACTACGTTTGGCTTGATTTCCAGTCCGACCATGCACCCGAATGGATATGCAGGTAACCTACTCAAATTTATGCAACCACAATTATAAGTGAGAATCTAAGTAATATCTTTGACAACAATATAAATAAATAAATTTTAAATAATGATTAAAATAGGATAAAATCAATTAAGTAGAAGAAAAGTTTGGTGATATTAGAATTCCTAACATAATAGAATATGGCTGAATTAAGTCAACGACGATAGTGAAGTTCGAGAGCAATATTCAGCAAGTTCTTAATAGCTGGTAATTCCTACAATCAATTATTTTTTCCATAACTAGTAATTTGGGTTTATTGATATAGACACGTTTAATAAAACAAAATAAAATTTCAAGGTTATTTGATAGTTGTGAAGTTGGAGATTATTATACTATACATGTATATGTGTGTGTGCACGCAAGCAAGCGCGCGTGTGTATAAATCAACAACAGGATAAAAAAAGTCAAAGGAAATCCGGTTGGCATTGAAAATCTAGGAAGAAAATACCACATCAAAAGTTGGGTTTTAATGGATTTCACCGAGTAGTATTTTATCCGGTGTGTTTGGGTTCATATTTTTCGATACATTCAAATCGTTTTTCGTCCAATCGAATGACTATTTAATCTTAAAAATAGCATATTCTTAGGTTTTTCAATGCGAAAAATTTATTTTTTGAAATTATTTTAATTAAATTATGACACTAAAGTACATATCTAAATTGGATGAAAAAAAGTGTAAAGTGTAAATAATTATTTGATAAAGTCTAACGGTGAAACTTAACCCGATTATCATAATATTTTAATGTGTTATTCTTTGAATCTAAATTAAGGTATTTAACGGTCTTGCTTTGACTTAATATCAACTATTAAATAAAATTATAAATTATCATAAATGAAAGGTAGAAATAACTTATAGAAAATTTACGTGTATAAAGATCTAGCAAGTGGCGAGTTCTAAGTAGAACTTAAATAATTTTAGTTGGGGTTAATGTCAATTAATTATAATGATCTTTTATGTTCGCGCAATTCACGGTAACAATTGATTCATATATTCTTAGGATTGTAGGTGAGCAGTTTTGCATTCCATGTATCTTTATTAAAAACACTCGTTCCCCAAAAATTATTTGAAAAACATAAATATTATATGTATTTTTCACAAATACGTATTTGATACCTGTTGAAGTATTTTACATATTTTATAACAATTTTTAAAATCTTAAGAGTGAAATGTCATAGATAAATATGCATGGTTAAATACACATGAATAAATATGCATGGATAAATACTCAAGGTTAAATACACATGGATAAATACGCATGGTTAAATATTCATTGTTAAAAGTTCAGGAAATATGATCATCATTAAGAAAAATGTAAAATTTGAGATAAATTACATTTTTGACACATGAGATTTTCGTATGCTATTTGTTTGAAAAGCTTAAATAAGTGACATTTAAATTTCTAAAGGACCCCATCATTAAAAATTTTTGAAGTCGCCATTGTTTCTAGCACTCCTAGCACGCAATTACTTCTCCTATGAAGTAGTTTGAGGGGGATAACAAGATAAGTTCATATATAGACTAAAAAGACCAGATTATTAATACCAAAGACTAATAAATGATAGAAAGTAGAAGTAGATAGTGTCACCAACCATAACCCTATACGGGTGATTGCTTTTGTGAGGAGTCACCTCAGCTCCGACAGAAAAGCACTCCACACAAAGGTCAAAATCAGGACACGTTACACACTTAATGCGGATCTTTCCTGATACATCTTTGTTGCAATAATTACAGTGGTACAAAGCCTTCTTCCCTTCATTCATTCCTTGACCTACCATGACGGAAAAATGAGATTACATGCAAAAACATTAGTGACAAAAGGAGCACCAAATATTAGTCAACACTACAGGTACAACGTAAAATTTAAAGCTTAAAGGGAAAAAAAGCATAAAAATATAGGACCATGTGGCCTTAAGAATTTTTCCATGGACACACCCCTCTGTAGTGTAATGTAGATGGAGTATGTTATAAAATTCGTTCTTTGTAACCTTCATGCTTGACTAAAGGAAAAGGGAACACATCACCCAGAGATAACAGAGACAAAAGAGAAGGAAACGGAGATATATTTTGTGGGCAACTCAATGATTAGAATCATAAAAAAGGTTTAACATTTTCCCATAAAAACACCATCAACTGTTAAACCACGCATTAAGCAATCATACCATGCATATAATACAAACACATCCAACCAATCATATCAGCATGAATTCTAATTCCTTCCATCTAATTATAGAGAGACCATTTTTTGATAAGTAAATAATTAGAGAATTTAGGAAGAAAGTTATTTTAAACTTATCCAAACAAATAGCTTGGACTGATGTGAATGATGGGTTATCCAGGGAGATGCTTTGTTGTGGATGATTTGTTTTCTTGGAACTAAGGCAACTCAATAAGATATTTACTTATTGCAAATGAATCAAGAAACAATTTGCTTCGGTATAAATAGTCATTATATTTCTTCCATTATAGGAGTGGCTGATAAGGTTGTTTGAGTGATTTGCATAATCATTGAATTATTATCAATCGATTCCCAACGTAATTATCGATTTGTTTCTCAAACTTTGCTTCACATCCAATGACATCCTCAATTTTTAAAATTTTTTATTTGAGCACTCAAATTTTTTTAGCAAGTCAAAGTAATCCAGCGGGTAATAGAAGTGATAACATTTAATCAGAAGAGTGAATCTAAAGCGACAATTGTTCTCTCCCCATTAACAGTTGGACAAATATTGACTTACTTAAAATATTTTGATGCTTAAATAAGAATAGAAAGTTGGAAGAGGATGTCAAACTCTGAGCAAAGCTCGAGGGACAAAACAATCATTCAAATCTTCTTTTGAAATAAGACGCAAATTGTGCAAAGATTTGTACGCTCGCCAATTGTGAAACTTCCAACCCCCCCACACTCCCCCCAAAAAACCATGGTCAGTGGATTTTATTATGTCATGATAATTTAGAGACAAGGTACCTGCAGTAGCTGGTTCTGAATTCTCCACATTCACAGCATTCCTTTTTCTCTTGGATCGACTAGAGAACACAACGAAAAAAGAAAAAATAAGTTTCATTTGGGACAACTAGAAAAGATGAGCACAAAAAATTAAAATAAAAGCATAACAGCCAGAAAAAAGGTGAGAATGTTTCTGAAAACAGAAACGGGAAAAGAAATTTAATACGAAATAAATAAGCCGAACATGGAAGACAAGTGTTAGGAAAAAATTGATGTAGAAGGGAAACAAAATGACGACTTGTGATAAGCACCTAAACTTAAACCCTGTTGCGAAATAAATATGCTGATTGCTGAACAAGAGAGCACAATACAAATGCATAAGAAGAACAAAATTTTCTTTCTTGTTCAAGTCGTGCCCAACATAAGTGCACTTGAAAGTTGAAACAACACAAAAGTAAAGTTACGCTTGGAAATTCACTAATCATCAAACTTCAATCCCGTAATTTAGATCTTCTTCAATTTGTCAACAACAATATACAATTCTGGAATCCGAAGTTGATTCGGAACAATAACATCAAAATTGTGTACAAATTGTACGTACAGTTAGAGGGAGAACGAAAGGGAATGGGTTTGTGCGGACCTTTGGTTAGGATCCTCTTCGGCGGGGTGCGGGATTGCGCGAGAGCGACCCATTTGGGTACGAATCGGTTGCCCTGATTAGCGCTGGAAATGTGAAACCCTAGAGGTTTTCTGCACAGCAACAGCAACTATTAATGCTTCGTATTAGGCGGTGCAGCTGAAAACAAAGAAAAGGAAAGCGAATTTCGTCATGCGGAAACGGAGTAGATCAGTAGGCGTTTGTGAGCATGAAGCACCAGACCTGTTTTTTTTTTTTATTTATTTATTATATTTTGAGAGAGAAATTTAAAACTACAAATTGTATTTGGTAGTAGTCGGGCTGAAATTACGTGTAAAAGGCCTTGAAATAAATTTATAATGTTGGTAAAAATTAAATTTAGCCATGATTGGAGTGAGTTTGGGATCAATTTTGGTGTTTTTTTTAATACTAACGCGTTTAGCATGTGCAACGTGTGTATAATTCAAATTAATATAAAATACCTATAATTTTCTTTTTAAAGTTTGCGCTCGTTTAGTTATAATTTTTGAACTAATTCTCATTTTTATATTTTGAAAAAGTGAAAAAACATGTTTGGTTGATTTTTTTGAACATTCTTTTTCAAAAAAAAGGTAAAAAACTAAAAAAATAAAAAAAAAGTAAAAACCACTAAAATTTATTTTGAGAATTTTTTAACAAATCAAACGATGGTGCATTATTCTTGTTCTCTCCTCCTTCTCGACCTCTCAATCTTGTCGTTGATCGGCCATCATCGTCGTCAATCTCTCATCATTGTTGGCCTCTTGCCGTCGTCGACTTGACATTTAGTGTTGCTAATTTTTAAAAATGCCAAATTTGAAACCCTACAAAGAAAAATAACCTCTCGTCGTCGTTGATCTCTTGCCATCAGTAGATTTGATGCAATTGATTTATATTTATTTTGGTGTATTTTCTAATTCGTTTGATTTTATTCTCTCACAATCAAATGTCTCTTTTCAAAATATTATGAAACTGTTTATCAAATTTATTTTTATAAAATAATTTTTAATTAATAATTTTAAAAAACACAACCAAATGAAAGCAAACAAAAGCATGTAATTTCACTCGTATGTTATCAAATTTATATGTACATATATATATATATATTCGACCTGTCAGTTACATGCATAAAAAGGGAGAGAGCAAAAAAAATATAAAAAAAAGCTAAATCCAACTATAACTAAACACCAAATGAAAACAGAAAAACAAATATTAAAGAAAAATAGAAGCAACAGATTGAGAGAAAATAACTTGTGTATTATATCATGCATTCAATTATTTGTCAAAATTAAGTGAAAAGTTTGAATCTAATTGAATCTACAAAGAAAAAAGCAAGGGAATAGAGAGAGAAAATGGGTTGACAATTGAAATAAGTGGGAGTAATTAATTTTTGGGTGGTTGAGTAAAATGGGAATTCCTTGGTCATGGGCTTGTTTTGAAATAATTTTACTTTTTTAACCTTAGCTGAGTAGTTTTCCTTTTATTAGATGGTATAGTTATTTTGTTGTGTTAAAATAGATGAAACAAATTTTTCCTTAACTACACTTACTATTATAAATAGAACTACACACATAATGTGATAAAAGCATGCCAAAAGAGATTGAAAAAAATTGTTGTCCTTAATTGCTTTATAATTACACAAAAAAAGTAAGAATATGGGTGGAACTTGGCTAAGGCACCAATGAATAAATGAAAAAAAATATTTTAAAGTATATATAGTAGCCAATATGCAGGTTTAAAATTTAAAAAAAATAAAAAAGTGAGAAGTTATACAGTATTTATCAAGAATATAAAAAGTTTGGCAGATTTACTAAATATATATTTTTATTTTTGTAAAATATAAAAAATACAAAACAAGGAGTGATTCTAAATACAAGAAACGTTACTAAATACACCCACTTAATTTATTTTCACAATGTGAAATTTAGTATTTGGGGCAAAATTTAATGAATTTTCCTTTTAAGTCTCAATCTCGACCCCTCCTTTTTCTCCATCTCCACCCATCAACGGCTGACACCCCACCCCCTTTCCCCTCCTTTTCTCTCACGTAACCGTCCCCCCTCCCCTTGCGCCTGTCCTCCACTCTCTTCCTCTTCCCTTCTGCAACTTTTCTCCTCCTTCCCGCAAATCTCCTTTTTTTCTCACTCGCGCCTTCTCTGCAAAAAAGATAGATCTGGGCTTAGAGTTAGGGTTTGTAGATGCGGGAGAGAGGGAAAAGGAAGGGGAGAACTGCGGAAGAGAGGAAAAAAGAAGGGGAGAACTGCGGGAGAGAGCCGCGCGATCTTGCCCTCGTCGCCGTCGGGGCCGCTCAATCTCACCGCCACTCATCGCTAGCTCTCGCCGCTGCTCGATCTCGCCGATCTCATCTCGCCCTAGGCGGTAGTGGTACACTGTAACACTGAGTTCTTAGAGAGAGAGAGAGAGAGAGAATTTAGTAACGTTGTGTGTATTTAGAATCACTCCAAACATAGTGAGTTGGTGCATTATGCTTAGCTTGTGTGCGATGTGTAATAAAAACTTTTAAAAAGCTTTGTTTGTTTGGAGAAAAAAATTAGAATGTTTAGTATAATTTATTTAAGTAGTTTTTTTTTATTAAACTACATAATATAATTTTGTTTTTTGATTTTAAATTGTATTATTTGTGATATTAATATAATATTTTTTTTAAATAAAATTAATTTTTTAATTAAATATATTATAATGATTCCAAATATTTGCAACGAGTATATATATATATATATATATATTTTTTTTTTTTCTCAAGATTTTTCTTTTATCTAAAAAAAGGTAAAAAAAATTAGTAAATTTCAGAGATATCAAAGGCACTATTTTGTGTGTGTGTGTGTGTGAAAAAAAAAACATTTTAAAAAATACCAAGCATTAGCTTGCAAACGCTCACTCCGTTTCCGCAGAACTAATTTCGCTTTGCTTTTCTTTTTTTTCAGTAAGCAGTGCAATGAGCTCTATAATGTCTATGATACGAATCATTACTGGTTGCTGTTGATGATCAGAAAACTCCTCTAGGGTTTCAGATTCCCAGCGCTA
>JAOTRH010000025.1:5743266-5759680 GCA_034768845.1 Heliamphora exappendiculata
GTTTTTCTGAAAAGTTTTTTAAATATCCATTGCTAGCAAAGAACCCAATTCTCCCCCCCCTCTTGGGTTGCCTGTTTACTAACACTTTTGTTTTGTGAGCTAGAAAGCACTTCCAAAATTGATAAAAGATATCATATACAAAAACCCGTTTTCCCTCTTCTCCCATCCCTCTTTTTAGAAAATCCAAAACGCGTGACTGATATTACTGTGCACTTATAACTCATGTATATATTTCTTCTTTTCCAGGTTTTCTCTCATTTCTCACCATCGACGGCAAAGAAGTCGCCTTTTGAAGGAAAATGTCTTCAAAAGACGACGTCACCTGCCAGGGTTGTGCGTCTTGCACTTCGATGAGTTTCTCTGGTTTGTTTATCATTAAGAAGGTATACTTTGGTCTGATCTATAGTTAGCAGACATTTTTTGTTTATCTTTGAACCTTAATGAACCGATCCATCTTCCATTACTATTTTTGTTTGAGATGTGTTTATTTATCAAGATTTTCATTGTATTGGTGGTTTTATGAAGATTTTATGAGTATTTCTTCTATTTTTCTGTCTCTTATATATATTATATATACATTATCTCTACTATATATAAAAATGGCATCTCTACCAATTTTCTTCCACATGCCTTTTTCTCTAAACGTGTTCACACATCAGTGTTGTTTTCTCTCTTCACAAAGCATTGAATTATGAACTCGGAAACAAAACAGATAGAGACAGGACTTTCTTAAATATTCACAAAACACAAATAGCTGGGATCCGCATCAACCATTCACAAAAGGCTGCCAGCTGTTCACAAAAGACAAATATCAGGACCCTACTTCTTCTTCTAACATGTATCTCCCCTAATAAAGCCCTGGCGCACAAGACAACGCAGCTCAAATTGCAAGCCACCGCCTCACTTTTCTGCAATTTTGCTTCCTGACTGCCCAAATTTGTTCCCACTGCAATGAACCCATTATAGCCTCACCGCTTTTGCCCCACCACCTTTTGCTGCCACTACTCATTTACAAACTCGTTCAATATGTATCTTTTCTTCTTTGCTTTCTCAATCAGCAAATGTTCTTCCAACCACGGAAGGAAAGAAGACAAGATCAACACGGAGGGCTCTCTCAATTGCGGCTTCGAACTGTAAATTGCTGCCCTCGAAATATGTTTCAGCTTCAATGACATTGTAAATGCCTCAATGCCTTTGTAGCAGCACCTTCATTTGCAACTGCCCCTTTGGCTCATGTTGTCGCCACACTATGGAAATCCTATAGGCGGTGCATTGCCAATTACCTATATAAATCCTCATGAATTAATATAATCCTCGCCTATTGACTATACATATCAGCCATAGCCTGAGAAATTGTAAGCCCTCTACTTCTGCCTCCTTTTGTTTTACTTTGTCTTTGTCTATTTCTTTAATTGTTTTGTTCACCCTTTTTAACTTGGGTTGGTTTCAATTAATCTTAATCAACACTATTATTGCTTTAATTCTCTATAAGATCTCTGTTCTACGACACCCTGTTCCACCACTTGGGTTTCCTCATGGCCCTTGGTTCCACAGTGATACTGATTATGGTGATAGTTTTTGTGTTAGTTTCCTGCATTGGTCATGCGCGTTTTAGTACGGAGGAAAATTTAAAGGACAATTGGATCAGTTTCTGGAATGGAGTTTGTTAATAACCAATGTGGAGCCCCCCACACCCAATTAATTATTTCAACGTATGTTTCACTTTACAATTTCTTCTCTGATCATTTGTTCATATCAATCTTCATGATGTTCTTCCTCTAACGTGACTGATGTTTCATTGTAGATGCTGTGGGGGAATGTTCTAGCCTCAATAAATGGAGAGCCGACTAGAATGGCTTTCAGTGTTCCCACTGTGGATGTCTCAGTTATTGACCTCACTGCAAGCCTTGAGAAGAAGGCCTCATATGATGAGATCGAAGCTGTTATCAAGGATCTTGGATTTTTCCTTCTAAAATTCTTTAACAAAGTAGCTGGTTGACATTTTTTTTTTCTTTTTTTTCTGTACTTTAGATGTTATTATGGGGGGTTTTACGAACAAATAAAAATGTAAAAGCAAAAATAAAGAAAAGAAAAATATTTGGGTTAACATCATTATTTCCATGCGATGAAGTATCTATTCTTTGCACCCTTTTGGTTTATGCTTATTTTGTTAGGAGGAATCCTAGCTTTATTGTCAACTGACTTCGTGGGTGATTGCAGGTGAGTAGGTTTGCACTTCTCTCTATGGTAGAGTCATTATTGTTTCTCATTTTGGTTAGTCTGTTATGTGTTGTAAACTAGCTATCTGCAATGCCTTCTAAACTATTATTTTGTTTGTAGATAGATTTTGTTTAATATCTCTCAATGGTTTCTTTATTTGATTATGATGTTTTTTGGTTCATTTGGATTCAATGCTGTTTTTTCCTTAATTCTTTCTTATTCTGGCTTACTGTCTACCTAATTCACTTGGTAAAATAATCTTTTGGCAGGTAAACCGTTTTTTATGCTTGGCGGCTCATAAGCAATGGCTTGGTTAAGGGAACCCACCAGAGCCCTAGTGAAAGCGAGTCTTCCTAGGGCAATTGCCACTGCTTATGGACCCAAACCTGGGTAATCTATTCATGACCAGGATGAAACTTGGTTAAAATTAAGTGGAGGTCTGAACCGACTGATGTTGAAGAATCAACAATGAGTTGTGGTTAGGGGTGAAATGCCACTCTCTTTTGGCATAGCGGGCTCCTAGTGGGAAGCCTGCACGACTGGCTATTAGATCAGTGGTAGTGCGCACCCTGATCATTGCGTTGTTGTGCGTGGGCTATGAGAGCTCTCAACCACATTGATAGTTCAATGTGCTCATCAACGATAGACCCTGATATTGGTTTGAACATCAACCTTGTCTTCCTTGTCCCCTGGTATGACAATGAATGGGGTTTATAGGTGAGTAATTTTTGTTTAGATTTTTTTCATTTGTCATTTCCATTTTCGTTTCGTTTGATGCTTCAAGCCACTTTTTTTTTTTGTTCCCACCTCTTAAACATGTTAGGTAGGTTATAAACTTTTTATAACAGGCACTTAATTGCAAGTGGGTTTTAGGTAGACCAATGGTACTCTCCACCACAAGGTCTCAACATTGACAAGGTCCTTCAAATAGGTTGGAGATATTAGTAATCTCTAGCAAAGCTAGCTTCGTCATGATTAATTGATAGCTGAAGTTGATCTTCTTGTTTAAAATTTGCTAATGTTTTTTTATTTATTTATTTTTTGTTTTGCTTTTATCCATGTGCAGGTATATTCAACAATTGAGGGAAGAAAACTCAACTGGCAAAACATTTAGAAGAGACTTGATGAAGGGAAGGCATTCAGTGTGGTTTCTCAGCGCGTGCTATTCCAACATGGCATTACACTAATTATGTAGTATATATGAACGCCTTTCTCAACATATTGATGCAAATCATGTCCTTCTCATTTCCTTCTAGACTGTCTTGTTCAATTGGTGTAAAACGAAGTGGTTCGTTATGAATGAGCAAATACAAGTGTCAAAGTGGTGTTAAACTTCGTAATTGATTCGCTATAACTTCCTATTTGATGTTTGGATTTTTGTTCAATTTAAAATTAATTTTATATTAGCAACTAATGGATAGTACGTGCATAGTGCTTGCCCGTCACTGGTGTGTATATGTATGTATGTATGCATGTATGTATGTGTGTGTAGTTTCTAGAGGAAACTAGAGGGGAATCAGGACTAAGGTGCAACTGCTGGATGGAATTCTTTGTTAAGACGATGCGATCTGTCACGTACATTTTTCTGCACGTGGATGTAATTCCTTTCTCAAACCTGTTTCTCTCTTACACCCAATCCATCATCAATATGTTCTTACATGTATGTTTTCATGACTAGCAAAATTAGGGGCGTGCCACTACTTACAGAAGAAAAAAAAACACGGGGATGGAAAAGTTTGACATGTTCTGTTCAATTTCCAATTGTTTGTTAGGATCTCATGACTTATAAAAAATAATATACGTTGAATAGTTTTTCAATACATGCTTCATAATTTTCCTACATTTATTTTCATTTGTGATTGGCTATACAGCTAATGATTGTCGTGTAATTATTTTTGACATATTCATTTAGGAAATAAGATTAATATGATTACCTTATTTGTGAATTTGGCATTTGGCAGGTGTTCCTTTTATTGGATTAGATATCCAGTCAACCTGATGACGCTGAGGATTCAAAACATTAGCCTATGAAAAATGAGAATCTCACTTTTTTTATAAGGTAATGATTCTCACAGGGCTGCTCTTTTTTAATTGGGTGTTTGGGCCAGTTTGTGTGTGTTGACTAATTCTAAGACTTTAAAGTTAATAGCTGGACAAATCTTCAATAGCCGTAAGGAAATTTGAACATGCAACCATTGAAGAGTAAAGCCAAGGTGGCTACTTCGCATGGTTCAAACAACGAGAATATCTTAACTCAGTTGTTAGCAGAAGAAGCCATGAGGATGCTTATGCTCACTAATTTGCTATATTTGAATTTGTGAAATGTATTCTTGACATTTTTGGTAAACAAGCGTGTAAAAAAGTATAATATACTCTTTTTTATTTTTGATGTCTTAAGGTATCTGGGTCAATTTACGCCCTGTACTTACCATGTTCATTTGCTCCCTTTTCACTGTTGATTTAGGGAGAGAAGTTGTGGGATGATGAGTTCCTGAATGAATTAATGGAAAATGACACTAGGCTTCTGTAACTTGAGCTGTTGAGCTTATTCCATTGACCATTCAATGGATGAATAGAAAGATTTCTGTAACTTGATTGTTGGGCTTATCCCATTGAGCTTAATCCATTTAGCTTTTAATGGATGAACAGAAAGGTTGATGGAAAATAAAGGAGGAAGATCAGTGAATGAATCAAGTATCACCTGCACAAGTGCCAATTTCTATTGTTTGCTTATGGCAAACAGAAATAAAAGGAAAAAAGAGATATGTCAATTAAAAACAATCATAAAAGAAAAAAAAAATGAAAGGAAGAAGGCAGATAGCTTCGTCTTAAATTGTTATCGCAAATCTCAACCAGATGGTCAGCAAAAAGGGAATTTTTACCTTTTCAAGAAAAGTATCAAATATAAATTTTGAAACAAAAAATTGGACTATGTAATTATGGAGTAGTGTAGTTCTTAAATGTAAAAATAATATCAAATTCTTCATACAAAAGTTTTTAAAATTTTTTTTTGTTATAACATTATTATTTCTAACTAATCATTGGAACTGTTTGTGATAATTTCTTAGGGCTGCTCAAAACATCAAAAAAATTGATAATTCGGTTCAATCTAATTTGATCTGTGCAATTTGATTCGATTTTAATTTGGTGCGATTCCATTTCAGTTCGCATTATTTAAAAACTGTTTCAAACAAACGATTCTCAAATTTTTATTTCAAATCAGAATTCAAATTGAACCAAACCGTTATAAGCCGTGGCCCCAGCCCAGCTGCCCATGCACTTATTCATTGATTTCAAAACCCTCCCTCTCACTATCATCTTTCGTGCGAATAATTTGCTAATTTGTTTTAATTTATCAATTTAATCTAATTGGTGCAAATTGTATGAGAAAAAGAGGTGAGTTTGATGAATTAAATGAAAAAATAAAAAGAATAAATTAATTACGAATTTATATTTATTCAATTCGTTGTCAACCCAACTTACTTATAGTATATATGCGATGAATTTCTATTTGATATATATATTTATATATTTTTTAATAATTTATAAAGAATAAATTAAAATATTTATGATTTTAATTACTATTATATGTATGGTTAATATTTTTTCAATAAATATACATTATAAATGTTATTATTAAAGATATTTACTTATGTTATTATTATTATTGTTGTTGAATAATACTGATATTTTTAATTAATTTTTTATTTGTTAAATGTGAATTTTTAAAAGAATTATAAATTGGGCTTTTATTTTTTAAAAATTAATTTAAAAAAATAATTTTAAAATTTAATAACTTTTCAACAACTAAACTGCATAAATTGCAGGTTGAAAACGTCAAAATCTATCATCAAACTCGTCCAAAAAAAAAAAAAACCAATCGTCTTTATTTTAATAATTAGTAAATTAGTGATGAATTAAAAAAATAATTAATCATTAAAAAATTAATTAAAAATATTTTCTTCACCCGCCAACCCAACCAGCGGACACTCGCAGACTCACGCCCAAATCGACAAATCCAATTCCTAATTTCCCATTTTCCCTCTCCAAACCCTAACGAAACCCTAATCGCAGCAGCAACCGGTGGCGCGGCGCCTTTCTCAGTCTCTCTCGCCTATTCACCGTCGTCATTCATCTCGCCGCAGCGGTGCAACCTCTCTCACGCCGCCGCGATTCGTGTCGCTTTCTCGCGCCGATTCACCGTCGTCATTCAGCTATCATAGTCAGATTCTTACTTCCCTCCTTGTTTAGTCATCAGTGTGCGTCTTTGCCGGTTCGACTTTGTCGCCGTCGCCATCGTCTTCGTGGTTCGCCAATCGTCCATCAGATCTCCCTCTTTCGTCCACCACCACGGCTTCTGAAGTTGTAAGTATGCTGCTCTATTGTGTAAATTGTAAACCTAATTTGTATGCAGCTCTACTGTGTAAACTATTATACATGCATCTTCTTTCACACCATGAGCCATAAGGCAGTGTTGAGTCTGCAAATTGAGGTTGTATATATTTATTTTCTAGTAAATTCGAACTCTATAAATCTGTAATATCATTTTTAAGGGCTCTTGCTCATTTTTGTGGAATAATCGAACCGAACCCTTTTTACGGGTTGATTCTGGTCTGGTTCCATCTGGTCCAACGGTCCAGTTTGGTTCCAAAAGATTTGGAACTGATAGCAAGGTTCGGTTCACGGACTTGCTTAGAACCAGACCAATTCGGTCGGTGTGCACCCCTATAATTGCTTATTTCATTTTACTTGTTTTTGTCTTTAGTGAATTACTTTCATTGTTTAGCCAAAGTATTATATTTTATGACTTCTTTCGTTGAAACAATTTGGAAAGTAAATTTTTTTTGATTAAAATATAAAAAGGTTTACTAAAGTCAATAAGCTAACTTCTACATTACTTATTATCTGTCTTTAGTAAATTCTTCATCTATTGATCAAAATTTATTGTTTTTTTGATTCATCTTATCAATACGATTCAGGAAAATAAAAAATTTTAGCCAAAAGATGAAAAAGGCTCAAAAGGACAAAAATAAGCAAGATTTTTGAAATGCCCAAATTGGGCCATTATCAAAACAAGCAAAATATTAAATTAAGTTGCAAGAGTACTATTCTATGATTGAACTAAAATAAAAGGATTTAGATCATCTGTCCCTAGTTCCTATCCCCATTCTCCGTCCAGCACTTAAAAATTCCTCCACGTGTCTAATATATTACACCAGCGTATGAATTCCATTTCCTCAAAACTCTGATAGATGCATGCTTTTAAAAAAACTAAAGGCTCATATTTTCCTTCTTTAGGCACTATTTGGGATAGCTCTTCAGTTTTCCTGTTATTTTTTGTGATTTTTCTTATCTTTTCTGTTTTTATTCTCGCAACGAGACCAATATGAATTAATGAAAACTTGTTTTGAATGAAGAGTTCATAGACTATGTTTGTTGTGAGAAATAAGGGGGGATTGGACTTAAAAAACACGTGGGGCTCACCATATAAGATTTTGACTCATCGAATTAGTTCTCCCTCGTCTGTTTGTTCTGAATTGAACTGATAGTACCACATCAATGGTATTAATAATCCTTTATTCATGAGATCAATTATGCCTCACCTCTTGATGTTATTAGTTCCCCTCTTGCTTGTCTTTCCTCATTTATGCAATGATTAAAAATAATTTTTCAATTTGATCTAATTTTTAATCTCACTTTAACCCAATACGATACAAATAATGTCACAATATATATAATTTCAAATTTCATCTATTATCTCATGAGAGATTAAAAAAATAGGTGGGGGCCACTGTAATTCTTATCCCTTCTATCCTCCTAACCCTATCCAACGTAACAAACACAAACACGAACATAGTATTATAGGTAAACACTTGTTTCTATGGCAAGAGATGTGGGGCCCAAGACTCGACATAATATTTGGTCGTATATTGTATTATTGATTATTCTATGTTTATGCTAATCAACAGATACATGTATCTTTATGAATAAAATGAAACAAAAAACCAAGCTTCATTATATAGGAAGTTTAAAAATTGTAAAATTCCAAACCACAAAACCACAATAAATTTAACTCAGTATGCATTCATATATGATATTTATTTTGCAATTCGAAATGTATGGATAGAGTTGAATTGAGTGTTTGGTGTACCGAACCAAATAGTGAGATATTGATGTACGCCAATCATGAACAAGTTTTTAGGAATTCTCATCTAAAGGAATTTAAGATCCACACCTAGGGTTGAACTGGAATTCACACCAATTTTTAAAAAAAATATTTTTATTCATTCATCGAATGATCCGAAATACAAGCTGAGTGCTTATAAATAGACCATTGAAATCAAAAGATAAGAATAAAAAAAGGTAGAGAGTCCTATCTATATCAAAACGAATCTTATGAGATAACTATATTTTGAGATAATTCCTAATAAAAAGATAATACTAACTAAAACTAGATAATATCAAGTAAATGAAAATGCCTAGTCATCAACAATCCACTGGGACACTGGATGTGACACCCTCCTGCACCTGCGCCGTAAACTATTGTAATTGGGATGTGGACTATCTGTATCATGAATCTTACAATTCTAACAAATTTGATAGTACTACTATAATAATTCCAAAACTTTGGGGGCATGATCACCCCAGCCTCCATCCCCTAGGTCTGTACTTGGTTAGGAAAATCATCACTGCCATTATGTAGTGGTGATATTAACAAAATTTCATGTCAGTTAGCTCTTTCTGGTTTTGCAGCTTGAATTCTATGGTCCATGGTTATTGAGTTGTTCCTTTGCTATCTTTTTATTTATTTCATTTTATTTTATTTCTTTCAGTTCTCTTTCATTTTGGGTTTGGAAGTTGGTTAGCTTTCCATGTCCCAACATAGCAGTTTGAACAAGTGGGATTACCAATCATATATGAAAACAAAATTATTTTGGCTTATTGCCGTCCCTAAATTCACATCATTTCGTTGAATGTTTATTTGTTCTTGTCGTTGTCATTGAGTGGTCATCAATTTATTCTCCATTCCCTCTCCTTCTCTATGTTCCAACGAACTTGGTCTTTACTTGTAGTTGTCTTCTGACATGTCTTGCACCATTTTTTCCAACAACTTTTTACACTTTCTATGTACCGCATACATGGTTCTTATTGTTTTTCTTTCATGCATTAGCTGGAATGGTGGGACTATCTGATGGAGAAAAGCATTTCATTCAGGGTGGCATTGCTCAAGACCTTCGGTCTGATGGTCGGAAACGGCTAACTTACCGGCCCATTTCTGTTGAAACTGGAATTATTCCTCAGGTCATGCATGTTCCCGCTAAAATAACTTCATCTCTTTCATTTGCATTAGTTTTAGCAGATCTTTCCTGCTTGCCAAAGGAGAACTTTTACTTGTTATTTTGACATTTAATTTTTCATGTGTAATAGTAGCTTATTATGGTTTCTCTTCAGGCCAATGGTTCAGCAAGAGTAAAGATGGGTGCGACAGATGTTATTGCTAGCGTGAAGGTATTTCATGTTATTTGCATAAGTTGCTTATGTTTCACCTGCGTCATTCACAAATATAGCTGCCTGCTTTCTACTGATGCAGATTGCTTCTTTGATTCTTAATGAAAAATTACAGATTTAATTTGGTATGTTATTGCCTAATAGTTCATTTCAATGCAGGCTGAACTTGGAAAACCAAGCCCATTTCAACCTGACAAAGGCAAGGTTGCTATATATGTTGATTGCAGCCCGACAGCGGCACCAATTTTTGAGGTGTTTATTTTTTTTTTAAACCTCAATCCTGCTTCCTGATTAATCTGGTTTCCATTGGATCATCATAATTTGTTGGCTTGTCTTGATCCTTTGTAATTAACGTTGCAAGTGAGAATTGTGTTAGATAGTTGCCCTAAAAATCCAGTTGGAAACACCACTTGGGGGAATCGCACAGTTTGAGCCTTTATATCTCCATATTTGATGAGAACATATAATCAGAAATTTTTTGGAGCCTATGTGACTTTATGCACTATATGTATCTTGACAGTTACATTGGAAGACAAGGGAATAGACAGCACATATTTAGTGTATTCACTATCGTCAACACTCTCCAAGAAAAAATGGTAAAATACAGAAAGGAGACATTTAGTTTAGTTCCTTGAAAAAGATTCGTGTGTTTCTGGCCTGCCTTGAGTTGCCTTTTTCAATAAAAGAAAATTTTAGTACTAATAAAATGGTACTGAAGAGGAAATAAATCTAGGCTGCATTTGGATGAAGGATTTGTGGAGGGATTTATGGAGGGCGCCCCCAGCACCAAACGCAACCTTAAGGGCTGTGTGAAATTATAACTAAAAATACAGAGAAAAAACTGACTGTGACAATACATTTTACTTTGATATGTATGGTATTATTACTAGATGGACTCTACGCCTTTAGAATTTGTTCCTTATGTCTTTTCTTTGATTCTTTGTTGCAAGTAGAAGTATCGCGATATTTTCTCTTGTTGGCGGGTATGTGAAGGGCATCGGATTCTTAGATTGTTTGTAAATCTTGTATAACCTTGTCATTAGTCATTTGTGACTCATTCTGTGCAGGGCAGGGGAGGTGAGGAGTTGTCAGCAGAACTTTCAGTAGTTCTTCAGCGATGTCTCTTAGGTGGCAAAAGTGGAGCAGGTACAAGAACAATGGCAGCCACTAACTCTTTTCTGGCATGTTTTTATATTTGGGAAATTGACACCTTCAAGTCACCTGTAATTGTCTTCCTTTTTTTTGTGCCCGCGCGCGTAATTTAGGTTCATAACGCGGTGGTTTTAATGGATATCTCAGGATCTGGAATTGATCTTTCATCTCTCTCAATTGTGGAAGGAAAGATTTGTTGGGATCTTTATATAGATGGTCTTGTCGTTAGCTCAGATGGAAATCTTCTTGATGCCTTAGGTGCTGCTATCAAGGTATTTGATTTTCATTCCTCGCTATTTTTTCTTTTCTACTTCAGCAGTAAAAGTATATTTTGGGCTAATGGCCTCTACTCTTAGGCTGCTTTGAGCAATGCTGGGATCCCTAAAGTCCATGTTGCTGTCAGTGCCACTTCTGATGAACAGCCAGAGGTTGACATAAGCGATGAGGAATTTTTACAATTTGACACGTCTGGTCTCCCGGTCATAGTTACATTAACCAAGGTCGACACATTTTCATTTACTTTTTTTCTTTTCTTTTCTGGACACTGCAACCATATTTTATTTTGTTGTTAGTTCTGTGATTCCTTTCTGCAGGTGGGTAGATATTATATTGTAGATGCAACGTCGGAAGAGGAATCCCAAATGAGCTCAGCTGTCTCTGTTTCTATAAATAGGCAACGGCACATATGTGGGTTGACTAAACGAGGGGGTGCAGGTCTAGATCCTAGTGTCATTCTTGACATGATCTCTGTGGCTAAACATGTAAGCGAGCAGTTGATAAACAAATTGGATTCTGAAATATCTGCTGCCGAAGCTTGTGACAAGGAATCATGACGGGATTACCTTCTTGAACCATTGCATTTTGTAACTTTGTTTAGATCTGATTTATCTTTAATGAATAGGAGCAATGCACCGGGATACAAAATGTGACTATATCAGTTTGTGCTTACATTTCATCTCCATTTTGTTGTCATAATCTCTGATCAAGTGAAGATGCTTCTAGTGTTCTCAAAATCATCAAGCATAAGGTGTGTAGCTTCAATCTCTTTGCACAACTCCACCAATCTGTCTTTTCCGCATTGATGAAGTCCATGGCAAAGCTTGGATAACATAGCTGAATCAGGAGCCATTGATCTTTCCAACATCTCTCGCAAGACCCGAACCACCGCTCCATCAAAATCCCCCAGTCTTGCAGAACTGATCGTGGATACTAACATCTTGAAAGTACGTTCATTCAGATGACAACCGCACCGGAACATGCTTTTGTATAGTTGAAAAGAGCGCTCAGAGTTATGACATGGAACAAGTTATAAGGCATATTGGCCTCGCTCTTACTTTTTGGTTCTCTTGAACCATATTCCCTTCCTCTACGATACCTAAATAAACATGGCTTTAAGGTATTTTATATGTTCTGCATGTAAGTTGGGGGTTAGAATTTTTAACACAACACACTCATATGATTTGAATCCTATACAAGGTTAGATGGTCATGATTGATTATTTGTTGGCACGAAGGAAAAATTGACACAATGTGATAACACGTTTAATAAACATTGTGGGTCAGTATTGTACTTGTTGAATCCAAAAATGACCTATTTATTTAAATTGCGTGTCAATCCGAAATATGTTTTATTCGTGTCAATTGGAAACATGCAATGGATCCGAAACTTGTTAAAAACTCGCATATAACCCATATATATATATATATATATATATATATATATATATATATACACACACACACGAGAAGGTATCTTATCTCTATTGCATATTCTTGTTTGAGGTATGCATAGTAGAATTTGGTGTCAAATTCTTTCCCTTCATCGTATGAATATGCGTAAGTGGTCCTTAATCGTATGATTTTATGAATGACACTCTTTGTCGGCTAATCGTACATTGTATTAGGAGGTTACGCAAATTGGACGTACATGTCGTGCAGTCCCAGATGCTCTAATTAAGACTGTCAACATATCTAAAGACGTATGAAGATCATAAAGATCAAGGTCTGGCCAATCTTGAAGGGAAATAGGAAATTAACCTGACAAGTAAAACTGTACCGACTTGGGCAATTAACCTTATTTTAAAGGATCTACAATCAAGCTGACTTAAGAGTTCAACTTAGGCAACATCATTGTGGTCCGCCCGCAAGTCAAGTAAAATATATACCCATCATCCTTCTCAGGAGAAGGGCTTGGTCCACGGTTAGACTCCAAAAATAAAACACCAATTGAATGTGGTTGGCCTTTTATTGAAAAACAATTTACAAAAATAAATAATTATTATTAGATGTTTTTGGAGATATGACCATGAAATGTCACAATTTTTTTAGAAGACACAATTACGTGAGATTCACTTTTAAATGCAAAGAACTCATATAATCGTGCATGATTCACTACCAAAACTTATATGGCACCATGTGACGATATCAAATTTTCAATAATATTTTGAGGAAAATATACTTAAAATTCTCAAATATATACCTAAATGAGATTACTCCAAGTATTAGCATAAGAATAATACTATCCAAACAGGACTGAATCGGACTTCTTTATGTTGAATGGGTATATGGGCATTTTTCTGAACTATCATTTTCCTTGCTGCCAAGCCACCGAATTAACAAATGAAAAAGGTGGCAACATTTTCCGGAGAAAGTTGAATTTTTTCGTAAAAAAGGAGGGTGGGGATTAGTTCACTTTTTGCAAGAGGGCTATATATATATATATATAATTAATATCACTAACTTTTTATATTTTATAACTCGGTTGGTCAAAACTTGAAATTTAGAGGTTTATTTCTTCTTAGGTCTTATATGTTAGAGTTAGTTCGTACAAGATTTTGTCTCGTCTATAATTGAGTTTCTCGTTTATGAACGACAGAATTAGTCTTCTAAAAATTAATCGAGGTACACATAAACCGTCTCAAATACAATGAAATATAAAAAAAACACATTTATACTTTTATTCAATCCCAAGTAAACAAAAGCCATCGCTTTCTACATGCAAAGCGATTTGAACGATATGTCTACTTATGTGCTGTGGTCCACCAAATGTTCCAAATGTCTAAAAGAGAGAACTTTTAGAAAAACAAGATTGCTACCTTTTATCATAGTTTTAAAATTATTTTCAAAATTGGTGATTTTAGCAATTCTTTTTATTTAAATGTTATACAAGTGCCTAACATGTGTTACATGTCAATTATTAATTTATAATTAAATTTAGGTTCCTCCTAGTTCAAAAATTAACATCAACCTCTTAGTTAAGCTATGTTATGCAGGTCTAGTCAATTTTGTTTTTGTCTGATATCCATTTTAAACTGGACTTAAACGTAAGTAAAAGTGATAAATATTACTTACTTTGAAAATATTAGTATTTTGAGCAGCATACTCACACCGATAATGATATCTTTAAAATTGATAAACGAAAGATAATTTTACATTTGGTAGTTATTTATCTTTTCTAAAACATAAAACAAGTGGAAGAACTTTTCAAATTAAATAGGACTGAATTTCACTGAAGTTAGAAAAATAAGTTTATTTAGAAACAGCACTTATTTGGGGTGTTTGGAAAAAATATTTTTAGTAATTTTTAGTTTTTTGTTACTAATTTTAATTATAAAGTATAATTTTTTTTTAAGCACTCATAATTTTTACTACGAACTATAACTATTTTTTTTCTATTTCAGTTATAAGTTACAATTTTTATCAACTATTTATAACTTTTATTACAAATTATAATCTATAAGTTATTAGTTTCAACAATAACAAGCATCAATGTCATTAAGCAAATGAGAGAACTTTTCAAATTAGTGCTTCGAAATTTTAAAACATTTTTCTTATTTAAGTTTTACTGCCTTTTCCTTAAAAATGGGACTACCCAGTTTCCATATTTAAAAAGAAAAATTAGAGTTTTTTTTTTCTTTATTAGGACCAATATTATCCTTTCAGGACAAACTCTAAAAGAAAAAATCTAACTTCAAGAAAATAATATTTAACCATTTAATATTTTGTTATATTTTTGGTCCAGCAAACGTTTATTGAATTCTAATTAATAATCATGTCAAGATAAAAAATAAAAAAAAGTAATACACTTTTTTACATGTAAAACTTATCATTTTTATATATATTAATATGTTTTATTCAATTATCAATATAAGTTTAACTTTTTATTTAATATTATTTTATGAATTTGTTTTTTATACACCACCCGTCCACCGTTAACACAGCGAAAAAATAATAATTGTTTGGTCAAACTCAAAGTTTACCGCTGCTGATGAAATTAAAATGTTACAGAGGAAACATGAAAAGAAGAGAGAGACGACTCAGGGTATCCAACGCACTTTGCATGAGAGGCTATTATATTATGGTTTGCACCCCAACGCGAGAATTTGTCTTCCAACCCTTCCACGTGGCAATCATCAACAGTCATTTGTTGGTGACGTCGAAATAAAAAATAAAAAATAAAAAATAGGATAACAATTTCTTCCTATCCACTCCTGTCCAAGTTAGAACAGTGATAAAAAATTATCTCTGGATCAATTTATTTCTGCGGCGCATTTTAACTTTAATTCTTTATTTTTGAACAATTTATTTAAAGGAGTTTTAATTTTAAATTCTAACCATCATGCAATACAATAATGTATGTTGTAACTCTTTTTTCTCTTAATAATAATGAAATGACTCCGTAAACATGGGCACCAAATGTCAAATTACCTAAATTTTCTTATCGCGCTCAATTCTTGCTTTTTTCTTTTTTGCGTGTGGTTGTGTGCGTTCGTGTGTATGTATTTATTTCTCTCCAATAGTCTCTGCTCCACTATTTATAGTTTTTTTGTTCTAATAACAAATGAGGTATAGGTGATATTTACTTCTCTCGCATTGTTTTTATCTTGATTATATTTTAAATTTTTAATTTTATTGATTCATCAACTATTATTTTTTTTATATCTATAATTTTTATTAATATCATATGTTTAAAGCTTAAAAACTATTGCCAAAATATTTTTACTCCAACTCCCAGCTCCAGCTTTTTTTCAAATATTTTTTCTCATCTCTATCCTCATCAAATAAAAAATTGAAATAGGAAATTTTATCCCTGCCCATTGCCATCCTTAACAAAAAAAGTTCAAAATTATTTACTGACATGCATATTACATTGTATAAATTATTTTAAATTTACAAGTATATTTGTGGGTGTGAATCATTATATTTTGTGAGTAAAAAGAGATTTATGCAATGTAATATGTATTGTTTGTAATCTGAGTTATTTGTTTCAGTTTTTTCTTATTTTATACAATCAAATAATTGGAGTTTCATTTCTTTTCGTCTTTTTCAAAAAAGTTAAGTACAAATTTTTTACCCTTTTAAATCTGCCTCCACATGAGAAATAGAAAAAAGTAATTTTTAAACCAAAAAGTGAGAAAAGTTAACTAAAAATTAAAAGAAGAAAAAAACATTGGTTTATTTGCATATTTTAGCTTATTTTTTATTTCTAAAACTCATTTATACTTTGACTATTTTTTATCTTTTCAACTAATGAA
>JAOTRH010000025.1:5768117-5787731 GCA_034768845.1 Heliamphora exappendiculata
CTTGGGGGTGGGGGAGGGGGGTAGGCCCAGGTTTGAAACTTACATGTTTGGGCTCAGGCCTTGACTGGACTAGGCTCGGCCAACACAGTGTTGGGTCTCGGGCGTGTCTAAGGCCAAACTTGCACCCCTTACTTTTGACCATGTTAAGGATTGGGCTCATAAGTTATGGCATGATAATTTCGAAAATGTTGTAAGTTTGGATAATGAGTGTTTCATTTTCACGACTAAGAATGAAAATATTTAGCATAAGATTCTTGAGCATGGCCCTTATTACTTTGGAAGCAAGTTAATTGTCATTGGAAAGTGACATACTAGGATGTAACTCTAAACAAAAATGTGTTTTCTAAGGTGCAGGTGTGGGTCAAGTCTTTTAATGTTTTCCTAGACTTTGGACGGAAGATAATCTAAGTTATATAGCTAGTGTCATTGGAGATCCCTTAAATCCTGATTAGGTTATTCAATCTCATAAATGGTTGACATTTGCTAGTGTATTGAAATTGAAGTAACCAAACAAATTTCCAAGTCTTTTGAACTTAAGTTGGGTTATGGAAACCTTATGAGTGGAAGTCCCTTGGAAGTCCTGAGTTTGTGAAAAGTGTAAGTACTTTGCCTATACTACCAAATCATGTCTTAAGAAGCTGAAATCTCAAGACTTGTGTTTGAAATTGCTCTCTTGGCAAGTAAGGTCGAATTTGTTTCTTCTCATCTTCCATCTTGTTTAAATTTGTTTGGTAGGCCCAGGTTTGAAACTTACATATTTGGTGCACATGTTTAGTTTGTTTATCTCTTCACGTGCGAGAAATGGTCGCACGTGAGGGGGAGTGTTGACTAGTTTGATATACATTGTTGGATTAATTTTTTAACAGTTTAAATTTTTGGAAAAATTAATGACTTAATTTAGTATCAGAGTTGGGTTACACGCTTTTTAGCGTGCCGAGTATCTGGCTGTTGTGGTTCAGGAGGTGTGTTGGATTGTCTCACATCGCCTAGTTTGAGCCCCTCAGTGCGGTTTATAAGGTTTAGTTTCTTCTTTCTAACACTTGATTTTAAAGAATTTGTGTAGGGCTTTTCAACTGTTAACATCTATACTTTTTGGTTAAAGGCTACTTGGTACTTTTGACTTCTAATATATCAGTACTTTGACTTCTAATATATCGTTTATGTGTTCATTAACTGACGTGTTGTGTTCAGGCTGACGAGGGACAGGAGGAGTACATCTGTAGGATTGTTGAAATGTTTGAGGCAATTGATGGCTCACCTTATTTTGCAGCTCAGTGGTATTACAGAGCTAAGGATACCGTAAGATATTCTGAGATGTCCGCTACTACTATGTTTTTGGAAGAGTTTCTCTCAGGTTCATGAATGGACTAGATTTTGGTCTATTTGGGGTAGTTTTGGGTTTAAAATGAGCCCACTTAGATGATTCGTGTTAGTTTTTTTATTTTTAGTGTTTTGATCATCCCTGGAAAAAATCAACTTGCTTGCATATTATTAAGTGTTTTAGCAAATCATAGTTTTGTCTAAAAAATGACGGTATTTTTGCTATTTATTTTTTAGTTAAATGTGATTTATTTAGATACTAAAAAATGTTAAATTAATTTTATTAATAAATTGTTCAAATTATCAAAATGATCAATTAATTTTATAAATGAATAATTCAAATTATCAAAATGATGGATTTTAGATCCAAAATCTACTCAACTAAGCCGGTCCAATCTTCTTATAGACCAGGGAGAAGTATTCCTTTGTTTTTTCCTTTTCCTGGAATAGTGAGCTTATGTCGGGCTACATGTTTGTTTTCAGGTTATTAAGAGCAGTTCTAACCTTATTGACAATAAACGCGCATTCTTCTCCGAAATTAAGGATGATAACCCTCTAAATTGCCTCGTTGAAAGGATCAAAATTGTTAGACTTCCCTTGAATGTACGCCTCATCCCCGATCCTTGGAAAATTCATCCATTTCTTTGCTTCTGAATAAATATGGTAACCATTTTGGGATTTTTTAGCAGGTGGATTTGTCTGCAAAGGAAGCAGCAATTTCAAATTGTGACTATTACTGCGATATGTTGTATCTACTGCCATATTCCTCATTTGTGAACTTGCCACTTGGTATTTTCTCTTCTTTAACGAATACCAGCAATTAATTGTTATTTTGATTAAATATCCTTACGCCTTGTTTGATAATTCCATAATTGGGAATTGAATTTCATTAAAAATTTTGGTGCAATGTAATTCCGCCTTTGTTTGCCCAATTAAAAAATAGAGTAATTCAGTCCCCTTATATATTCTAGTAATTCTCTATATTAAACTATTAGATAAGTTATATCATATATCTGAAATTAAATGAGAAAATAACTATTACCATAGAATTTGGAATTATGGTATAACTAATACAATTCAATTTTACCTATGGCTTATACAATTTACTTAGATCATTTGTCTTATCCAACCGTACAATTCAATCTCACCGTTTATCTCATTCATTCAAAAATAATTCAAAAATCAAATGAGGCCTTCGTGAAAGTAGAGATGAACAAATTTCTTGTCCAAATTCATATAAAACTAGTTGTATGGCAGATAATGTGGGAGCTGGAAGTGAGTCAGATTCCACAATATCGAGCGAGGCCGACGTTGCAGGAGCAGTAGGTGGCGTCATGTTTGATAGTGAAGAGGTTTCGGAAATTGGAGAGCGCAAGAAGACAGAGATGTCACTTCTGGATCTCTACTCTGGCTGTGGCGCAATGTCAACAGGACTTTGCCTTGGCGCCAACATGTCTGGCGTTAATCTTGTCACTGTAAGTTCTTAATTAATGCTATTCCTCGAAAACCTTTTCCCCATTATCAGCTTAAGCTGTTTTCTAATTCTTTATCTATCCTATTTGTAAAATTTTGATTATTTAGGGTGTGATTGGACTTAAAGAACGCATTTTTTTGTGTGGACTTTTCCTCCCTTTTCTATGTTTTTAATTGAGTTTTTATGTTCAATTTTTTTTCTTCTAGTTTGTCTTGAAAATGGGAATTTAAGAAGTATGATCGTTAAAATTAAAGTTGAAAAAAGTTCATTTATAACGAAAAGTGTCGCAAAAAGCCTTTAGCTAATTTAACTTTTATACAAAATCATTCAAGCCATTTTTTTGGGCTTATTGGGATAGGTGAATTTTGTTAAGATTTAATTCGTCAATCTCTAAATGCAAACGAAAGCACAATCATGCACACATCAAAGAAAAAATTACACAATAATATGTGGTTCGGTATAACTTGCTTACATTCACGGGTAAGAGAGATAATCTAATATAGCCGTAGAGTGTACTACTTTAAAACCCGACATCCATAACTCGAGTATTGAAACAAATCTTATTTTCTCGCTCAAAGACCATTTTGGTGCCCTCGGTATTTTTTTCTCTTTTTTCTACATCTTTATCCTTTTGATTCAATTATCCTCTCAACCTACTATAATTATAAGATTCACATTTATAGGCAAAATTCTAAAATTTTAGTCACCATATAATTATAAAATTTTAAAACTTCACCCTTCATGTAATTAAAATTTTTTAATTATATGAATTTGTAAAATACAAGATATACTCATCAATCTCCATCTTGATTTGAATTCTGTAAATTATCTTAGAGGTAACTTGTATCGATGTCAATTCTGTTGGTATCGCCTATTCACCACACTCAAATCATTATGATCTGCACCTCTACACCGAAATGCCTGATACCAATTCACCGAGGTGTTTGCCATTACTTCATCTATTTGCCGAAATGTATTAGTTGTCAATCATCTATCAAATCAAGAAATCGCCATTTGATTTGATTCTACCTACAACTAATCTTGATTGTCGAATGTATTGCTTTATTTTTTTTCTTGTGCAAAATAAATATTCCTTGATCTATATGAATTGAGATAAAAAATATATCTGCGCTCTAGTCTCGTACCACAGCTTCAAATCGTTATCGTACCACAGCTTCAAATCGTTAATCACTGGCTCTGATATCATGTATTGGGATTTTAACACAAATTCTTGAATGGCGAATGCAAATGTAAGCAAATATCCACACACGAAAGAGAAAAATCACATAAGAATTTACGTAATTCAGCACAACCTGCCTACATTTATGGGTGAGATCTTTTGATTCAACTCTCCACGTACCTACTACTATTAGAATTATAAGGTTTCGATTTATAGGCAAATCCTAAAACTTAATCCCATATAATTATAAAATTTTATACATATTAGATTTTTTATGGATTAATGACTTTAGTCCAACCTAAATATATATAAATAAAATATTAATTATATGCGTTCACAAAATACAAGACACAATTCGTATACATCCATTATTCAACTCAAAATCAAAAGATCACTTTATCATTGCTTTTTTATGATGCTGTGTATAATGATTGATGAATTAGTAACTTTTAGTTGAAATTATTCTTTCAATTTCGTAAATTAGGATTGCATAAAAAATTCTGAAAACTGTGGATACTAGATTAAAATAATTGGCATTATTCTTATTGATCATAGGTTTTTTTGTTTTATTTAAACTTTTTTGATTATTTTTTAGTCATGTTATTTTTACTCTTTTGATTGATGATGACCTATGAAGCATAGACACTTTTACGAAGGTGGTGTGCTGTGTCGGACACGACACTCTTTGGACACTTCTAAATTTGTATTCAATAATTTTTAAATGTGTTTTAATTAAAAAATTAAATTCATAATGTCATACACTTTTTAAACGCTTGGCGGACGCTTCTTGAACTCTTTGAACACGTCTTATAAGATGAGTTTATCATAGTAATAATGTTTTTCATTTTTTAAAACGCAAATTATGTACACTAAATATATTTTGAAATATTTATAAGAGGAAATTTAAGACTTCTTAAGTTTAGGAGTGATATGTTATATATTTTTAATTACTATTGAATAAATTATTACATATTGAACATATAATAAATATATAAAAATATAAATTTTTAACGTGTTCTAGATGTGTCGTGTCTTGCATTTTTTGAACATTAACGTGTTAGCGTGTTCGTGACGTGTCATGTGTCCGTGTCTTTGCTACTTAGATGATGAAGTTAGAAATTTAAAAAGTAAACTCATTTGAATTAATGATCAAAAGATTAACTCAAAACCAAAAAAAAGGTAGATAAAGGCATGCACGGTTTCCTTTTAATCATGTTTCATACTCTTGGCCAAATATTGGACAACTTTATTCCTTTATGCAGAAATGGGCTGTTGACTTAAATGCATATGCATGTGAAAGCCTAAAATACAATCATCCTGAGACTGAGGTATATCCCTTTTCCTTAATTTTTTTTCCATCTCAACTCATTCTGTCATTTGCTTTGGATGTCTCTTGACTAATTATCCTCACTTTATAGGTGAGAAATGAATCTGCAGAAGATTTTTTGTCTTTATTGAAGGAGTGGAAGAAGCTTTGTGTCTCCTTCTCCTTGATAGGAAATGAGGATTCCAAGCAACAGGACGTAGATCATGTAAGTGTAGAAGATGAGGGTCAAGATGATGACAGTGATGGTGATGATGGAGAAGATGATTCTGAAGTATTTGAAGTTGAGAAGGTTTTGGCTATTTGTTATGGCGACCCAAAAGAGAACCAAAAGCGTGGATTGCATTTTAAGGTGCTCAGACTTGATTAAAAATCTAAGCTTTATGTGTGCAGTTTTACTTGGGAAAGAAACTTTGGCAAAGCCTCTACACCAACTATTATGCAAGCAAAAACATAATTTATTTTGCATTCCTAGGTTAGTCAAAAGCTGATAACACCCAATTGGAAATTCTTCATATTAATGAAGTTTTATCTAGATCCTTCTTATTTAGTTCTATAACAGCATATGTCGAAAAGCTTACTTAGGTTACCTTAAAATCTATGTCAGTTGTTCAAATAAATAGTTTGAGTACAATATTTTTTTCTTCCAAAGATATTTGTAAATACTTCTTATAATCTATGAATGCTTATTTCTCTCTCTATTTTTCATTTTAGATTCGTTGGAAGGGTTATGGGCCAGATGAAGACAGTTGGGAGCCTACTGATGGTTTGGGGTATGCCATAAGAACATAGAAAGTCATTCTAGGCTAATTTTCACGTTGCTATTTTTCGGTATATGTCATCTTGTAATCAATCTTTTGTTCACTAGTGATTGCAAAGAGCGAATGAAGGAATTTGTCACAAATGGGTTTAAGTCAAAGATTCTCCCTTTGCCTGTAAGTTTCCATCACGTTAGTTATTTTTGTTGTTTTATGATTCTTTCAAGTTGATTCTAATTTCTAAAATTTAAATTTTATTGTTTGAATATTGTTTAGGGTGATGTTGATGTTATTTGTGGGGGTCCTCCCTGCCAAGGCATAAGTGGATTCAATCGCTTTAGAAACAAAGAGAATCCTTTAGAAGATCCAAAAAATAAGCAACTTGTTGTTTTCATGGATATTGTGGATTATCTAAAGCCAAGGTTTGTATTGATGGAAAATGTCGTTGATATTGTGAAGTTTGCTAGTGGATTTCTTGGAAGATATGCTTTAGGTCGTCTTGTTGGGATGAATTATCAAGCACGACTTGGAATGATGGCAGCCGGTGCCTATGGATTGCCTCAATTTCGCATGCGAGTCTTCATGTGGGGTGCTCGTCCTACAGAGGTCATTTAAATGGACTCAATTTTCTAAGTTAATGCTTCTTATTTTGCTTTTATACCAACTAAATGTCTTTCTATATGCAGAAGTTGCCTCAATATGCCTTACCCACACACAATGTTGTTGTGAGGGGTGTTATTCCTACCGAATTTGAGGTATGTTTTGTAACATTGTTGTTTTTCTTGTATTTTAGTTATATTTGCAAATGATTTCGTGGTAAATCTTGATTTGGTAAATGTAGTCAAACACTGTGGCTTACGATGAAGGTCGAGAATTAGAACTAGAAAAGGAACTTTTTCTCGAAGATGCGATTTCTGATCTCCCTCCGGTATATTGACTAACCAATTACTAATGATTGTTTTCTATGATCTATTAGTTTGGCATATTCTAGGTAGTTAGTATCTATTTTTATCTTGAATTTGCTCATAAGGTCGAGAATGACGAGGGAAGAGATGAAATGTCATATGGGAAAGAACTGAAGACAGAATTTCAACAATTCATTCGATTGAGGAAGAACGGTAAGCCATCCTAATTTTTAGCCAAATCATTTTGTTAATTATTTCAATGCTAAAAATTGTTTATCAATATGAAATGTGGAAGTAATAAAGAGTTGTTCTTATCCTTCTTCTTTGGATGATGAAATGTTTTTTTAGTTGACTCCTTAACTTGTTTTCATTTTTAGTGAATTCCTCTCAAGTAGTCTCTTTCACAAATTAAAAAGTCTCAAGTGATAGGGTTTTCAATGTTAAAATGCCTATAGTCAGAATTGTTCCGTACAAACGTATGGTTTCTTTCTTATTTTAAGCTTTGATACTCTTTTATGTTCTTTAAACTTGTGGCAAGACCTTAGACAACAAGGGTTTCCCATGTTTTCCTAAAGTGGGTTTGGTTTTTAAATACATGTTTGGAAACAAATGTGACTTGTGTTGGCATACATTTTTTTTTGTTTACGAGTGTGGACTCAAGCATGGACAATGCACTCTAGGAAGAGTGTTTGATTTCCCTAGCACAGTCTTTAGACTGTTTACGCTATGTCTTATTATTGTCTTATTATTGGGTGCTCTAATTCATCACGTCTATTTGAATTTGGTGTTAATTTGAATTCCATGATAAATGTTTTGCAACTTCCTCTATTTGTGTTTTTATCAAGTGTAAAATTTTCCAACGCATTTACACTATGCAATGCATTTAAGCATTAGTATTTAGTGATCATCCTTTTGGCTTTTAACAGCCATGTTCTTGTTTCTTAGAGGTACACCTTTTTTTGAGAAATAGTACTAGTGAATAATGAAAGGATCTTTGCTGTCGATTTAGCGTCTGTTTAGTTGTTTGTGTCGGTATTAATCTATTAATAGCTTAGTTGATATTTGCAAAACTAATTTACAAATATCATTTACTGTGACCCTTTTCCAATACCATGCTTCTTTATATTTGAAGTGGATTTTTTGTATTTCAAGTTATCTAGATTTCTTATTTTAGATAGGCTAAACAAATATCATACTTCTAAAATACATTTTTTTTCGTTTGTTTATGTTTCTCTTGTTTTCTTTCATCTTTTGTAGAGTTGTTGAGTTGTTCACCATTTGAGTCCAAAGCATCAGAACTTCTTCTCTTTGATCACCGTCCTCTTCAATTGAACGATGATGATTACCAACGTGTCTGTCAAATACCAAAGAGAAAGGTTTGACAGCTTATGCTCGTGCTAAATACTAAAATAAAATTGAAATTCCAATCCCATCTTGGTTTATTATTTCATTTATCTTTTGTCTCAGGGTGCAAATTTTAGAGATTTGAAAGGTGTTAGGGTTCGTGATGATAACAAAGTCGAATGGGACCCGAACGTAGAAAGAGTGTATCTACCTTCAGGAAAGCCGTTGGTACGAGTGATCCTCATTTGTCTCTGGCTTAAAGTTGGCCTTTTAGTCTTTTTGGTTAATGTCATAAAAAAGTCGATTGTCAAATCACAACCGTTTTTCTTTGCATGGTGGTTGAAAAATCAAGCTTTCGATTTTCTTAAAGACCATTGTTTTTAGTCTGGTCTTTAGGTCAAGTTACCAAGCAAACCCTCTATGTTTGTTACAATTTTCTTTTTTGTCGAGTTGCTGCTTAAATCTGATTGTGTTGCTTGTGCGGACAGGTCCCGGATTATGCAATGACTTTTGTTGGAGGGTCTTCATCTAAGTAAGCCTGCTCATATCTTTCCATAATTTTGATTGTTGCTTTTCTTTCTTGCATATTCATTACGTGAAATCATGCAGACCATTTGCTCGGTTATGGTGGGATGAGACAGTTCCAACAGTAGTTACTAGGGCAGAGCCACACAATCAGGTGGCTTTCTCCCTTTACTTTATATATTAAAAAATATAAATATATTGGTATGCATGTACTTATTGATGTGTAACGCCGAGTCTTGTGTATTTTGTCAGGGTATATTGCATCCTCAACAAGACAGAGTCCTTACAATTCGTGAAAATGCAAGGTTACAAGGTTTTCCGGACTACTATAAGCTTTTTGGCCCAATAAAAGAAAGGTATGTTGTAGTCATTAATGGCTAATGAAACTATTTTCCCTTTTTAAACAATTGTAAATATAGGGAAGGGCAACATCGCTACGATAAGATTTGAATTGCGCATCACCCTCGTAAGGGAGCACCTCATCTGTTAGGACAAACCTTGGCCTTGATGGTTAATGAAACTAATTGCCACCATCTATATATATATATATATATAGAGTGTATGCCTCAATCTCAAATTCCCACTTTGAGTGTTTTCTGTTGCTATGAGATTAGGTTTGTCAAATTGGCATTGGAAACAGGTTGCCAAGTTAGCTTTATCCTTCATTCCATAATGCATTGGTTTCCTATGTTTTCAAGGACATTTGTGTAGGGATTTATAGGTGACAATAAAATTGTAAAGATAAGACGAGAAGATTAAAGTTGAAAATGTAAAATTATTTCTTTGTCTCTATTTTTTATTGATTAACAAAAATCTATTTTCAAATTCATAATCCAGTCAGACTAAATTTGAGTTTCTTCACCAAATTCTTAGGAAGACAAGACACAACTATAGTTATATTTATTAAACACTTATAATGTTTGTTACTGATAAAATTGCCCTTATAAACTAATATTTTCTATGCATAGAACGAAAGTATGTGCATGACTTTGTAGTGAAGTTAACCCATCTACAAAAAATACTCATTGGTATATGACTATATGTCTAGCATGATATGCCTTTTTTGGCATGAGATTTACAATAGTTTTTACTTGTTTTTTCCTTTGTAATACACATTTCGTGTGTTGATCTTGAGTTAAAACTAACACAAAGTCACGCACATTACTTAAGGCTTGCTAGGTGGGACTTATCTTATTGCCCCATTAAGCCTTAAGTACTTTACAATGTTTTTTTCTCTCCTATAAATGGTGAGACCCACTAGGAATTTCGTTGTATGGGGTCCACCACATGAGAGTGAAAGAGAGGGAGCAATGTTTTCGAAATATTGAATAATTGAAGTATTATGAAAGTAGAAATGGTTGATTTTAAAATCCAGAAAACCCTTTACTTGATATAGGTACATCCAAGTTGGGAATGCAGTGGCGGTCCCAGTTGCTCGAGCTTTGGGATATGCCCTAGCCATGGCGTTTCAGGGTTCGTGCGGTGAAGAACCATTGTTCACTTTGCCCAAGAAGTTCCCTAACATTCTCGGCCGCCTTTCTCCTGCATTAGAGGAGGATCATGTTTAGTTGTTGAAATTGAGAGCACTTCTCCATTGATCATTTTATCTCAGTTTCTATTGTAGGAACCATACCCATCATTTAGCTGTATCTTTAATGTATTCTTGATTTATTCAGCTCTCCTACGTACGCAGAATTAACTACAGAAAATAATTTAAGTCATCCATATGTATGTAAGAACAATAATATATGTAGGGTTCACATGCATATGAATTTCTGAGATTATTTATGGTTGGGTTATGTGTCTAATATTTTTCTTATTTATTTTATTTAGTTTAGCGTAAGCCTCTCTATCCTCCCTAAAATATCTTTTATTGGTACGGATAAACCCCTGGGAATCCAAATTCTTCTTTTATTGGTATGGATAGGCCATCCTGGAATGGCTGGCTTAATTGAGTGTTTGGTGGGACATTTTAAGAAATGTTGTGCAAATGCGATTGGTTTATATGTAGTGGTTGTTTGTTGGAAATTTTTAACGTATGTTTTTTTTTTGAAATTTGTGTTAGTTTATTTGTTTACCTGTTATTTACTGATTACTCAAACAATTTAAAAATAATCAGTTTTAGGGAAGCTTCATCACTTTCATTCGATGCTTTACTTTTTATATTTTAACATAGTTTTAGCTGTAACAAATTAAATTCTTTCTCAATATGTGTCTTATTAGTCATTGTAATGTCTTATTCCACACTTGTAGAATATGAAAAATATGTTTGGTATATAATAAAACAAGTGAGTTATTATTAATAATTTAGTTTAAGTATTTTAAGCTGTATTATTAAGTTTTTTATTTAAATTATTGGATTAGTAAACTGTTTGGGTTGTTATAGTTATTGGAATGTTTAAAAATTTGATTTTTAATAAGGTTAGTTTTCTTTAAAAAAAAAGAAACTAGATTGATTGAAATAATTTTTTTAGGGTAAGTTTTTTTTTTTTGCATTTTATTAAAATGTTTAATTTGTTCTTATTTTTTATTTTTAAGTAGAAGTATTTGAAATAATCACATGATAAATTGGAAATGTCAATTAGGGGCCTGGTTCTATAAATAAGAGGATGTTGTAAAATTAGTATAGTGTGACAACAAATTAAGTGGACTCTTAATCCAATTATTTGAATATTTGAATAACTAGTCTAATAATTTAAATCAAAATGTTTAAAGTTTAAGTTACAATTATAGCACCAAGGTTTCATTAAATATTGGTTTTATTTTCTATTCTTTCGACATTGGATGAAATATCGAAGTGTGTATCTTTTCAGCTTATTTGTTTTTAGCTTTTTTATCTTTTTATTTATTAGATATTTTAAAAATACCAAATAGGAGCCTGTTTCTTTAAATAAAAGGTTAAAGTGTGAAAACTAGTAATTAGATTGCATATCGATTCAAGTAGATTAACTAATTCAATTACTAGAATATTTAAATAAAGAGTTTAATAATGTGATTCAAAATGTTTAAATTTTAAGTAAATAGTTGTAGCACCAAGATTTCATTATACATCAGTTTTATTACTATTCTATTGAGGCAGGATGAGATATTAAAGTGTGTCCTTTTATGTAGCAATGGAAATAAAAATTTTATTTTCAAAACAATCAAAAATATATTCTTATGCATAGTTTTGATTTTTGGAAACAATTGAAGTTGTTTGTAAATTTAGCAAACAAAAAAATCAACATCAACAAGTTTTTAACACTTGTTTACAATTTTTTTTAATAAAAATAAGCAGCGATGAAAAATAAAAACAGTACTACCTATTAATCAAAAATGAAAAAATTTAATTAAAAACAAATATAGAAAACAAAAAATCTAGCTTATTAATTTGTTTTGATTTATTTTTTAACTTTTCTTATTTTTTAAAATTTTGATCAATTATTTTTTAATTTTTGGATTTATCTTGATCAAAGAAATTTTGAAATTATAAAACTATAAAATAATATATAAATCACTAAAAAAAAAAAACAAGAAAAAACAAATACCCAAAATTAATGCCCACTCGTTCCGTGGAAAATTTTCAACCACTCGTAGTCTCGTACACTGGCGATTTGGGTGCGAATTCAATAGGTTTAAGGCAATTGGCGGTTTTATTAATTTCTTGCAATTTTTTTATTATTTTTTTATTTTATTTCGCGTATTTTTTTATTTTTTGATGAAATTATAATACTTTTTTGACTGCTCATGATGGTGTTTGAAATTGTTAAAACTAATATATTATAGATTATAAGTTATAACAGAAATTATAAGTATTTTATAAAAATTATAATTTTTAATTGAAATAAAAAATAATAATTATAATTTGTAATAAAAATTATAATTTATAACTAAAAGTAGTACCAAGAAATTAAAAGCTAGTAGCTCTAGCTTTTTTAAACACCCCCACAAAATTGCCTTGTGATGGGACTAAGTTTCAGCAATCACTTAGTCCCAACCACAAATGATAAAAATACATACACAGAGTACTGAATTTAGGCACACGAATTTATAAGAACAAATCTCAACATTTGTTAAACACCAAGTAAAATTACAAAAGAAACACTATAAGCAACTCACGCCACTTTTTTGTTTGTCTAGTTGCCAAGCCATGCCTACATATATAGGCATGTTATAGTTAATAGCAGTTACTAGTAGTTACAAGCAGTTTCTACAGTGGATATTCTCCAACTGTTAAGCACATGTGCAGAAACAATGAAGAGTCCCACGCCCTTTTGACACTTGTCTCCTATTGAGCATTTTCAGCAAATCTCCTAGAACCGTCAATAACTGCCCATGATTCCTGAGACACGCCACAATGTACTGACATGTTGATCAAGTAAAACCCTTATGAAATAATCGCTCATAACTGCTCACATTGATTTGGCACATGGGCTTGACCATGCACAGACATGGGTTAGCAGTTGTAACTGTCTAGTCATGTGCAAGGCATGCTCCAAAGTGTTCCATGCCACTGGTAGTGCGTTGAAGTAGTGTCAGCTTCCTAACTAATGTTAGTGTCGGTTCATTGTCAGCCATATGCCCATTGAGCTATCTGCTAGTATTAAATCACAAGCCATACAAGTACCCGCATCTATGCATCGCGAATTGGTGCCTTTACGTGCTAAGTATTTTTGCCATTCTTGTTTAAGGGTAGAGTGACAAGCTTGTTGCCACAAGGCCATCTCGAATAATATTGCATGCTCTTCTCATGCCACCAAGGATTGGCAAGGGTATGAGGTGCTACCATATGCCACCCAAGAACACTCATGTCAGGGTGCTAACAAACCACCCCCGTTAGAAGAAGCCGATGTCCTCGTTGGTAGGGATTTTAAGTATTGCCGCACTTGATTTTCAAATTACCAATGCTTCACATCTTTTTCCCAGCTTGCTTCAGAATCTAACAAATCTTTCTATGTAACTAGAAAATAAGTTTGCCTATTTTTCTTATTTTGGCCATTCGTTCAGTGATTCAAAATCATTTCAGCATTGTTCTTGAATTGTTTTCTGATTACAGGAGGTACTCTCTGAACTTACTTCCTTTCCATGTTCACCAAGTCCTCTTGAAACAGCTTCAAGAAACTCGCATGACCATCTGTCTGTGGATGATTGGTAGTGAAAAATTCTGATTCGAAACCCAACAAGTTAAACAGTACCGTCCAAAATCTTACCGTGAAATGAGTGTCCATGTCACTCACAATGTCTTTGGACAAACCAAAGTATTTTACCACATACTTATAGAACAATTCAGCAGCAACGTCAACGGGACATGCAAGTAGGGTAGGGATAAACACAGTATACTTAGAAAAACGATTGACAACTGCCATGACAGAACGCATACTATCGACCTTAGGTATACTCGACATGAAGTCTCTTTTTGCGGGAAGGTTTTGAACGGTGCTGTTTAACTTGATGGGTCCTGAGTTAAAATTCTTCTCTGCCAATTATCCACATATAGATGGTCAGACTAAACAGATGAATATGCTGCTGGGGTGAGATGAGCATAAAAAATATTTTTTTGACTAAAATATAATTTTTTTTAAAAAAGAAAAAAAAGCTAATAATTTGTATTCATATTGCTTATTTTTGTGTTTAATGATTTTTTTAAAAATTTTTTTTGATCATTTTCTTCACATTTCAAGTTCCTACTCAGAAAAGTATATTTTTAATAAATATAAAAAAAGCTTTTAAAAATACAAAAAATAAACAAAATTATCCAAACTTAGCCTAAATGGATCCAATAATCGATCATATGTACGAAAAGACAGGGTACGAATGCAACATTATACTTGGAAAAAGATGTACTTAATAAAAGCTGTTGAAAATAATGAATTCAATTGGCCATTTTCTAAAATCTAATTGGCTATTATTTTAGAATTAATTTCTAAATTCAATTGGTAATTGAATTTCAGAATCAATACCATTCAATGACAATTGATTTCTTTATTCAATTATTTCTTAACCCTCTATAAGAGAAGTTCTATATAAGAACTCCTTTTGTATTCTGCAGAGATATGAGGTATGTACAGAGGTGAATATGAAAAATAAAATACATGGAGAGGAGAAAGAAAGAAAGACCAGATTATAATTGCAAGTTGTGAGAGAGAGAAAAACAGACGAAGTACGTTCAAATAGTTGATCTTTGGAGGTGTTTCAACGTTCGGATAAACCGTTTTATCCTGAGAGAGTGACGCTGGTGGAGATACCTACAATACCCTTAGTTTGTGGTAAATCGTTTTTAAGGAAATTACGTTTGCAGGACTCGATTTGCATATTCTGTTCATATTATTTTTCTGCAGTTTCGTTTTCTGTAAATTCAATTTATTGTAATCGTTAAAACTTAATAAATATTTATTTTTTAGACCACCGAGCATATATTGTATTGTTAATATTCTCCAACAATAGCATAATTAAGTGAACTATTAAATGATAAACAAAAGTTTAATATAAACAAAAATAAATAAAATAAAATAAACTAAGAAAATCATTATAAATAATTGGACCCAATTGGCTGCCTACCACAACTAGTTACCGGGAGCTTGCAGCAGGTCTAAGGCCACGTTTGGCAATTAGCTTTAAGTTAGTTTAAAGTTATTTTTTTTGTCTTTTTGCTTAAAAGCCTAAAATGCTAAAAAGCATTATTTTTTAACTCAAAAGCTTTTAGTCTTTTTGCTATTTACATAATTTTTTTTATATTTTTAAAAAATATCATAATTTTTATTATACACATCTATTTTTTTTTATAAAAATTATATTTTCAAAATGTACTCGCCAAAGTCTTTCAAACAAAATTCATATTGAATATAAAATTAACTAAAAAAATTTAAAAAATTATAATAATTTTAAGCAATTTTTTTTTGTCTTTTGACTTAAAACTATTTCAAGTCTTTGACTTAAAAGACACCCCATACCTCCAACTAAAAGAACTTGTTGTTTTTTTAATTTAAAATGATTTAAAATAAAAAATCTCAACTTAAAATTAATTACCAAACGAGACCTAAATTTTTATAACTAGAATTTAGAATTTGTATATAAACAAAACACATTTTGATTTCTCTAATCATAAAGTATGGTATTGGTTGCCAAATTGTACTTCTATCCAAAATGAAAATTTAAATTTAAACGACAATATGTTTACGACTATGTGTGAAATCCACTAATCATTGATACACCCACACAGCATAAAAAATTAGATTTAGCTTGTTTTGCCGGATATAAGTCATTTTTGGCAATAGTATTTATAATTTGGTCATGCTAATTTTGATATTTTATTTTACATCGATGGAAAATATAAATTATTATGTCTGATATATAAAAAAATTTAAGGGTTACTACTAATAACTTAAGTTTATACATTTTGTGTTACGTTGTTAAGCTTTATATTCGTATTATTAGGTCAGTGGTCTACTTGAATCGATAAAAATAGTATCAGAGCTAACTTTGGTTCTTGTGACGGGTAACATGGCAGTGTAGATAGAGGAGTAAATGCTCTGAAAAGAGTTAGAGTTACTGATATTGTATATCTTGTGCACACTAATGAACTGCTCGTGTCGACTTATCACGGGATGAGTCTTCCACATCAGCATGATAATATGGCTGTTAAAAAAAGTTGCCTAGTTCGTAAAATTGGTCAAAACTGATCTAAAACGACGATTCAATTATATATTTTTTAGTTTACCGGTTTGGATCTAGTTTGCAAAAATAGAGAATCGTATGATACAGTTCAATTATTGATTTTAGTATTACGGTTCTGATTTCAAACCAAACTGTTTGAAATATGTTATAAAATTAAATATTCTAAATTTATATATATATATTATTTTGGATTAATTTTTTCGCAAGTTTATAATAATGCAATGGCTATTCCTACAAGTTTATAATTATATTTGTTTATTTTTTTATAACTTCAAATAGATTTTACCCCTTCTATTTTATGATACTCTCTCAAAAAATTTGTATTTTTTAGATGGTTATAGAATCTATTGTATTACGTTGTTAATTAGAATATTCATGTCACTATTTTTAGTATTTTAGAATGATGAACTGGCACCATTTCGAAACTGATTCGTTTTACAAGTTCTATTTCCGTTCGACTTCACTAAATTCAACGGTTCGAATCGATTCCAAAATTCATGCAATCGATAGTCACGATTCGATTATCAAATTTATTAAGAACTAGACTAATTCGTTTCATGCACACCCTACATGATAAGACTTGAGATAGCTACCATGAAAGCCTGAGTGAATTTGTATTCGCAAATGAGCTGCTATCTAAATTCAAACTAAGGACGCGACGAGGACGTCACGTATTTAAGTTGGAGATATTATGATATCTCATCCCACATCGACGAGAGATAGAAATTATGTCCGGTATACAAAAAAACCTGTAGGCTATTACTAATAATTTGAGTAAGGGCGTTTTGGACCGTATTGTTAGACTATTTATTTAAATTATAGGGTCAGTAATTCACTTAGGTCATTACACTATAACCGCGGCTCAATAAGTAGTGAACAATAAGGTAATAGAGACAAAAATTGTTAATATTAATATACTTTTAGGAGGAGTGTACTAATTTTACAAAATATCTATACACGTTTTATCTACTTTATACCATTCAATGGTCGCCAGTTAGCTTAATTATTTAATTCTTTATAATTTAACGCTTTTAAATGTTCATATTTTTTACTTAGTATACTTATTAATATTGGTATTTATGCATCGTTTAAAATTCTTTTAATACATTAAATGACCGTACAACTCACTGGGCACTTTGTAGCTCTCCATATAATTCACACAATTTCTAATAAAATTACATTGCCAAACACCAATGGTGGTGTTTGACAAAGTATTGTTAGAAACTTATAGATTATAGTTTGAAATAAAATTTGTAAGTATTTAGTAAAGATTGTAGTTTGTAACTAAAATAGAAAAAAAATTAGTTAAAAGTTATAATAAAAATTGTGAGAATTGAAAAAAACTTAAAGCTTATATTTAAAATTAGTAGGAAGAAACTAAAAGGTACTACCAGTTGCATTTTTAAATACCCGAATTAAGTGATTGGGTTATGCTCTTAGGAGTGTAATTTTAGCCCGAGACTTGACCCAGCTCAAGCCTGGATATAAGTTTTTCGGGATTGGGACTACTCCAATGAGCCCGTGGGCTGCCTCGGCCCTGGCCCGTCTTTTGAATTTTTAACTTTATAACAATAAAAACTTATAAAGTATGAATTGTAAACTTAAAAATTAAAAAATAAATAAAGTTTATGAGCTTAAACTCAATCCATTTTGAGGACCTAAGTTGTATTGTTATTTTTGTTTTTATAATGTGTAGATCAATTAAATAAAAAAATAATATTAATTAGAATTGCCTCAACAGTGAAATTTCCATTTTACAAGTGTTGTGAGTGGTTAACGGTCAAATTGCCTCATTAGTGCATAAACATTATGATACCCCTTCACATGGGTGGGGGAATAATTATTCTTAGTATCAGAACAGTAGGCGATAAGTTTAAGTGATACTTTTATTTAATATGTTAGTTAAAAAATTTACGGTAAATATATTTATTGAGTGGTTAAAAAATAAAAATTAATATATGTAGATTGTAATTATTTATTTATTAAAATATATCACGTAACATTACCTACATGAGGAGATGTTTGTCAAAGTTTTTGACTTTTTGCTATTAATTTTAACTATAAGTTATAATATTTTTTAAACACTCACAATTTATACTATAAATTTTAATTAATTTTATTTTAATTTTAATTATAAATTATAATATTTATCAAATACTCATAATTTTTATTATAAATTATAAATTATAAATTACTAATTTTAACCATTCTAAACACACACCCGAAGTAAGGGTATCTAATAATTCGCCCACATGGGGGTGAGCTCTAAAAATCCACTGGGCAAATTACTTTTAGCCCTATTTGGGATGAAACATAAAAATTTTGCCTTATTTTTATTTATTTATTTTATCATTTGGTAAATGTTGTAATTTATTTGGATCTTCTTGATATGAGAAATTAGAAAAGTAAGTTTTTTTTAACAAAAAGATAATTTTTTTATTAAAGACAAAAAAAGGCTTATTATCTTATTCTGTCTATATATTTTTTTTTTGTATTTTTGAACTTTTATACTTTGACAAAAGTTTTATATTTTTAAAACACGTCTCAATAAAAATAATTAAAGAGGGTTAAGCTTCTTTGCAGTTTAAAAATCAGATTGTACCATGGGTTTTACTGTAACGATCAAAATTGTTTATTTTATAGTTTTTAGTGTATGTATTATCCATATAAAATATTTAAAAATAAAAAAAATTAATTAAATATTTTAAAGCGCTCAAACACATATTATTTCTCTTCAAAAGGAACAATGTAAGTTTTACACATCATAACTGCACGGTGTAGTCTACCGTGTGGATTTGAGTCGTTGATGCAAAAAAAGAAAAGAAAAATATAAAAGTTAAATAAAAATTAAAATAAACAAATAAATAATTTAATTAAACCAAACATTATATTAATATACTGAGCAAAAATTTACTTATTATGAAAACAATAATTCTTGAGATAATTAATTATTAGTCTCATTTTAAAAACTTGCCTTAGAATAGATTCCCATCACAAATTGAATAACTCAATAAGTCTTGTTTTTAAATATTATTAAAATAATAAATATATATACTATTTATACATGCAACATGTTATATATATTATATGTGATTTTGATTTTTGAATAGTCATTATTTAAGCTAATATTT
>JAOTRH010000025.1:5787831-5838212 GCA_034768845.1 Heliamphora exappendiculata
TCACATAAATAATCAATAACCTATTTTGTACGCCAAAGTAATTGGACAATGCTGCTTTCTGTAACAACATACCCCCATTACGGTGTCTAATAAAGTAGTCTGTTTATTGATCATTAACTGAGTACTCTCATCAAACATATCTGACAATAGGAAGAGATAAAGAGAAACAACCACCACAACATGCGCATGGAATGTAAAGAAACCCCTGGATGACAAAAGCCACTGGAACTAAAGTTGGTGAACCCACTAAAACAATCATAAACAATTATATTCGCATAAAATGGAACTAACGTGAAAAGGAACATCACCTGTTGTTCCATTCAACTTTTACTCCCTTTTTGAGTTTGGCATATTCCTTAAATAATGAAAGGCTAACTACACCTGTCAATTCGTAAATCTTCAAAAGGTAAAATTCCACCTCTTTAAAAGGTGCCAAAAGTGCTAAGTAAAGTAAGATCATTTCAGTTTTCACTCTTGGACTCAAATAATTACATGAATAAAATAAAAAATGAAAAAGAAAGTCACAGGGAAATAAACATATCAAGAAGCAAATCAAATCCCTAGATCAACAGATGAAGAAGAGTGATCAAGACGCTAAAATGAAGCAAATTAACATATCAAGAAGCAAATCAAAACCCTAGATCGAGAACAGATAAAGAAAGCCGCAGTAAAAGCAAATGAAAAACCCCCCAAACCAACAAAGAAGTAAGTAACAAAAACCCTAAATCGATATTCAAGAAGCGAAAGAGAAGAAAAGTAGATCAACCAACACAACGAAAAGAAATGCAAGAAACATACCCCAAAGAAGAAGCCAATATCGCTCGCGAGGTCCACCCAGATGCAAGATTCACAATAGTCTAGGATTAAATAGGGAAAACAACAGATCAAGAAAGCCGCAGTAAAAACAAAATCAAAACCCTTAAACCAAAAAAAGAAGTTAGCAACAAAAACCTTATCTCAATATTGAACAAGCAAAAGAGAAGAGTAGCAAGATGCGAACCTGAATCGGTATTCACGATGCCAAAAAGAAGAGGAGCAGCTGAGAAAGCAAGAAGATCGAGAAGCACCAACTGAAAAGCGAAGAGGGGAAACACCCAGGCACCCCAGAAATTGCGGACAGCACCAACCCTAGCAATAGGATGCTTGAACAACACGCACAACAATTGTTGTACGTTGGGTACCAAAATGGGTACACGAAGAAGCCCCACGAGCGCTCCAAGCTCTCCAGCACAAGCACATGCTGGCCATTTGACTCTCTTGCCCAAGAGAGTAGCCAAAATTTCATCAAAAACCAAGAAGAGAAGGCCGAGCAGCAACTGTCCAGCAAGAGGATAGTATGGTCCAAAAAAGAGTAAGCCACCGTACAACTTAGCATGCTTATATACTAGTAACATGATATGCGTGTGTGTGTGTGTGTGTGAATGTAATGCAATACCGTGTCGTACCGTGTCCACCTTTTAGTGGAGTCCGTCATATCCTATAATTAAGAAAACCAACGAGTCCGGTATCTAAACACGTCAATATTGAGGGTCTTTCCGTAAACTGCCATTCATACCAAAAAAGCAGCCTTAGATGGAGCTTCTCTCTTCCATTTACATTCATCATAAAGCACATCATTCTATAGCTGGCTAGACACTCATAAAAAGTCATCACCCCAAATCTACTATTGCGTGAATTCCCCCTATAGGAAGATCTACTCCGATACCTCTGCCCTAGTACATATTCAGGATCCCCAACATGCTTACTAACTAATCTAATCCCAACCCTGCACAGCCCTTTCCAACTCAATGTTCCACAACGAATTATCTCACCCTCAACGAGCATAATCAGCTACTGATGTCTCCTTTTCCCTGGAGAGATCAAATATGGCAACAAAAGCATTACACAGCACCACACCACCTATCTAACCAAAACTGAATCCGATTATCAATGTCCGCCTCAAAGAAGATGTGCTTGGAGAATTCATCCCAAATATTGCAAATACCCTTCCACATCGCCCTACGATGTAGCACCAAGTACCAACACCTTAGGAGTGACCCAGCTGCCCCATAAAAGCATACTTACAGCATATAGCACTCCCCACAAAACCTGTCCCTCTCACAAGCATACCACCATAGCCATTTACCCAACAACACCTTATTAAAAAGAGCAAGTCTCCTCACCCCTGAACCATGCTCTTGCATCAATGAGCAAACAGCATCTCACCCTACTAGATGATACGTAAAACTACTTCCCCGAAGAAATCAGTCAACAACTTCTCTAACTTTTTTAGCCACATAACAGATACAGAGAAAAATGAAATAAAATCAGTCAGAAGGCCAAACAAGGTAATTTTAACAAGTGTGAACTTATCTCCCTTGGACTCCCACCCTGCCAGTCTATGTTTGAACCGCTCCACAACCCCATTCCACACAAGGTACTTTTAACAAGCGTGAATTCATCTCGCTTGGAGAGGTACTGATGCTACCACCCTGCCAATCTATGTTGGAACCACTCCACAACCCCACCAGTCCACACGCCGTTAGCTTTAAAGGCGGTCCCTAATGGCAGCCTAAATAGGTAATTGGAAAGGTCCCAGCCCTACACCCAAGGATAGCAGGAAAATTATCCACGCCCTCCATGTCTCCAACCAGAATAAGCTCAAGCTTACCAAAATTCACCAGTAAACCAGACACAGCAACAACAGAACAAGACACACCATAAAAAGCCCATCTAATTAGGATTAACCCTACTAAAACCACTCTGTAACATACAGAAGATGAGAGATAATCAATGGAGATCCCTGCACAGTGCTAATCTTAAAACCCGTTGAGCTAGCATGCCTCCATCCATCGCCTTACAGATCAAATGACTGAAAGCCTCCATAACAAGATTGAAAAGCAAAGGTGAAAGAAAATCCCTTCGTCTCAATCACCAAAATATCTAAAAATTCAAAAGGCCCAGCATTCCCTGAGACATATATACACACTGTAAAGATGTATCACTGAATCCACTCCCTCCACATTTCACCAAACCCCATCCTCTACAGTAGATAAAAAAGGAACCCTCAATAATGGTTATACACTTTCTCAATATCTAGCTTCCAATAGATACAAAAGGAACCCTCAAAATATTTGAAATTCCTCAGGGCATTGTTCATTATAATCAAGAGAAATTAGCGATGCAAGTGACGGAATCTGGGTGTCTTGTCAATTTCGCCCTTGTTCTACTCTCTCGTTCTTCAAAGCTAGAATAACAATCCTCTCATTAAGCTGCTGTACGGAAAATGAATGGAAAATGTGGATTTTTGTAACGCAGGACATATTGCTTAATCTCACACGCTTTGGAAACTAAAGCATTATGACTAAATTCCCAAATATTATTGAGATTCTTAAGTTACACCTAAGTCTCCTCTAAGCATGGTTACCTATGTCTGACCCATTAATCGATTCATGAATTATACTGGCAATCTTTTGGGAGAGGCTCCAAATTACGCCCATCTTATAAGAAAACTACACTTCCACAATTCCAAAAAGAGTTTCTCTAGCATAGGTATTCTCGCTCACTGCCCCTCTCTCTCCCCACTAAAAGGCTGCGCAGCTCTCCCCCTCTCCCCACTGGTGGTCTCACACCATTAGTGTCCACCATCTTCACAGCTCACCTTACTGCGGCCACTTCTGATATCCACTATGCACAATCTACACAAAGTGGCAGAGTAAAGAAGAACAATTTGCAAATGTTTGAAGTGAACCTAAGTACATTGATAATATGCACAGTATCCAACAGATAAACAAAGAGAAAGGCAGTTGCCTCATCTCTTCAATAATAAAACTCTAAGCTTCTCTCAGAAAAAAAGAACAGGAAATTGGCATGACAAGTAAAAGCCAATATCAAGGAAAGCAAACATCTAAACATAGAAACTACCTGATAATGATCAACTTCTTCTACTAATAGGCCAAAAGCATTCTTGGCCTGTCATCATGGCATAATTCCAGATCAAGACTTCAACAATTTGGTGTGGCTTTTTTAGTGGAATTCTGCGATAAAGATTAGCAGTCAACTCCTCTTCCCCCCATGTGAAGTAAAAAGATGGGGAAAAAAAGAATACTAAAGCATTATGGGATTGAAAACTTCAAAAGATATAATCTCCTCACCATTCGTTGGATAATAGAGCTGCAAAGTATATTGCTCAGCTACTTATTTGCAGGTTGGAAACTTTTAATTTCATTCAAACGGATTACTGAGTTCCCAATAAACAGATACCCTCTGTCTTCCCAGGGATAAAACATTCAGTGTGCCTTGATCAAGTAGCGGAACTGTCAACTTGATGAAGATACAGCCATGGCTCTCAATTTATCAGCAACCTGATCTACATTGATAGATTTGTCTACTTTTGACAGTTCTCTGGCCAGGATTACATATGTTTGGAAATCAAGACTACAATTGTTAGATTCCATAATGTGAAGAAACTCCATGCACAGATTGAATTCCCCATCCTTGAGCAACCCATCAATCAAGATAGTCCAAACAATCTCATTGGAATTCCATTGTTTCTCAAGCATGTTTTCGAACAAAGCTTGAGCTTCTTCAACCCTGCTTGCTTTGCAGAGAGCACAAATGAGCGCTCTATAAATGGATAAACGAGGCTCGAAACCTCTAACAATCATCAAATTAAAAATTTCTAGAGCACTCTCCACTTTTACACTCTTGCAATAAGCACCCAAGAGAGAGCTGCAAATCTCTTCATTAGGGCTCAAGCCTTTCTCTTCCATGCTTTTCACCAAATGGTTTGCCTCATAAGTTCTGCCATCTCTACACAAGCCAGTGACTAAGGTACTGTAGGTTTCAACTGTAGGTTCACAGCCATATTCAGACATTCTAGCTAAGAGATTACAAAACATTTCAAAACTGAAATCCTTCTCCTCTGAACTGAAACTATATGGTGCTTCATGTTGGACTGCGACTTTTTCTGCCAGTAAATGACATTCTCTCCACAATCCCTTCACCAATACAGTGAAAGTTCGGTAGCTTGGTTTGCAGTCCACATCACTCATGCGTCTTAGAAGTGAAAATGCATGATCTAGCCTACCAAGCATCACAAATCCATCAATTAGAGAGGTAAATGTCACAAAATCTGGAACCAATCCTTTCCTATCCATCTCTTTAAGTAACATCTCTGCATCATCAACCTTGCCTTCCAGACATAACCCATAAATGAGTGAACTGTATGTATATAAATTTGGAGAACAGTTCTTTTTTTCCATTTCATGGAAAATCTTGAATGCAAGATGCGTTCCACCATTCCTACAAAGCCCATCAATCAAAATTGTGTAGGTAATGACATTTGGAAGCAACTCTTTCTCTGACATCTTATTACATAGTTTCTCTGCTTCAGAAAACCTATTTGTTTTGGCCAAACCATTTATCACAGCATTGTAAGTTTCAATGTTTGCTTTGCAGCCCTTTTCCTCCATCTTCTCAAGTAATGACAAGGCAACATCTACTTTCCCGTCCTTACAGTGGCCATCAATCAGGGCAGTATAATTAAACTCATTTGGATTCAAACCTCGGTCCACCATTTCATGGAAAAGTGTTGTCGCCAGATCAAGCTTGCCTCTTTTGCAAAACCCTGAAACAAGTTCTGAATAAGTCCATTCATCAGGTTCACATCCATTCTCCTTCATCAAATCCAATAATCTCAAAGCATTGTTCAGATTCCCCAGTTTAAGGTATCCATTAATAAGTGTATTGTATGTTACAATTGTTGGAAGGAGGCCTATCTTCTGCATTTTGCTGAAGAGAACCATTGCCTTCTCGATGTTTCCTACCATGCATAATCCCTTTATGATTTCGTTGTAGGTTCCAGTGTTTGGCAAGCTATGATGTCTTCCCATCCAATTGAAAATGTTGAGAGCAGCAGTGAATCTTCCTCCAGCACACAACTCGTTTATTAGGGCATTGTATGTAACTGTATTTGGAACCAAACCCTCCTTCAACATCTTGTGGTACAATCCAATTGCCACCTCAAGTTTACCCACTCGAGACAACCCACTAATCAGAGCTGTGTATGTCTGCACATTAGGGTAACAACCCCTTTTCCTCATTCTGGCCACAAGATCAATAGCCTCCTTCACACACCCAGTAGCACATAATGAGGAAATTGGGACGGTGTATGTATAAACTGTAGGTTCAATGCATTTCTCAATCATTTCCTCAATCATGTTCAATGCCTCATCAACCCTCCCATCGCTGCAAAGCCCATTTATCAGAGTTGAATACGTTACTGAATTTGGATCACAACCTTCCTTCACCATCCTCTCAAAAACCTGAAATGCTGCAACTAAATTAAGGTTTCTGCAATACCCAAGAATCAAAGACGTATAGGTAAAGACATCGGGTTTCAAATCATACTGAAAAATTTGACTTAGAATCAATTCTGCCACCTGAACCTTTCCCTTTTTGCACAATATATTAATCATTGTATTGAAAGTTAGTAAACTTGGTGTAATCCCGCTATTCAGCATTTGCTTATATACATTTTGAGCGGCACCAACCATCTCAAACTTAGCTAATTGAATCAAAAGAGTGTTACAACTATATAAACTATACCCAAAACCTTTCGTACTGACTTCAGTGAGATAATCAATAATCCGGCCAATCTCCTCCTTATTTTTACAAGCTTTGATCATCAAAATCCTAACCTGATCCGCCGGCACAAATTTCCTATCGCGAATAAGCCTATTTACCATCGACCTGAAACAGTTCAAGTTGTGTTCGTAGAAAGGTCTCTTAGAAACCCAGTAAAAGAACTGCAAAGCCGTTTCGCTGCTCTTGTGGGTATCGATAATCTCAGCGACGTGGTGAGGCTTGAGATTGGGACTCAAACGATCGAGTTCGGGGCTTTTTTGCCATTGAAGGTCACAGAGGATGCCACAGACCTTAGAGACCAAATCCGGGAAGCGTTCACAGGATGAGTATTCGAATTCTGAATCAATGTGGGGTTTCGATGAAAATTTGAGAAATTTGTGAGAACCCAATAGAGGGAAGTGCTTATGGAGGTGAATGAGAGATTGCGTTCGAAGAGTTCTTACCATTTCGGGCGATGAGAGAGGTCATGAGTTGCTGCGGGGAGTGGCGGCGATTGAGGAGGTTGTGTTATTTGATTCCTGGGGTTTATTTACAGACCAGAAGGGAGAGAGTGTTTGAGTTCGGGGAAATGATATACGTGGTCGTTGAACGACCAGAGCTGTGTTAGAGTGAGAGAGAGGCCCCGGCAGTTCGTTTTGAACGCTAGGGTTGTTCTGAAAATCCTTCCCGGTAGCATACTGCAAATTGCTTTCCCACTGTAATATTGGCCTCGTTTGGTAATTTTGGATTAAATAAGGTTTTTTTGTTTGGATTAAGCCAGATTTTTTTTGTTTTGATGCACTTTAAGTTAAATAAAAAAATATTATTTGATAAATTTAAAAGGCAACTTAAAATTAAAAAATAATAAAGTAATATGTTCCAGTTTAAAAAAGATTTAAGTTAAAGATAATAAATCAAATACTTTCAGTAAAAAAAGTTATAAATTTTTTTATATTCGATATAAAAAAATTTTGATAGAATTTGATGGATAAATTTTAAAAATATAATTTTTAAAAAATATATATATATATATATAATAAAAATTATAATAATATTAAAAATATATAAAAATTGGCAGGCTCTTGAAAATGAGTTGGCTCAGGCATATTAGTGGTCCTCAATATCTTGCATCGGAGTTGTTCAACATGTATTTCATTTGATAAATTCTAACAACAAAATAAATTTTATAAAAAAATATATAAAAAATAAAACATTACAATATTTTTCATTTTAAAAAACTAAATTAAGAGGTGCCCTTATTACTCCCTTTGCATCATGCTTGATAAAGCAAATTCCATGTATTTTCAAAATTCGGTTAGTCAAAAATAATAATTATTTATAAATAACAATTATATATTTTTACTTTTAGTTTTTTCAAGTTTTTTTTTTTACAGTATAATAACTATTATCAAAGTTTATCATTTACTAAAATACAAAATTTTGGGGAATTAAAATTGATCGTATAATCTAATACATAATCGAGATCACCCAAACAATAATAAAGTTCTTTAGTGATAAACTGTTGGATCTGTCTTCAAACTAATAGATTAATCCATTCACCTATTTCTCTTGAATGGTTTTAAATAGTTTGACAAGCCAATTAATTAATCTCAAAACAGATGGATCCGTTGAATTTACAGTTAATTTTCTTACCTTCTCAACGCATACATGTTAAAAATTATCGTTGATCACGTCCACGCAAGACACTAGTGTGTTTAATTTCTTGATTCTTCCAATAGTTTTTCTCCAGACATTCCATGTCGTTGCAGAGTGGAGATTATCAGCATGCACGTCCTTTTTCAAATGCTGAAACTCACAGCTTTCAGCGCAATTGAACCACAACTTCTTCAAAATCTCCACTTCTCTCTCCTCCAGACCTCCAAAACCCAGTTGGAAGTCGCCCAACTCCACTCTCTCTCGATCAAAACCAACACCTTCCACCACTCATCCTTTCCTTCTCGACTCTTAGCTCTTTACGCAGACCCCAAAATCAACAACCTCGACTATGCCCGATCAGTTTTTGACCGAATCGAAGAACCCACTTTGTTTTCTTGGAACGCCATCATCAAATGCTATGTCGAAAACCACCGTTCGCATGAAGCCCTGGTTCTCTTCAACGAATTGCTTACTTGGTCGGCATTTACGCCCGACGATTTTACGTTGCCTTGTGTAATTAAGGGTTGTGCGCGGTTATGCGCCATTGAAGAAGGGAAACAGGTTCATGGGTTGGTGCTGAAAATTGGGTTTGGTTTGGACATGTACGTGCAGAGTAGTTTGGTTAGCATGTACTCTAAATGTGGTGAAATAGGTTTGGCTCGGAAGGTGTTTGATAGAATGGTGGAGAGAGATTTAGTTTGTTGGAATTCTTTGATGGATGGGTATGCGAAATGCGGGGAAATTGAACTTGCATTGGAGTTGTTCAATGAAATGCCCGAAAGAGACGCTTTTTCATGGACTGTGTTGATTGATGGATTCTCCAAAATTGGTAAGGTAAATGAGGCAAGAAATGTATTTGATAGGATGCCAAGAAGGACTTTGGTATCTTGGAATGCCATGATTCATGGGTATATGAAATTGGGAGATTTTTATTCAGCCCGTTGTTTGTTTGATCAAATGGAGTTCAGAGATATAGTTACATGGAATTCAATGATAGCAGGGTATGAACTGAATGGCCGGTTTACGGAAGCTCTTGAATTATTTGAGACAATGTTGAATTTGGGTCATATTCCTACGCCTGCTACCTTAGTGAGTGCTCTTTCTGCAGTTTCAGGGTTAGCACTCCTTAGTAAAGGACGATGGTTACATTCTTACTTGGTGGAGAATGGATTTGAATTAGATGGTGTGCTTGCTACTTCACTGATAGAGATGTATTCCAAGTGCGGGAGCATTGAGAGTGCTCTAACTGTTTTCCAAGCAATACGCAAGAAGAAGTTAGGGCAGTGGACTGCTATAATTGTAGGACTAGGAATGCATGGGATGGCTATCCATGCCTTAGAACTATTTCTTGAAATGCGTAGTGCTGGAGTTACACCTCACGAAATAACCTTCATCGGGGTGTTAAATGCTTGTAATCACGCTGGATTAGTTGATGATGGTCAACGGTATTTTGATATGATGACAAATGAATACGGAATCAAACCCACAGTTGAACACTATGGTTGCTTGGTTGACATCCTATGTCGAGCTGGGCATCTTGAAGAGGCAAAAAACATAATAGAAAAGATGCCTATAAAACCAAACAAAGTGATTTGGATGAGTTTATTGAGTGGTGCTAGGAACCATAGAAACATAGAAATTGGTGAATACGCAGCTGAACGTGTCATTGAGATGGCTCCAGATACTATTGCCTGTAATGTTCTTCTGTCTAACATGTATGCTGTGGCTGGTCAGTGGGACCAAGTTTCAAGGGTAAGAGAAATGATGAAGCAGAGAGGAGTCAAGAAAGATCCAGGATGCAGTTCAATAGAGCATAAGGGTTCACTTCATGAGTTCGTTGTGGGTGATAAGTCACATTCCCAAACCGAAGAGATATATTCCAAATTGAGAGAGATGAGGGAAAGATTGAAATGTATGGGACATATTCCTGATACAAGTCAAGTTTTGTTGTGTTTTGAAGGGGAGAAAGAGAAGGAAGCCGAATTAGAAAACCATAGTGAGAGGTTGGCTATTGCTTTTGGTCTCATTAGTGTGGAACCTGGGAGACCCATACGCATAATGAAGAACCTTCGCGTTTGTAATGACTGCCACTCAGTTACGAAGCTCCTCTCTAAAATCTATGACCGTGAAATAATTATGAAGGACAATAGCCGTTTTCATCATTTCAAAAATGGCTCATGTTCTTGCATGGATTATTGGTGATTGACTGATTTGCTGACCTGAATCAATGCTTTCTTTGCATTTTCTCAATTATGAAGCACCCGGATGTGTTATGAGCTGTCCCAACTCACAAGCCTCGCTATCTGGAGATTATAGATTGCATTCATTACGGGAATCATAATGAGTCTAAGTTGCAATCTTACTTTCCTGTTGCCCAATCCTCACTAGTCACATTAGCATTAGTTACCAATAGCAATTTGTTTACTTGCAGAAATTCATCGCACTGTAGGGGTTTGGAACTACAATTGTCAAGTTCCAATTTTTCTTTTGCTGTTCGCTCTTAGCAGCTTAATTTAGCATGAAGTTATGTGAATGTGCGGTTTATTTTGTACAGATATCTATTCTTGCTTAATGTTGAGGGAAGATGAAAGTTATAGCCAGAATAGGAGCTGAAAACTCAAAAATGGCAATATAGATAGTAGATAAAGCAGTTTCTGCAAGTAATATTACATAGTTACTGGTCCAATCCTCAAGCAGAGAAATTCAATTACACCAAGAGGATTTAGTGATGTTACAGCTCACTCTTCATACTTCATTTTCCAGGTACGAAGTTAGTGGCATAAGCCCATGCATTGTTGGCCACAGGGTCAGCAATGTGGTCGGAGAGGTTCTCAATTGGGCCCTTTCCAGTAACAATGGCCTGGACGAAGAATCCAAACATCGAAAACATCGCTAGCCGTCCATTCTTGAGCTCCTTCACCTTCAACTCTGCAAATGCTTCTGGATCATCAGCCAGTCCAAGTGGGTCAAATGCTCCTCCAGGGTAGATTTTGTCAAGTCCTTCACCAAGTGGGCCTCCGCCAACCCGGTATCCCTCAACAAATCCCATGAGCACTACTTGGGATGCCCAGATTGCGAGGATGCTCTGGGCGTGGATGAGGTTTGGGTTGCCAAGGTAATCGAGGCCACCTTCAGAGAAGATTTGGGCTCCAGCCTTGAACCAAACGGCCTCACCGAACTTGACACCATTCTTGGAAAGGATTTCAGGGAACACACAGCCGAGTGCACCGAGCATGGCCCAGCGGCTGTGGATCACTTCAAGCTCACGGTTCTTGGCAAATGTCTCGGGGTCTGCTGACAGACCAGCAGTGTCCCATCCGTAGTCACCGGGGAATTCACCTGTCAAGTATGATGGAGTTTGCTCGGAGAATGGGCCTAAGTACTTCGGGCGGTCTGGGCCATACCTGTGCAGTTGCAGGCCTTAAATGGTCAGATGGGAAATGTGTTGAGACAAAGATAGAGCAATCAGTTGTGCTTGTAAGTTTAGCTTTGGAGACAAATAATTCTGATTGTAATTAGATCAATTGCTGTTGTACTGTTACTATGCAGGGAAACTCTTAATATAAAAGTTATGCTGAAAAAAAAAAAATCAAGCCTACAAACGACGGATTTTCAATTTACCATATGCTTTGGGGAACACTTTTCACGGTGCGTCTCATGGTGATGCGGCCTCTGCCAAAGCCACCAACCTTCCTGACGAGCTCATTCTGGGGCTTCAGAGCCGTCTGGCCTACGAGGGCTGACCTTTGGATGGCAGAGGTTGCCATGACTCTGTGGAGCTTCTTGTTGCAGATGATTGATTCCCAATGGGCTGGTTTGTTCTAGGATAGTATGAAGAAGCCTATGCAAGGAAATGAGGAGGGGAGGAGGGGAGTTTATAAGAACTGAAATAGAAAGGTTTGGATAAAGATATCAACACATAAGCACAATCTGATTGGTCCATGTTATGGATTTGGATTTCCATTCTGATGTTCCTGATACAGAGTCAGAGAGAGGTGTTTGTTCTGCCACGTGGCTGATATTTTGTGGGGGGTGATTGTATGCCACAAATCTTCTATTGGAGTAGTTGGAGGGATCTGGCGGGCCAATAGCAGCCAAGGGGAAATCCATAGCTCTAAAGAAGGATGATTCACTCACCACTCATCACTCAAATTGGCTTCAAAGGTTCTAATACTTAGACTCTAGGATCATGCTAATTATTGTTTACTACGTTGTCGATAATAGAGTGATGGAAACAAAAAAAATTAATACGAATACATTTTTTAAAGTGAAGTTTATCACTTTTACAAATATTATTACATTTTGTATATATATATATATATATATATATTATTTATTGGCCAATGAATAGTGGTTAACATATTCCTTAATAAAAAGCTAAAACGGAGCAATATCAAACACTGTTAGAGTCATTAGTTGTGAAAATATATGACTTTACACCCTATTTTACCTTTAACATAGAAAGTGAGCAATCCACAAAATGATCAAACTAAATTGCTACGGTTAACCTATGAATCCATCTCTCTTTCTGCTTTACTGTGAATTTATTTACGATTTAACTATCATTTCTTTCAAATTAGGAACGGACGCCGAATTTTAACTTAGGATAAATGAATTATTCTTGTAAATTTTTAAGAGAGTATATATTAAATTTTTTTAAAAAATCTTATAGGAGTAAACCTATATAATTATGAAATATTTTGAACTAATACTATTATAATAGTGAATTTTTTCAAAATCTTAGGAAAGCGGTTGCTCCATCCGCCTCCTTCGGTTCATATATGTCTCAAATCCACTTTAAATAATTTCAATTCGTCCATATGAAGATCACAGCCTTTGATTCATTCTTATTGTTGGGACAATTGTAGAGTTTGCCATTCATTCTTATTGTTGGGACAATTGTAGAGTTTGCCATTGAGTTACGGTGAAATCGTTTTTAGAATACAATAAATTTTTCTAAAATAAAAAATTGCAATAACCAAAAAATGAAGATCATCCACAAAACTAGTTCAACAGTTGCTATTTCAGATTAAGAGAGATTTTCATGTTATATTTAAAAATACATATATCGACCAATGGGGAAGTTATTTAATGTCTCTTCTTGCATTGCTCTAAATTATTTTGGACCACACATTTGTGTAAGTTCTATCATTTTTTATATAAGACCTACACAATTGTGTAGTCTACATTGATTTAGGACAATGAGGAGAGGGATGGGAAAATAATTTTTTCCATTAATGATATGTAATTTTTTATTTAAAAATTTAGATCCAATTTTCTATGTACACAAATGTCTTTTGGAAAGGACACATGTATGAATTGTCATTTCAAAGAACATTATTTCAGGCGTAATTATTCCATATCCTCGAGGCATTGTTTCGAACAAATTTGAACCGCACATTTGTGTGGATCTACATTAAAAGTGGTGGAGATGCAAATTTATTTGGAGACAATGTCCAAAATGGAATAATTTTCCTTATTTCACATTTATGGGAATTACACTTATTGGGTTTAAAAAGTACATGCTAGTTTATAATTATCTTTTTTTTTTTTTTGAACTCCTTTATGCCTTTTTCATATTTTGTTAATAATTTTTTTTACCTTTTAAATTTTTCTTGTTGTGAGAAATTTAAAAAGTAATAGTGTTTTTAATCAAAGTTTAAAAAATTTACTAAAGACTGAAAAAAACTATTTCAATTGCAAAAATTGTTTTTGGTTGAAAATGGCTATTTGTTTGTCTTTTTGAACTTTTTTATTTTTAGTTAATTTTTTTTTTTACTTTTTGGGTTTTAAAAAAATCTAAAAAGAGCTTCTATATGGGAACTTTTAAAAAATTATAGTGATTTTATCCTATTTCCTGCCAAGTAGAAGACTTTAAAAAAGATGATGCAACGGAAAGAACTACAAACTGACCAAAAAATAAGTGATATTATTATTTTTTTTTTTGATCGGCAATAAGCGATATTATTATTACTGGACCTCGTGTAATTTACCCTACAATTGATGCAATACTTACACCTGGTAGGTAGCCCTTGCTCCCAGGACAATGAATATTTATACAGTTTTTTCTTCTTCTTTTTTTGAAATTTCAAAGTGTTCAAGTCAACCTATGCGAGCATCGATTGACCCCTGAAAAGCTAATCCCACAATCCACTTGCGAGATTGACCCAAAAAATTAACAGCACATAAAATATTTTAAACTTAAGAACTAAGAAAAAACAAACTCTTAAATCCTAATACTTGACCACCAGACCAACCCAAAACTTGACCACCAGACCAACCTCTTAGGACAGAATACTTAAACAGTTGTATGCTTAACAAGCTCATAATCAACAAATTACCAAAACAACAGGGATCTGGAACTTGATGAATCTGTCATTATGTCGCATGTGCCAAAGAAAAATTTCTTCATTTGTATAAGTTTGTCACTATGCTTGAAGAATCCACACAACCGTATGACCTAGTTATGCTTGTGCCAATGCCAAACTGCACTTCAATAATTTTCCCATAATAGAATTGTTTACTTTGGGGTATGCACCAGCACGATTGCAGTATGGGGTGAAGAAAGCCAAGGGGTTGGATCCACTCGTCTCTGAAATCTACCCAAGTGAATTTTGGCCTAATGATATGGGTGCTATGCCACGGAAGAAGAGTAGAAGAAATCAAATCTTGAGAAGTGAGGTTAGCGTATATGAGTGTATTTACCTATAAAAACAAAATCACCACGAGATCTGTCTTCCCTACCAAACTGCGTTTCGAAACTGTCTTGGCTTACGTTAGCTTGCCTGGATATACCCAGGACATTCAAAAAAAAAATGCTTTTCAAAACCGATACCCCTGTTTTGTAGCGTTCATTATGATAACTACAAAAACAAAAACAAACAAACCTTACTACAGCCAATTTCATGAATTTGTGAAACGGCCGTGTCTTTTGTAAAGCGTCATTAGCCAAAAATGGAATCAATTATTTCACGGACAACCAAAGTTGGGATAAATCAGACCCCTTCCCCCGTTTCCGCCAGCGTATATAGGATATTTTAAGTAAACATCTTTCTTGGTTGCAGGATCCGAGGAAAAAATAAGAAAGATGATTCCACTATATTTCTGACCAGTCGAGAACAGCCCCATCCTTTAGAAGATGAATTCCTCAGAATCTGTGTATATATTTACACACACACACACACACACACACACACACACACACACACACGCATGCACTGGTTTGCAAAATACACCAATTGCAAGCACTTGCGAATAAGCTCGACATCTAGCAAATGAAGGTTTAAACACAACTTTGACTTCACATATCAGATAAGGCCATCCACAAATAAATGCAGAGGCTAAAGAGAAAAAAACAGGTGATTTCTTGTCATCCTCTCATTACACTCCTTTTAACATATTTAAGAATGAAGAAGCCTAATATAAAACTTAACCAAAACAAATACATAGAAAGGCTTCGATGTTAGAGTAAGTTCTCCAAAAGAGAACCCACAGCTAACACCTTGCCACATTTAAGACAAGAAAAAAACAAAAAAGAGAGTAATTTCCTACTTTTTTATGTTTCAATCTTTAGAGAGAGAAAAAAAATGAAGAAGAAGAAGAAGACGAAGAGAACTATAAACACATACATATCACCAGAAGTTTCATCAAGGCTCCAGCTTCAAGGAAACAACTCGTCCTTGCCTGTTTCGCTTTGCTGCCTTGACAAATACTACAGAGAGGCAAGATGGAGCCCACCAAGGCCTGCGGACTTTTTGCTCTCCTTTCAAGCAAGCCACTGAAAAAATCATTTTGACATCAGTACATGTAAGTGCAATCTAAAAACAGTTTGGAACATATTATAGATTTCAAAGTAGGCGCGAAGGATCGTTATACAAAGAAGTATGCAACTGTTATCAATGCCAAATCTGTGGCATTACTCCAAATGAAATCAAATAATAGAATCTAACAACTAAATTATTGTCCGATGCACCCTTAAAAATACTGGAGCATTCTAATAGAATGAAACTAATGATGTAGGTCCAGCCTATTTATTATTCCAGTCTTATGAAGGTTCACTTCTTTAAAGAATCTAAATTTTTAAACAATTCTAATAATCTTGCACAACAAAGAGAACTATAGGCATACATTTATAATTTGGATCAGTATATACTTTCTCTAAGACCAAGAATAATACTTTATAAGGATTGTAAAATACCGTTGAGACAACAGCATAATACAGAAAAGGCAGGTGACTTCTGAGCAAATATCGAATAAAACAGCTAAATAGCTTTTTTGGCATTGTTAGGTAAGTGGAGATCCTTAGAATATATTTAGGCATTTATTTAATCATTCAAAGGAAGGTGGACATGTTGATCCAAAGACTTCATTCCTTATATAATGCCAATAGAAGAATCAGCCGTTCAGTATGGAGAAGACACCAAATAATTTCAATATCCAGCAATTCACTATGGGCACACACCTTAGATGGTATTGAGTCTATATATAAACCCTGCATCTCAAAAGACTAGAGACTGAAAAGTAAAAGGGAAAAAGAGATAGGAAAGTCTCTCCATGTCAGTAATTTTTTACAACAAAATTCATAAATTAGAGTACAAACATAAATTACTCTGAAACATCAGAGTAACAGCTTCAATACAGAAGAATGGACAAGCAAAGTTTGTTGCTCGTGAACACACACACACACACACACAGATATATATATATATATATATATATATAGAGAGAGAGAGAGAGAGAGAGAGAGACCTTTAATTCGCCTCAACTCCTTGCACAGGGTGATAAAGTCCCCCCATTTCATGTGGCACCGTCTTATAAACCGAAGTATCTGTTCAGTCGTAAACATGGACATCCCCTCCAAGTATTCTCCATTGACACCATTTTCTTTGAAAATTTGGCGGTAACTACCCAGATTTATCTCTTCCAACCATAAGCCAACATCCTGACAAACAAACAAAAAAAGGCAATCAGATGCTACATGGGGCAGTCAATCAAATGTTATTGCATTGCCTTTCACCTAGATAGGCCACTTTTACTGTAGATTCAAGGTTTTTCAATAGTTTTTGGGAATAATGGGGCAATCACGAACTACCTTCATTCTAGTTCCATACTAGACCGCGATACAGAACACCAATAGATCTTAATATCAACGTATATCTTACATGTTGGGATGTGTAGAGTCTAATGAGCACCGAGCACAGAATTCCAGAGGGTTGGCACTCGCTGAGCGCTTGCTCGGCACTTGATCGCCTGTCAATCCAGAAACTGGCACTCGCTAGGCGCTTGAGCGCTTGTTAGGCCAGTAGCTACCGCTTGTAAGGACGCTTGAGCACCGCCAGCACAAATCGTTTTTAAGTTAGGGTTTTTATATCGTTATGTTACATTATTCAGTGTAAGAGTTGTAGAGAGACTTGTGAAAAGCAAGAAAATAAGTCTAAGACTCTTGTAACTTGTTTCTTTAATCATATAATGAAAATCCGCAGCATTCGTGGACGTAAGCACCATTGCTGAACCACGCACATCTTGTGTTTCTTGCTTGTGTGATTGTTTCTCATTCCTATTTCTTGTCTGTGTTCGTGATTGCTTATATCAATGTCTTGTAGGGAGTTTGTTGACCTAAAAAACCCCCAACACCTAGTATTAGAGTTTGGTTTGTTGAGTGAAAGTAGGGTTGCATAAAAAATTAAAAAAATCGATAATTCAGTCTGGTCCAGACCGATCCGTACGGTTCGGTCCGATTTTTATGCCTCATAGTTCGGTTCCAGATTAAGAATTTTAAAATCCGTTGAGAGCGGTCCGATTCTCGGTTCTGGATTAATCTCACGGTTCCAAACCGGACCGGACCGGTTCTACTTAATGTATATAATATTGAAGCATTGAAGCTTAGTTAATTCATAAACCCTAGTCTCTCTTCATTTCTTCAGTTCACGCACGGCGGCTCACGCCTCTCACTCTCTCAGTCTTCAGTCTTCACGAATCACGCCGACCTCATCGCCTCACTCTCAGGCGCCGGCCTCGTCACCAGTCCACTCTTTCTCAGTCGCCGACCTCGTCACCTCCATCAATCCATTCCCTCTCAGCCGCCAGTCTCGCCGTCGTCTCCTCGTCAACCCTTGGAGTGTCTCACCGCTGCCTCCACGCCTCACTCAATTCACGTCGGGCGCCGCCTCGCCAACCCTTTGCAAATCGCCTGTGACCACGGCTTCAGAAGCTGTAAGAATTTTTGAGCTTCTTTATCTAAGATTTTTTTGAATGTTTTTCAAATTTGGAACCTTAGCTTGCTAGTTTTCTTCCAGAAGCCTTGATTTGGTGTTGCTTTGTTCGGATCTTCCTCCATTAGCCTAATAGCCTTGATTTGCTGTGTTCGGCAACCCACCTCTTTATTGGGGAATGCGACCTATGCTGTCAATATTGATAGGTGTTTTTTTGGTTCCAAATATTTGATATTGCTAGACTGTTAACATCTTACAGGGTTTATTGTTCGGACTGTTAAGCCGTCAATATTGTTCGGCAACCCACATTATTGATATTGTTGGACTGTTAACATCTTACAGGGTTTATATAAACTGTGTTTTATGGTGGTTTTCACATGCCCAATCTGTATTTTCAAGTTGTTTGAAACATCAAATGCTATGTGCATCGGCCAACCTGGATAGTGCAGGACTCTTAGCATCTTATGTGGTTTATCTAAACTTGTTTTACCTCAGCATTTTCTACCCTGTATCTCTTTTGAAAAGTAACATTAAATAGAAACTTGTAGTGTGAATGTACGTATAGTTTTGTTTTCTGGATTTTGTAAATGTTCAGATACATTTATTGGTTTCTGTAATTATTTAGGAACTTTTTGGGTTCATTATGTATTTTGTTCTAAAGATTTATTTTTTTAATGGCTTTAGATGTCAAGTACCGGAGAGACAAATCAATTGAGTGAGCCAACTCAAGAGCAAAATATTGATTCTCATTTTACTGAACCCTCGGGGAGCAAGGTATGTCTTTCTAAAGAAAATGGTAGAAAAGCTTCGGAGGTTTGGGACCATTTCACTAAGATTTACAATGAAGGGCAAAAGAAACCTCAATGTGTCAAATGCAATTACTGTAACAAAATGGGATCAGTACATTGCGTAAACATATGATTAATTGCACCAAAAGCCCTTACAATTAAGAGACTAAGAAACAAAAGACTTTGACATTTAAGAAGGCAATAGAAGAAGATTCTGAAAATAGTTTAGGACTGTGAAAATTTGATCAGGATGTGTGCAGAGATGCACTTGTGAAAATGGTAATCAAAGATGAGTTACCATTTCGATTTGTAGAACGGGAAGGATTTAGAAATTTTTGTAGTGTGTTGCAACCAAATTTCAAGAAAGTGTCCAGAAGTACAATTGCAAGAGATTGTGTAGCATTATATGGTAGTGAGAAAAAAAGATTAAAGAGCTTATTCAAGAAATCGAATCAAAGAATTTGCCTCACTACAGATTCTTGGACCTCCTTGCAAAATGTTTCTTACATGTGCTTAACAGGACACTTTATTGATAAGGATTGGAAATTGCATAAAAGAATTCTAAATTTTTGTGTAATTTCTAGTCACAAAGGTGAATCAATTGGTCGTGCTGTTGAGTCATGTTTGGTTGAATGGGGTATCGACACATTGTGCACACCTACTGTAGATGATGCGACTGCAAATGATGTTATTGGATATTTGAAGCGAAAACTTTCCAAGAAGAGCAATGTTTTCATTTTAGGTGGTCAATATTTTCACGTGAGATGCTCTGCTCACATCATTAATTTAATTGTGAAAGATGGATTAAGTGAGATCAAGGAGTCTCTATCCCGAATTTGTGGTGCTGTAAAGTATGTGCGTAGTTCTCCACAAAGAGAACAGCGCTTCAAGACATGCGTAAAGAGGGAAAGAATAATCAGTAAAAATTTGTTGTGTCGAGATGTTTAGACGAGATGGAATTCCACATATCTCATGCTTGATAGTGCAGTTAAATTTCAAAAAGCATTTGAGATATTAGAAGAGGAGGATCCACATTTCTTGTTAGAACTTAATGATGGACCTCCTTCTTCTAAAGATTGGGATGATGCTCGGATTTTCATGATTTTTCTAGAGAAATTTTATGGTGCAACTGTTCGTTTGTCGGGATTTCTACATGTCACTTCAAATTTGCTCTTCACTGAAATTTGTGCAATTGAAAGTTTCATAACCGAATGGTCTAATAGTTTGGATGAAGCTGTATGTGCCATGGCTATGAAGATGAAGCGAAAATTTGAAAAGTATTGGGGAAGGATTGAGAAAGTGAACATGTTATTGTTGATTGCTACTGTGCTAGATCCACGTTTTAGGTTAAAGTATGTAAGATTTTGCTTTTCTGAAGTTTGTGAATCTTCCATGGTAATTGAGCTTACACTACTTGTAAAGGAGACATTGAATCAACTTTATGTTGAGTATGACAAATTTCAGTCGATTGATTTGCCTACGGTTGAAGTTGGCCAAACAAGTCGTGGTTCAAATGAGCAACCAATTTCTCTCAAGACAAAATTTCAAAAGCACTTGGAAGAAGTGGAAAGCGATGGTGGCAAATCAGAAATTGATAAGTATTTAGAAAAATCTTGTAAGAAAGAAGTTGCAAACTCAAACTTTGATGTTTTGAGTTGGTGGAAAGTGAATTCTTCTAGGTATAGGGTCCTTTATGAAGTTGCATGTGATATTCTTAGCTATTCCAGTGTTTACGATTGCTTCTGAGGCTACTTTTAGTACGGGGGGTCAAGTTATCGACCAATTTCGTAGCACTCTTACTCCTAAACTTGTGGAATGTCTAATTTGCTTGCAATATTGGTTTCGTGCCTCACCATTTTCACTTGAAGTGGAAGAAAAATTGTCAGATATTGAAGAGATTGAATCGGGTAATATTCATTTTGTTGTAGATTTTAGTTCTAGATATTAAATTTTGTTATCTTACTTGCAATATTTATTTGCAGCTCTTACCAGTGTTTGCTTGGATGGAATATCAAATTGACAATGATTTTGTTAGTTGTTGTAAGTATTGATTTTAAATTATTTGATCTATTCAAATTATGTATGCTATCTCATTTAAATTATGCTTTTAAAGACTTTTTAAATTTTGTGTTGTAAGATGCAGGATTTTTTGGATCATTGGATGTTGAAGTTGCTGGAATTATGGCCATGGATGTTGCTGGATGTTGAAGTTGTTGGAAAATCATTGGATTTTAATTTTAAGCTGCTGGATGTTGAAGTTGCTGGTGCTTTGTACTTATAAACTGGAGCACTTCATCTGTTTGTTTAAATTGGTGCTTTGTGTTTAAACTGGTGCTTTGTTGTCTGTAGCTTTGGTGCTTTGTGTTTAATGGATGATCTGATTTATAACTAGCAGGGTTTTTTTACCTAATGCATTTCCCAGCATTTACCTAGTGCATTTCCCGGCCATTTATAACAAGCAGGATTTATAACTAGCAGGGTGTTTTGGTGCTTTGTGTTGTAGATTTTCGTTTGTCTTGGCATGCAGGCTTGTTGTCTGTAGCTTTGGTGCCCATGCAGTTGGTGCCTCACCAATTGCTGTGGTCTTTTCCCCATCTTTATTTTGTAATTCTTACTGTGGAGTTATAAAATAATTTCTTTTCCTGTGAAAAAAAAAAACCGTTAACCGAACTGTGACCGATCCGTTTTCACGGATCGGTTCTAGTCCGGTTCCGTTACTTGAACGGTCCGAACACGGTTCTAAAAAACTTGGAACCGTTGGTAACGGTCTGATTCTCGCTTTCTTAAGAAACTGGTCCAATTCAGACCGTGTGCACCCCTAAGCGAAAGCGATGGCGGCGGAAGACGAAAAGGTTAAGATCGAGAAATTCACCGGTGCAGACTTCAGATTCTGAAAGATGCAGATTGAAGACTATTTGTACCATAAAAATCTGTACCTACCCTTCCGAAGTGAGAAACCAGAAGGCATGAAGGAGAAAGATTAGGCACTCCTTACAGATGAGTTTGGTTATCAGTTCTTGGATTATCATAATCGAAAAGTTATTTGTAGTGAGGATGTTGTATTCAATGAAAAGGTCATGTATAAGGAAAGGATTGTGGCTTCTGATGTTTGTCCTACAAATTCTGAACAAGTGGAGCAAGAGGAGATTTCTGAAAAATATGTGAATAGCAGGATGCAAAATTACCCTGAAAATATAGTTCAGTAGGAAGAATTGCATACTCTTGTGATGGAGTTGAGACGGTCTACTAGAGTCCCCAGACCTACACAATGGTATTCTCCATTGTTGTACTATTTGTTGCTATCTGACGAGAGTATACCAGAAAGTTATGACCAGGCATTGCATGTTGATGATTTTGTCAAATGGAAGTTAGCTTTACAGAATGAGATGGATTCTCTTATGAAAAATCAGACTTGAGAATTAGTTGAACTACCAATGGGAAAGAAGGCTTTGCATAACAAGTGAATTTACCGAACCAAGGAAGAACATGACAGCAGCAAGAGGTACAAAACTAGGTTAGTTGTGAAGGGGTTTCAATAGAAAGAAGATGTCGACTACACAGAAATATTTTCTCCAGTTGTAAAGTTAACGACAATCAGAATCGTGCTGGGAATTGTGGCAGCTGAAGATCTGTACCTTGAGCAGATGGATGTGAAGACGGCATTCCTTCATGGTGATTTGAATGAGGAAATTTACATGAAGCAGCCGCAAAGATTTACGGCACATGGAAATAAAGAGATGGTATGCAAGCTCAAGAAAAGCTTATATGGTTTGAAACAGGCACCGAGAGAGTGGTACAAATTATTTGACGGGTTTATGAAACAGAACAATTTTGTCAGATGTCAGACAGATCATTGTTGCTATTTCAAGAGGTTTGATGACAGTTATATTATTTTACTTTTATATCTCGACAATATGCTTATTGTCGGGTCAAGCATGCAGAAGATAAATGAATTGAAAAGTCAGCTGTCAAAACAGTTTGAAATGAAAGATCTGGACACTGCAAAAAAGATTCTTGAGATGAGGATTAGGAGAGACAAATTTGTAGGAACTTGGATGCTGTCACAGAAAAAATATGTGAAGAAGGTTCTGCACATATTCGGTATGCAGAATGCAAAACCTGTGAGTACGCCCTTGGCTAGTCATTTTTGACTTACTAAGGATTAGTCGCCTAAGACCGAGGAGGAGCAGGACTACATGCAGCAGGTTCCATATGCCTTAGCCGTCAGCAGTCCAATGTATGCAATGGTTTGTACCAGGCTTGACATATCACATGCAGTGGAAGTTGTCAGCAGGTACATGAGCAATTCTGGAAAGTAGCATTGGGAAGCGGTGAAATGGATTCTCAGATATCTGAGAGGCAACACAAATGCGGCGTTGTGTTTCAGACGGAATTCGATAGATTTACACGGTTATGTGGACGCAAACTTGGGTGGTGACACAAATCATAGAAAGAGTACAACCGGATATGTGTTTACATTAGGGGGTACGACAGTCAGTTGGGTATCTCAATTGCAGAAGATAGTAGCACTATCTATGACGAAAGCCAAGTATGTCGTTGTTGCTGAAGCTAGTAAGGAGATGACTTAGTTACAATGCTTTCTAAATGAATTGGGGAAGAAGAAGGGCAATGTTCTATTCAGTGATAGTCAGAGTGCAATTCATCTTGCAAAGAACCCGGTGTTTCATTCTAAGATGAAGCACATTCAAATGAGGTATCGTTTCATTCACTCACTTTTGAACGAAGAGATGTTATCTTTGAAGAATATCCGTGGCAGTGAGAATCTGGCCGACATGTTGACAAAGACGGTCATCATCGAGAAACTGAAGTTATGCTTGGCTTTAGTTAGTCTTCTAGCTTGAAGATGGGTTTTGATGCTGTTGGATTGATTTTCTATGTGACGGTGAAGTTTTCTGATAACGGTATTTGGATCAATTGCTGGATTAGTCTCCAAGTGAGAGATTGTTGGGATGTATGGAGTCTAATGAGCACCGAACACGGAATTCTGGAAGATGGCGCTCGTTGGGCGCTTGAGCGCACGTCAATCTAAAAACTGGTGCTCGCTAGGCACTTGAGCGCCTGTCAAGCCAGTAACTAGCACTCGCAAGGACGCTTGAACGCCGCTGGCACAGATTATTTTTAAGCTAGGGTTTTTATATCATTATGTTGCATTATTCAGTGTAAGAGTTATAGAGAAACTTGTAAAAGACACAAAAATAAGCCTAAAACTCTTGTAACTTGTTTATTTGATCTTCATAGTGAAAATCCGCAACATCCATGGACGTAGGCACCATTGCCGAACCACGTACATTGTGTGTTTCTTGTTTGTGTGATTGTTTCTCGTTCCTATTCCTTTTTCGTGTTCGTAATTGCTTATCTCAACATCCTATCGGGAATTTGTTGACCTAGAAAACCCTAACATTACATGGATTCGAGTACGGGTATTGCATGTGCATATGCGTCTCTCGGATCCATCTAATTCTCATGTAAAAGACACTGGTGCACGAGTATATATTTATATTCTTTAATATATATATTTTTTGTTTTTCAGAATAAATGGTGGTTACAAAGTTTCTATTGACTATTTTATTCATAATATGAGAGTTTATGTATAGTTTTATAATCAATTCGAATTACTGAATATGTTTTCTTGGTAAACGTCTTACTAAACGCGTCAGACACATTCTATGCATTCATCCAAGTGTCGAGTTTCCGACATAGGTACTTTATACATTTAGAGGAATTTATGTAACATATATCAACGCAGAGGTTTCAGGAAAAGAAAACTTCAAATTAAATTGACTTCAATACATATGGCACCTATTTTCAAATAGAGAAACATACAGAGAAAATAAGATTAGAAAAAAAACTAATTTAAAGCGAAAAGAGGCAAGTCTCCGACTTCGGTGGTAGTTGTTATACAGTCTTTGGTAAAATTCAACTCCAAAAGTTAGCACTTGAGGTTAGAGTGCCCTCATATACTGCACATTACTTTTGTATTCAAGCGATGTAGGATTTCGCTTTATACCATCTTTCACGTTTAGCGTGCTCACTCCGCTACACATGCTGCATGTAGGCCAAGAACATGAATCCTACTCACCTTGGTACTCCAAATCTGATACCATTTTACACAATCAGGTAAAATTCAACCCCAAAAACTAACTCTCGAGGTGAGAGTACTCTTATATACTACACATTACTTTTGTACTCAAACGATGTAAGATTTCACTTCACAATAGTGGTAATGAAATTTACTTCCCCTAATATAGAACAAAATGCAGCTGCCTCACCATTTTTCTTCCCACAGCAAAAGTATTTTAGACAATATTCATCCAAGCGAACTGACCACAATTTTAGTACTTAAGTGGAAGGATTAGTAGAGTTATCTATCCCAAGTCCCAACTTAAAAATGCAGAATATCCCAATATCAATCTGCTAGATAGAAATTACTTAATGTCCTTATTGTATAGATGCTGTACAGTTTTCATTAGAGCTTTAGGAGGAACATCTATTTATCTAGATTCAAAAATACATTCAAGGCAGGTAAGGGCTGGCGCATAGGGGCGGGCTGGCTGTTCATGAGGGGGATGCACCATCACTCTGTCTCGAAGACAGGTTAAGTCAAGTGTCAAGTTAGGGTAGTGCATTTCCTCAAGAAAAAGCAAGCAAGCAAACCCCCTTTGTGAAAGTGCTAAAGTCCCACTTTTCCTATCCCTTTGAATCTCCATTCCAAGGATTTGACTTGCCGGTCAAATTGCCGAGTTTTGAACCCACAAGATCAGCTATAGAAGGGCCAATTCCAGGTTGAAACCAGGACTTTAGCATGACTAACATGTCCCTATACTATATTCAGAAAATATATTTTTATTAAGTTAATCGGTGCATAAGCAATGATGGAAGCCAGAACTGAATTATTCCATATATAAAATATGTGACATGTAATATTTAAGCTTTGAGCCCAATAACTAGCAAACTACAAAAATCCATAGTTACCCCTTTCATAATGGAAGTGAGATAACTAAAAGAACATGCTTGGCCCTTTGTTGAATTTGTATAATTCACACTCAAGCATAAAACAATGATTCAATTTACTTTTGATTAAAATACGAAACCATCACCAAATACAATGAATATCTAAGTGAGACCAACTTTCTAAGAAGGTAAAACTCAATAAATTTAAACGAACAAGAATCACTACAGTTGGTGAGAATTTAAGTTCCATATATCTATAACTCCTCTACAAATCTTCAAAATTCAAGGTCATAGAAAATAACCTTTAAACAACTCCAAGCCAACTCAGACCCGACAAAAATACATCCTACTTCTTTGAAAATACTGCTATTGCTACGCATATATGTCATTCATATTTCATAACAAGCTAAACAACACATATGATCAAAACCATTTTGACTATAATGTTCAGTATAGGTCAGAATACTAATCATGGAAGGCACACACAATATGCTAGTGCTAGTTTGCTGCAGTTTGATTTCTCCTTTTCCCCTTTTTTCCAAATATACTGGTAAGTTTATAATGTGGTCAAGGGAATACCTAATCCATCAGTGAACAATTTGAACTGGCCAAGAGCCTGCCTGAAGAACATCTCGACACCACTCACCACTATGGCTCCCACCTCTGCAGCCTCTCGTAAGAGCCGAGTGTTTCTAGGTGTGTATACAGCATCAAAAACCAGCTGATATGCTCTCAATGCCTCCTATAGTTTGAGAAAGATGCAAGATCGGCTGATCAATTTGTACTCATTACACGTGTTTCATATATATAAGTGGAGAGAGAGAGAGGGAGAGGGAGAGAGAACCTTGGAAACAGGAGTTTGATCAGAATTTGGCTGCATGCCCATAGAAGAAGCATTTGCAAGGATCATTCCATTCTCAGCATGGAACGTGTCTAAACATTCATATGGAAGAGCTTCACCGGAAACTGCTTGTGCCAGTGCTTTTGCTCTCTCTTTCAAAAGAAACAGAAATAGTCAATAATCTAGACCACTGCTTTATATCGACCTCAGCTGGCAGAAATCTTAGTGTTTACCAAAATTACGGTTGAAAATTATAACTCTTGCCCCTCGGCTTTTTGCACCAAAAGCTAGTGCTCTTCCAGCACCTCCAGCTCCAACCAACACAAACACTTTGCCAGCAATGGGAGAATCGTGTGATGCTTCCCCATTGGTCACCTGTCTTTCTGTTAACCCCACAAGTGCAAATAAGCCTCTAATCATGTGATTTAAACCTTCTGAACAAGATCCTTTTCTTAAAAAAAAATAAAAACATTGCTTGTTTCCTTTTAACTTCAATACATAATGCTCAACCGGAATAAACTTGTTGATAAGTAAATGACATACTTTATATCTTGCAATTTCTTCTAGATAGACGACACATTATAAATAAAAAAATCAACGGAGATACACTATCATCAACTTCCATGAATCAAATCTTAAAATAAAAGAAAATGTCATTGTAAAATAACTCAGTACCTCTCAAGGCATCCTCGATTGCAGTTATAGAAGCATCACAATCTGTATTGTAACCGACCAGCTTCCCATCAGTAGGTCTCCTTATAATGGTGTTTACAGCTCCTATGGACTGATTGACAAAAACAAAACACACTTTGGAAAGCTAATATACAATCACATTATGAGTGTGATAAAATTGCATCTCAAACTACCAAAAAAATAAAAAATGCCACAAATGTCCATGATTCCATGTCGATGGATGGTTATGAAAGACCCCTCAACTTTCACTCAACTAGATAGTAGTTAATTGACCTATGCGTTAGAATTGTGCTAGGTCTCAGGCTGGAAAAATCGTAGCCAGTGGAATTCAAGATGAAAAATGAATGGGAGTATAAGATTTGATGCATGTCATACTGAGAACATGCATACCAACTCAATGATGCATTGGCTTGGATTCGTTTTACAGAAAATTGGCTTGTGACTTTAGATAGGTATTCCATTAATAAAGAGACATTAAGGAAGAGGCTTCTTTCATCTAAGGGAGCAATGGGATCCCTGGAGACAGGAGCCCGAGCACCAATAAGAGAAGGAATTGAATTCCATATCTAATCTCTGTTGGATTGAGACCTCTGGGTAAACCAAACCAACGCAACCACACTCTTTTGAAGGCTTATTACGTGTCCAGATTCACACCATATACCTTTTGATATGCAATCCCAGAAGAAGCAAAGCAATGAAAAAAGTGTATGTTTTTGTAGCTGTCACAAGGTAGCTGAGACAAGACTTTATGGATTTCAAATATTTTGTCTCTCAGCTACACATAAGCACATATGATTAGTTTCAACACTGCATGAATCTCATGCCAGTTGAGTGACTAATCTCAATTTAACTTAACAACATCAGCTCTATATATTTGAGAAAAGGAACAAAATGGTTTTCGTTTTCAAGTATAGTCCTATTTTGACAAAACTAAGAGAATTGGATTATAAGATTTTTCAGACCTTAGCAAGGGGATGGACTTCATCACAGCACCTTACTGCTGCTTCTTTATGCGGGATTCCAACACTACATGTTCAATCAAAGGAAAGCAAACCTTGGATCAGAAAAATCTACAAAATCAAATTATGTTGATTCTGAACAGAAAAACCTAGTTATATGATGTTGATTTGCATGAACTTAGCAGGAATTAGTTCCCAACAACAGGTGGTTGGCTTTGGCCACAAAAAAAAGAAGGGAGGGTTAGATTTGATATGAGTGTAAACAGGATTGACACTTGGTGCAACTAGGACATGACATCAATCAACCCCAACTTAAGGCTAGATAAAAATGATTTTTGCAATTATGTTTCTATATGTTCAACTGAAAAGCAAAATAACTAAGGGAGCGCGTTTATGTTCCCAACAAGGTGGTATCATTTTCCATCACATTTTAGATGAATAAGGTATATTAGCCAGCCCATATTCCAGTTTGAAGCCCGTAACATCTGATAATGATGTAAATAAGTTTGTTTCGTATGTCTTCAATAAAAAAAAGTAGAAATTCTTATTTGTGTGTGTGTGTGTGTATATATATATATATATATAGATATATCAAAATAATTTTCTTTATTTAATTATATGAGAAAATTTGAGTATTTTCACATAGGTTCGTTTCTTGACCTTTTCGAGCTTAACTCTTGTTTTAAACGACTTTGGCTTATAACTTTGAATTCTTATCCTTAATATTAGAGTTTTAATATATGCTTATGTAGTTTCCACTCTATCCCGGGTCTTGGGGCTCAAAAAGGTTAAACGGTCGGGCCAGTTCTTCTTACTGAACTTAGGTTCGAGATTTCGTTTCTTTTGAGATGTTTTTTCTTTTCTATTTGTATCTTGAGTTCGGATTATTACAATAATTGTGCGTCACGCGCAATGTAGTGAGAGTTCTCTAGACTCATAAAAAATTAACATAAAAAATGACAGGCATAACAAACACATCGTTTAAAATTAACATAAGTATGCTACCTAAACAAAATCATTATAGTAACGAAATCATCTCTAGCCCTCTCTCAGATCAAATAGGACTCGCGCATATGAATCATGAAGTTTATGTTATTCGTAAATCTCAATCATAAAGGAATTTCAAAAACCAAATTCATACTAGAAGAGGAGACTAAAAATAACGAATTTGGAAAAACAAAGTTTAATAGGAGAATAAACTTAAATCAAGGATGAGAATAAACCAACTTATACCACAGAAGTATTAGCCAACATTCCTACCCTTGCAACGTCTTTGCAAGATGAAAGTAGGATAAAATCAAGTATATTTTCACCATTCATAAATCAGAGGCAAAAGTTATGACAACTAACTTTTCCACAAGAACCTAAATCAGCCAACCATCATATAACAGCCGGAATAAAGAAGAACGTTATTAGTCCAAAAAAAATGTTCCCCTATTTACTCATTTTATAAAATTGTTGCATACCTGAACCCAGCAAAATCGGTGCAGGAATAGATCCTAAAGAATTCCTTGATATCATCGACAAGCATCGGAACATAAATTCCATTATACTGTGTGTGTCTAAAGGCAAGGTTATGGAGAAGAGGGCCTTTGCTATGGCCTACTGGATTTGAGATGAGACCAAATACTTTTGTGTCCGAATTTATGCAATCAAGCTTGTAAACTTGTTTGATGCTGACAAGAGGCGGCAAGCCAGGTATGGATGTCCTCCCCAGTGATCCGCAGACTAAAAACGCACCAAATTTTGGGCCCAATAGCTGACTTATAAGACCTCTATCACCAACTGCTCTAGCAATTAGTGGTACCTGCAGGAAGACTTATCAAAGTTAAGTGTATTACGATACTAAACTATTGGAATCAAAGTAGGAGCTCCAGAATTATAAGATGCCATGAGCACATTATAAACAATAAAAATGGTGGGGTGTGAGAGAGGGAGAAAAGTAGGAGGAAAACAAAAGGGAATGGAATAAAACATTTACCATAAACCAAAAAAAAATTACCAGAACTAGGGGGGGGATTAAAACAGGATTTGCAATGTGAACAGCAAGAGGGTGTCAAAAGTGGATGAATTGTCAATGAAAATGAAGTTTGTTTCAGCAAAAAATTATATCGATAGATAAAGGGATTAATTTGGTGTCATGTTCTCCAATAACATATTTGGCCAAAACTGCGTTTCCAGTAAAATACATGCTAAAAATATCAAAGTATCAAGAGGAATGATTTAAATCCCAGGAAATCACAACGAATAATAAGAGTAGCTGCATCTAAACGCTTTGAAGTTGAGCACAATTAAAGCCATAAAAGACTTTTCAAGTCTATCAATTTGCAAACCAATAGCAAGTACCTGGCAATGGGTGAGCATATCGAAAACTGGGGCGACATCTGTAATGTAAACTGTGTCGACCACAAGTTTGATGACATCTGCTCCGGTAGATTGCAAGCACGCAATCAGGTTACTGAGTTTCTCTTTCGATGGCCTCCCACTGTTAACATAGCTTGATACAATTATCTTGCTAGTGGCTCGCTTATTCATGAACTCAGTTAAGCCAGCATCAAAAGCCACCTGGGTATTTCCATTTCCAACAGAAAGGATCAAGGAGTTAATGGAATTTTGATTTGTTCACAGCGGACAAATGATTAGTTCTAAACAAAATAAAGACAGAATTTCAAGGTCAGATGTTATGGCACGCAGTATTCTATGTTGGGAAGGCAAATCATCAAAGACCAATACCTATCTTCACAAAAATCACAAGACTAAATGGAAGCCTGTGGTTTCTTTTCATCCCAAGTTCGGTAAGTTATTAATCCACCTCCAACTTTTCACCTTTTTTTTCTTCTTCTTAGATTTGAGTAAAAATCTCAATGATACTACTGAACACTCCCATGATGAGAAGCAAGTCTTTCATCAAAATTTTCAATAAAATTCCCAACTTATCCTCAAAATCCATTTTAATCTCTTTTCTCTCTTTTTTTTTTTAATGAAAGAATTGAATGCTCCAATCACTCATCTTTTAAACATTTCATCAAATCTTCTTAAGAAATTCCAAACTTCCCAAAAGTTACTTTCACCAAATTTGATGAATTTTTGGTTTATTCCTCAATGTGATGAAAGCTTTTTTTTTCCCCCCTTGATAAGGTATATGTTCGAGGGAGGTTTATTTTCTTGCAAAGAAGGGTAGTGCTTTTCTTTGAAAATATTCTCTATCAAAAATCAAGAATGTGGATGAGGTTTGATGACAGGGTTGGAGCTCAATTTTTGCCAGTTTTCCATTAAATTTGAATTTGATGAAAAACAAAAGAAGTGAAGAGTTGGAGATGCTACTATCTGAAAATTGTCATTGCTACGGCGCATTCTTGATTTTTGATAGAGAAAAATTTTCAAAGAAAAGCACCATCCTTCTTTGCAACATTGACTATAACAACAAAAAGTTGGGTTCCTAGCCAATAATGTCAGACCATGTGTTTATAAGGAACGGGATTAAGCTCCTCTCCATTTTGTTACTATTCATTCTTGGGAGTGTAGTTTAGCTTGATCATACTGTATGATCTAAACTATTCATCTTGTAATTATTAGTGTGGAAATAAATCATTCATGCAAAAAAACATCGGATATCATTAGGCACATGAGCAAATCAAAAAATATAATGGGAAAATAATCGATAGTATTCATTTTTTCAAAAACAAATATAATTTTCTCAAGCACTTAACGATATCCAATGACATTGACTTTTTGCATGAATAATTTAAACATTGAGAGCTAAAAGATGAACGGTTCTGATCATCAAAATATGACCGAAATGAGCCATATTCTCCCGAAAATGGACAGTAACCAAATGAGGAGCTTAGCCCGGTTAAAACGTGGCTGCTAATGTAGGGCTCTCACTATTCAGTGTGAATACAACCCAAGACTATGACATGTAGACATTCACATCTATATGCAAATAAGTGCATACCATTCATATATCATTATGACATGTAGACATTCACATCTATATGCAAATAAGTGCATACCATTCATATATCATTGGAAGGGGACCACTTCACCGTCGTGCCCACAAGATGGATATTATTTGTTTTGAGCTAAAACGTACGGACAATTTTATTCTTGCACTTGAGAAAAGCTTTCTAAGTAAGTTGAGGATAGAGTTTACGTTATAAGCTACGTCGAGAGACCCTAATTGGCTAAAGGTGGAAATCTCGGTCCACTTTGTGTTACGGTGTACATCATATTCTTTCATTTGAAAATTTTTCTTTTTTTTTATGAGTTTAGAGTGAAGCACATCTTACAAGACGATTTAAGAGATGGGTTAATAGTATAACTCACCTTATAAAATTAGTCCAGAGACAATTTAAAACTCATATCCCTTACCATTATGCATACACATAGACTTAGTAATGCATAGCGCTATGGTGGATACAACCAACTTAGTATTGAAATTTCCGATGGTGCAGTTAAATTTAGTCATGTAGAATCTTTTCGAGGGACCCAAGGGAAAGCAAGAATTGTGCAAGATCCCCAAATTTTTATTATTCTAAGTAGGATTGGGTAGAATAGATTTAGAATCTTTCTCTCCTAAGTCCTAATCTCTCGAAACAAACAAGGCCAGTGCCAGTGGTAAAGTATGAAATAGCAATGGGTAACTAACCTCGAGCTCAATTTCGACGAATTCGACGTCTAGTTCGAGGGCCAGTCTCAGAACTTGCAAGCACCTCCATTTCGTTTTGGTCTTGCACGCTCCTCTGCTTGAATTCCTTGGCGAATTAAGACTGATCAAAATCCCCAAATTTCATAAATCAGATAATATGTGTTATTTTTTTATTTTTTTAAAAAACAATTTTTATATCGATAAAATATGTGATTGGTTCTATATTATAGAGCTGTACACCTAGTGGAAATGTATTTACTTTAGTTATCGTTAAATCATTTTTATCAGGATTTTATTTATTATTTATCTAAATTATTATATTTTTTAAATTTTTTTTATCATGAGTCAAAAAAATAAATAACTTTGATCAATATATAAAAAAATTAATAATATAAAAATAAGTAAAATTTTATATTGATTATTTTTCTGTCCTTTTAGGGTTTCTTTTCATAACTTAATTAAATGTTTTTAATTTTTAATTTTTTCCCATTAAAATCATCCAAAAATGTAAAAAAATTAATTCGAAAATTCAGGAAAAAATAAAATAAACAAAAACCTAAAAATTTTTGACAAGCGTATTGGTGTGGCTGCATTTCTAATTTCATCCCCTTATTTTCGATATAAGAAAATCTTAGGCTGAATTATGTGGTTTACTAGTGTCAATATTTTTGAAGAACAAAATTACATTTTAAAGTTATAAATTAAAAAAATCTCCGAATAGAATTCCAATAATTTACCCACAATGGGGTTGTTATGCGCCCCAAAACAGATCATTATTTGTTTACTTTAAAATAAATTGGTTCTCTATATGCTTTTTTACCGCTCTCTTTTTAAAGTATCTTTCTTTTTTACTTAACTTTTGTTTTTATTTTTATATTTATATTTTTTATTAGTCTAGAATTTTAGCAACATTCTAAAAATAAAAAATAAAAAATAAAAAACTGAGTTATTTTTTTTTCTTCATATTTTTATATTTATATTGTATATATTTATTTATTTTAACCTTCTGAATAGATGAAAGATACGCTAAAAAAAGAAAAAAAATTTGGTGGACCTTTCTATGTCTTTAGTCTTTTAAAAAAAAAAAAATACAAATAAGTCCCATACAATACAATTAGTAATGCGGAAATCAATTCTCCCACTTAATCGAGAGAGAGGGAGTTGAGTGAGAAAAAGTAAAAAGGGCAAGAGAGAATTTAATTTCAGGGTAAATTTCCTAGAATTACTAATTTAAAAAGTGTTTCATTTTGAATGAAAATATATTTAAAATAATCTTGCTTTTCCAATCTTATCACCTCGGAAAGGAAACTATGGACCTCGTTTGGGGTAATAATTATCATATATATATATATATATATATATATATATATATTTATCTTTTAATTATATTTTTTTACGTTTAAAATTCTTTAGTAAAAATGTTAATAAACTTAACTAAAAAATTTTAAAAATATTTCAGCTGAACCAAAGCCGAACATTTAGGTCTCGTTTGGTAACGTTTACAGTTTTTTATTTTTTAATTATAAAAAATAAAAAATATATTTTTATTTATTTTTATAAAAAAAACAAAAACAAAAACATGCTTGGCACATAAATATTTAAAAAGTAATAGTTAAAAGTTACATATAATTACAGTGATCAGAAATAGTGGTCAAATGTATTATTCGGTGATGACAGCAAGAAGTAGCGATGGTGGTCAAAAGTAGTGATCAGAGGCGGTGATGGGAGCAGATGGTCAGAAGTGGTGATCAAAAAATGTGACAAAAGATGATGATCGGAAGAGGTGACCGAATGTGATAATCGGAAGCGGTGGTCGGGATTGGTGGCTGGATATAATAGTTGGAGGTAATAAAAAAATACAATTAAAACTTATTTACAAAACAAGTAAAAATACATTTTTTTTTGTTTTTAAAAAATTTGTAAATTTTAAAAACTGTTTACAGTTTTTTTAAAACAAAAAATAATTACAAAACATATTTTTGTTTAATGTTTACAAAAAAATTTTAAAACAAAAACAGAAAATAAAAAACATTAACGTTATCAAACGGACCTTATTAATGTCATTATCCCATATGGTAGTAAGTCCAAAAAATAAATAAATAAATAAATAAATAAATTATAATAAAAAATAAAAATGGAATCATTTATTAATGTCACTATATTCCTAGGAAAATTTAAAATTTAAAATTTTTTTAAATTTCATAAAAGATTTAGTATTATAATTTTTATTTTAATAGATTTAGTCATATTAAATTTAAAATAATTATATTATATTTAATTTATTCATATTTGAGAGTTAATCTATTCCGTTTTAGACCAGTAAAAAAATCTAAGTGATAAATTTATCAAACTATCATAATTATTAAAAATAAAAAGTGATATATTTTTATTTAACTAATATCTCAATTTTATAAATTAATAAATATATCACTTATTATGTATAATTAAATCTGTAAGAAAAAAACTTCTATAAGATTAAAATTTTATTACCAATTAATAATAAAATTTATCCTAAAACTACTCCGCTTTTCATGTAGGAACAAAGGACACTTGTTAAAACGGACAAGGACTATACTACACACGTGGATGGAGCCACATAGCTAGGGCCAGAGGGCCAATGCTCGCAATGATTTTTTGTTAACTTTTTATTTATATTGTTTTTTAAAAAATTAATAATTTTTAATTTTATCCACCTTAAATTAAGATTTTTTTAAAAGTATATATTCGTCTTTTTTTTATTTTTTTATTATTTATCATTGGTAAATATTAATTTTTGTGTGTGATTTTTTTTAATTGGTATCAATTTGATAGACATCAATTTAATTGGTATAAATTAATATTAATATTAATTGATATTTTTTTTAAAAAAAAATATTAATTTTTTTTAATTGGTATAAACTTTCATAGACACTTCTGGTTTCGTTGATAAATTGGGCACTCTTTATTATGATGCTTATGAATTTTAATTATTATTATTATTATTATATTTTTTTTTTATAAAATTATTAAAAATATTTTATTCAAATCTCTAATGTCGATAATTGTGATTATGTATTTAATAATATATGTTGTCATTAAATTTTAATTTATAGAAAGATATTTTAAGAGAGTTTTTTTTTGTGTAACCCTTCAATTTAATTATTATTTTTGATTTCTCCCCTGACTAATATACAATATACGTTGATTTCTCAAAAAAGTGAAAAGTTTATTTTTAAAAGCATATTTGTTGTTTATTTTTTTAGTGTAAATATCTCCTGATCATGTAATTATTAATGTCTAATTAACTTAATTTTATATACAGAGAATATTCTTGGTATAATCTATAATATGAACGGTTCATATTATTAAAATAATCTACCAAAACATCATAAATAAATAAAAAATTTCTATTTATTTAAGGAATGAAAACAACCTCAATCTATATATATAAGATTTCTATTTTTAATATTAATGAAACTCGTGTAATATATTACTCATTATATTAAAGATCGTGTGATCGCATCACATCACGTGGGAAAAAATAATAAGTGTAGTATAATATTTTGTATTGAACACATTAAGAGAATTTATAAATAATATTCTCTCTCATTAATTTAAATTGTAGACTTACCTTACATGTAAATATATAATTTAAATTAATAAACGAGTGAATATTATTTACATTTCTTGTTAATTTGGTAAATAAATTTATTTTTCACTCCGACAAAAAGAATTGAAATAAAAAAATAAGATGAAATAATATTTGATTTACCTGCCTACAGGCATCAAGAAAATTTGAAGAACACACGCAAAGAGAGAGAGAGAGAGAGAGAGAGAGAGAAAAAGATACCCATGAAACAAGCAGTGGAATACTCGAATTTGGATCTTGATACTCTCAATTTCTCTGTTATATTGTTTATAGTATGCCTACTTTGTCGACCCGAATTATTTATATTATAAAATATATTGAAAAAATTATTTGCACAAAAAAATTTAATTTGATTGGACATCAATAACCATATAATTCACATTTATTTAAAAAATAATAATTTATTTTCAAAATTGTACTCACCGTCCATTTTATTAAAAACAATAATTAATGCAATCACACTTAATTTTTAGTATATATGAACTTTTTTCGATAAACTTTAAAATATGAATCAAATCAAATTAAATTAAGCACTTGTCAAAATTAATTGGGATTAGTTACATGAATTTTTTTACGTCATTCTACTATATTAAGAGTTATATTTTCAATTAATTATAAGAAAGAAATAAAAATCTCTCAATTTTTTTTGAAAAATGGTGAGAACGTATGAATGTGCATCCGTAGGAATTATAGGAGCATTCACATTAAAGTTGTTACCGATGTATTAATATTTTTTTTTTGACAGGAAAAGTGTGAACTACCAAACTTGAAATAATCAAAATTCACAACAATAATGTGGATGAGCGAAGCCTTGGAGGGAGAAAAGAAAAGAAAAGAAAGGAAAAGAAAAGAAAAGAAAAGAAAAACTAGGAAGGTAGAGGTACCTGAAAGTAACAATAACAGGGAGAGTTCTTCGTTTCAAGAGGTGTTCAACCTCGGAAATGTGGGAGAAGGACATGGAATCAATGTGAAGCTCCACAAGATCTGCACCTTCTTCCTTTGCTTCCTCCATGGATGACAACATTTCTTCCACAGTCTCACATTCCAGTGTTGTGCACACTAACAGATCACTCTTCCAAGCCATTACAGAGAGAGAGAGAGAGAGAGAGAGAGAGGGGAGAAGAAGAATCTTATAATTAAGAATGGTTGCCAAAAACTTCCCAGCTATATAGCAAAGACATGGTTGCTTATATAAGCACAGAAACCATAAAAGATTTGGCACTGAAGCATTTGGCAATTACTCCTGGCTCTGGGCCACAATGATGAGGAACAATCAGTGGTTAGTTTTATGTCAAATAAAAAATAAAAAATAAAAAACACCTGCTTTGCTGCTTGACATAACTAAAAAATTATTTTTTTTTCACTTTTTTTCAACAAAAAAGTCAATATATATTTCAAACACTTTAAATTTTTTTAAAGTAAAATAACTATAATACCATCACTTAAAAAAGTCAACTATCCTTACAAAAATAAAAATATCAGTGTCAATATCTCAAATACTACAACTTAAGAGCAAAAAAAATAGTATTTTAGACATTTTAATAAAAAACAAAAAAAAAATTACTACAAAAACTATCTCAAATAATTTAATTTTTTTTTTCAAACAGCTAAATTTCTTAAAATTCAAATTTTTTAAACATCCTAGGTCATAAATTTATTTGACTTAAAATCACTTAAGCCAAAAGTCAAGAAGTTAATAAACTAAAAAGATTTAAGTCAAAAAATAATTATTATAGATTTTTTTTTAATTTTTACATAATTTAATATTTAATATAAATCTTGTTTCTTATAATATAATTTTTATAAAAAAATAGATGCCTATAATAAAAATTAGAACATTTTTAAAAATATATAAACATATTTTAGTTAACCAGTAAAATAGCAAAATAGCAAACAAGCAAAAAGTTAATAAGCAGAAGGATAAAAAAATTTAAGTTGTCAAACGAAGTGAAGATGACTTTATGAGCTTTAATCAAAAAGATTTTAAGATGGATAACCAAATAAAGGCAGTGTTTATAAATGAAGTCTACATAATCGTGTGTCTACTAAAGAGTTGGCATCGCCTAACTATACCCATGTGGTCGCCAATAATTGTTTCATGAAGGAGATTGAATTGGTTCAGTTGAATTTTATTTGGGTCTAGAATAGACCCAAATAAAATTTGAGTTGTTTATACCCATGGAATAGATTTATTTTGATAATTTGAGTTGTTTATTTTATTATTTTAAAAATATATATTATTATTGTAAAAAATTAAATTGATCGAATATCAATAAATATCTTAAAAATTACATATGTTGATAAAATAAATAATAAAATTAAAATTAAAATTTATTTTTATTAACACAACCGTAATTTGTTAAGATAAATATTAATACTCAATCAACTTAAATTTTTACAATAATAATATATACATTTAAAATAATAAAATAAATAATTTAAACCCAATCAATCTCCAACTGAACTGGCCAAATTCTTCTTTCACTGTAAGAGAGTACGAGTTGTCAGAATGCCATGTTGTATTGTTTTTTGTAGCTCTAATCTCACACATTTTCTATTATCTAAACTCTTCGTATTATAGTGGTTGCCAAATAAATTAATTGTTTATGTATAAAATTAACTTGGTCGGCATTCATGGCCACACGATTAGATCATATTTGGTATATTATTACGTGTCAAAATTATACATATTATTTATTTATTTAAAGACAAATTTGACATATTTTATTACTATCGATATTTAATTAAATTTATTTCTTTAAACAAATAATTCATTCAACAAATACTATAAATAAATAAATAACCAATTTTTTTTGTAAAAATATGTTAGAATTCAACTCTATTAAACGGGACAACACGGTACCGTGCAATCCCTAACACTAACCCCAAATCCAATTTGGTGGGCGTTATCTTTATTTTTTTTTTAATTCTTATTAATTGTTATCAATTTTTTTTATAATAAAAAAAATTCCTCCATATTTCCCTATTTGTCCACACTAAGAGGGTGTTTGGAAAAATTTTTGCAAATAACTTTTAATTTTTTATCACTAATTTTAGTTATAATTTATAATATTTTTAAAGACTCACAATTTTTGTTACAAATATAATTATTATTTTTTTCTATTTTAATTATAAGTTATAATTTTTACTAAATACATACAATTTTTTATTACAAATTATAATTTATAAATTATTAATTTCAATAATACCAAACACCAACTCTCCTTTGTTTTTTATCTTTCAAAAAAAAACATGATTTTATAACGTGTATCTTGATTTTATAATGTGTATCTTGATCATGTCAGCAAACCAATAAGAAAATATTGCAGAGGACCGGGCCACATGTTTAACGTTGATTCTTAAGATAACGAAAATTTTTAAAAAAATGCCATTATAGTGGACGGCGAATAATAAAAATTTTAACAATAAAAGATTATTTTTTTGACATAATGTTATAAGTAATTATTACTCTTTTTCATAAAAATCCAACATAGAGTAATAAATTTTTTTTTATTATGGCCTCGTTTGGTAACCTAATTTTAAATTAAAATTTTTATTTGAAGTTGTTTTAAATTAAATAAGTAAAATGCTCGTTTAGTGAACGGTAGAAGTAACTTCAAACCAAAAAGGCAATAAATAAAAAAATTTAACTTAAAATACTTTAGGCCAAAAGGAGCTTTAAGTGTCTATTTGGGATAACTTTTAAACTTGATTTTTTAAGATATTTAGTTTTTTTTTTAAAAAGATGAATAAAAAAAATTAAAAGTGTTTGGAATAATTTTTTATATTAGATTTTTTATTTTTTTACTTTTTATTGAAATGTCTAAAATACCGTTAGTTTTATATTTTTAATTGTAGTGTTTGAGATATTAACATGACTTTTTAATTTTATTTTTGTGACTATGGTTAATTTTTTATGTTAGAGTATTATAATAATTTTGTTTGAACATTTTTTTGGATATTTGGGATATGTATTGATTTTTTTCATTAAATTAAGAGATGAAAAAAAAAATTAATTAATTTTTTTTAAAACCAAATAATACAACTTAAAAGTTAAGTTTTTTTGCAAAAAAAGCTAACTTAAAAGATAGCCCAAACAGGCCCTAAGTCAGAAAAAAATCGTTATAATCTTTTAAAATTTATTTTTACATAATTTTCAATTCAATATGAAACTTGTTTGATATATTTTAACGAGTAGATTTTAAAAATATTATTTTTATAAAAAAAAAAATATGTATAATAAAAATTATAATATTTTAAAAAATATATAAAACTATTTTGTATAAAAAAACAAAGAGACCGACGAAAGGCTAAAAGATAAAAATTCCAAATTAAAGGTGGCTGCTAAACGAGACGTATCACATGCGCTGTGCCCTTCTTTTTTTTTTTTCACGTCTTTAAAATTTATAATTATTTTTATATTTTAAAGTATTAGAACTAATTAACGCCCTATTTCAAACCCCAAATTATTAGAACTAATTATTTTTATTTCATAAGTATCACTAGTCTACCGGCTAAGATTTAACCCAATATCCGTTGGGCAGTATAGTTCATATTTTTTAAAATATATTTTTAAAAAATAATACAATTAACTCAAACTTAGATATTTATCGTAAAAACTCTTTTTTTTTTAAAATATATGCTTTTTTCTCTGAACACATTTTTTTAAAAAACAACTAAGATTAATTCAAATTTAGATTAAAAGTTCATATTTTTTTAAAATATTTTGGAATAATAAGAATTTACTTATCATAAGAAATTTATGACCATAATTAATTTTATGATTTTTAATTTTTAAATATTTCTCATCTATCTATCTCTCTCTCTCTCTCTTAATTAACAAATCAATTTCAGATTTATCTATCTTTTTAATCAGACAAACTTATTTTAAATTCCTCTATTTTTCTAAGATAAATTCTTCTCCCTCCACCGTTCTTTCTCTCTCTCTCTAATAATTACATGATTGGCCCGATTCATTTAAGGTTATAAACTTTTGTTTGGACTAAATTTTTTTTAATTTTTTTTGATTTTTTAATATTTTTATAAAAAATATAAAAAAATCAATTGATTATAATAAAAAGTAAAATAAGTAGACTTTTTAAAAACTTAAGTAAAAAAATTTAAAAAAAAAACTAATCTAAACACAAAATTGACACTTTTAGTGTAATTACAGTTAAATTTATTTGTCTATAAGATTTTACTATTAGTAAAATTTATCTATAAATGAGTTTTCGACAAATTTTGTTTGGTTTTCTTCCTTTTTTTTTAATTTCGTGTAATCTCTTGAGTTTTACGTATTAATAGCAAGAAAAATTTGTTTGTTTTTTTCTCTTTTTATATTTTCATGTAATATTTTGAGTTTTACGTATTAATTGCACCAATGTTAAAAAAAAAAAACTTTTTGATGGTTATTTTTCTTGATTTCATCAGTAAGATTCTACTGATAGTGAAATTTCTTGCAATTTTTTAGGTGTACGCATTAGTTGCATTAATTTTTTTTAAAAAAAATTATTTTGATCATTAATTTTTAAAAATTAATTATTATTTTACTGACAGTTAAATTTATTTGGCAATAAAATTCTATAGACAATAAAATCTATTTGCAGTGAAATTACCTGTATTTATCATTTTTAATAAGTAATTTGGTATCTATTATACATAAATCTCACTTAATAGATCTTAACAAAGACAAATCTAAATTAGTTAATTTTATTTAAAATAAACTTGTGAAATATAAAATATATCACTTTAAACTTTTAGTTACGTAAGTTCATTTTACTCACTCATTTAGAATATGTATTATTGACAGGATATTTATGTAAAATGTTATTTTTTAATTTAATTTTAAAAATTGAAGAAGATAAGAAAATTAAATATTATTCTTTTGAATTTAAATTCTTATAATGAAAAATTGATGATCAAATACGTGATTTTCTGTTTTAAAGAATTTTCTCCCCACTCTAATACATTAAAGGATCATGAAATTATGTCATAAAATTACATATTTTAAAATTTTCATATGAATCAAAAAAAAAAAATGAAATACAAAACTTATAAAATAGTAAGAGAATGTCTACCCATGTCAACCTTTAGTCATAGGATATATTTTTTTCCTTCCAAAATAGTATATTTTTCAATTTAAATTCATTAAAACTCATTAAATTATATAAAATTTTGAAGTATCAAAATCTCAAGATGTACTCAATAGAATTCATTGACTTTAATGCTTTCTTTTTCTCTTTTTTAAATTCCCTCTCTTCCAAGTGGTATGAATTTATTTAACAAAACTACTATTACTAAGAGTTTTTAATTTTTAATTATTAATTTTATTTATAAATTATAATTTATTTTAAATATTCCTAACTTTTTTTATTATAAATTATATTTATTTTTTTTAATTTTAACTACAAATTATAATTTTTAATAAAAATTTATAACTTTTACTAAAAAAAATTTAATTTTTATTAAAAATTATAATTTATAAATTATTAATTTTAACCTTTTAATCAGCTGTGAATTGTCAGGAGCTTTTTCACTTTTCAGTTGTACCTCTGATCCAACATCCATTCTGGGGCGTGGCCCACCAAAACCAACATTTAATATGATTTTTGGGACCACTGATTTCTGGAGCAAAGGTCGTATGATTTTTGGGATTCTGTATCACATTTAACGCCTGACCCACCTGCCACTTGAAGCCAACCAGATTGGCGCAGATAAAAGTTCATTGGTTTATTTTATTTGTAATTTTATTGATTTAAAAAATAAATTGGCTTATTTTCAGTAATTAATTTATTTTGAATGTTTAAAATTTTTAATTTTTAAAAAATTAACTTTTAAAAAATAGATTGCTTAAGATAATTCATTTTGGATAGTTTTTTTTTTAACTTTTTGATGAAATATCTAATAATCTAACTTTTTTTAAATTATAATGTTTAAAATAATGACACATTTTTTAAAAATTTTTAAGAGTAATTAAATTTTTAATTGAGAGCATTATAATTATTTTATTAAAAAAAATCCATTAATGATGTATATTTTTTTTTCTTAAAAAAAAAAGTTAACGAATTTTTTAAAGAGATCAAACAGTCTAACTTAAAAACGAACCATTTTACCACAAAAAAAAATTTTTGGAGATGCCAAACAAGGTTAGTGAGTTTTTTTTATATATATTTGGTCAACAAATATTATTTATCGATTCTTTTTATCAAGACAAATCAAAAAAGTAAAAAAATAATTACAAATATTAAATTCACAAAAAAAACAAAAATAAAATGCTCCTATTTTATCACAAACCAGGACTGATTTAACTAAACCACACATTCGGTTTTTGTCCAATTAAAAAATAAAGTAATAAAAATAATAAAATTATAAGACGCCTTTATTTAATGGTAATGCTACACAAAAACACTAGAGACAAAACAGCTCAATAATAGGAGCAGGGATGCCCACTCACTGGGTCACAGGAGAGGATCACGTGTCTTTCGTGTCGCAAACAGCTCAATAATTTACATTAATCAGAACCAGAGAAAAGTCAGAAATGTTTTCCAATTTTCACTAACATGCTGCAATTATAGTATTTTTTTTCACATGTAGTGCTTGGTATGGAGTTTGGACATGACTGGACTTCTAGATCTTTCGATTCAGTGATTTTAAAAAAAAGAAAATAATTAGGTTATTACTCTAATCACTTATTTAAATAATTAAAGATGAGAAAAATAAAAAACAAAATAGAAAATTTTAGTTATCACTTAAAATCACTTAAATTCTCTTGTTTTGTAATGACAATGTTAGCCTTTTAAAAATAAATATATTAAATACCATTCCTTTAAAATAAGATTAGTTTAATAAAATTATGTACACTTTTTTCTCTTCGCACCTATTAAACTAACCGAACAAGATATAAGAGAAACGACATTCTTTTCTACAATATTCATTCAAAGGAGAGAAAAATACAATTATTTTTTTCCTTTTATTACTTCAATAATCTTTTTTTTTTCTTTCTTTTCTCTCTTAGGTTCCCAAATGGACTGTTAGCTATGACTTTATCGTGTTTGTGTTATTTCTTTTGTGATTAGATTTACTTATAAAAAATATTAAGTGCATAGATCCAGTTATTCGGCACAAATTCGAACACACTTTATTTATGTAAGGTATGTTCTAATTGTGAGATTAACCCAATATACAAAAAGTCTGTTCAAATTTGTGTCCAGTGCTGTCCATGTAGCAAAATTCTTTACCTAATAAAGAAGAAATATGTACCTCAAAAACTTGCTCAACCCCATTTCTACCTTTCATATCTCGTATGGACTTCAATCCATCATACTCAACCTGCTGAACTCTCTAAGTACCAAATTATGGTTTGCTTGGCATAGAGATATATGCCATATAAACCTACAATGGGAACAACTCAGATGTAACATTTCTTAAAAAAAACTCCAAAAGGATTAGTATAGTGGTCAAGGCATGAGACTTGGATTTTCATTTCTTTTAAAAGTTTCAAATTCAAAACTTTTTTAGTGCTATCAACTCTTGTTGAGCTAACCCACACGAGGTTTTAACTTAACTTTAATTGGTCTCTTGCTAGTGAAATGCGCAATTAATCCCTCAAAAATCAATCAATGTGCATGTAAACTAACTAGAATACCATGAGATGTCACAAAAAAAACAAAAAGATCCTTTCAACGAAAAATGTAAAACTATATATCAATTCAAACTCCCTCCCATCAGATATGCAATGAAATGAAGGGGCATGCCACAATACCAAAGCAATGTTAATACTTCATAACCTTCCCAATAACACAATATTCTTGACCCATAGGCATATCAATATCACACTTGGACGCTCCCCGCCCCATAAATAAAATAAAAATAAAAACCGAAATTTGCACCCAGGGGCAGGTGAGTAACACAAATATATCAGCATTAGGAATCTACCAATTAGAAATGTAGCATGATATGAATCTAGATATCAATGAAGAATTTTCCCAGTAAAAGGACAAAAAAAAGATCTTTTGACAAAAAGCCAAAGTTCATTAAATAATGAATGAAGGAAGTTAAATGGAATATTAATGGGACCATGCATGCCGGACCTTATGATCATATTCCGGATAATGACATCAGAGATATATGAATCCACTGCTTTGTGATAAATTCTATGGGTCAACTCTAAAAAATACCACATGCCAACACTACCTAACAAGGTAAAATTTAAATCAACCCCCTTTTGTGTTCCCTTTAGGTTCCAGTTTACCACTTTCTTTCTTTCCTTCTTTTTCCTTGTTTGAAGTGATCATTCAAAGTCTTTATTGGGCAATAAAATTCAAACAAACTATTTTTGAAGTATTAGCACACACCTCACTATGCTATCTACAACATTATTAATTAATTATGCTTACAAACATGATTCAAGTACTCCTATGTTTCCAAGCAACTCCTAACCCCACCCAAAAGATAAAAAACTAGAAGGCCTAAAAAAAGAGAGAATTCCCAAACAAATTAAATACTGGCCTGATTGGTAACTGGCTTTTAAGCCTTTTTTTTTGTTGACTTCGTAGATAAAAGTCAGAAAAGCCAAGTAAGCCATTTTTCTTGCCCAAAAAAGTTGAAAGATGAAAAGGTTATGTTTTTTGTCTATGCACTTCAATACATATCACTTCCCAATAAAAAGTTAAAAAATGCCTTTACATATTACAACTCATTTCTAATACAATGGACAATATGGCCATTATGATACAAAAAGTAAAAAGTCAAAAAGTTTAGTTACCAATCAACCTAGCTTATTAGCTAAAAAAGCTAAATTACCAAACGAACCTATCTTGGATTCATTTTTGTTTTTTGCCTAAAACACAAAAAAAAAAGAAGATATAAATAAATAAAAACTTAGTTTACCAATCAGGGCCTACATTACCTCTTTGTAATTATTTATGGTGGCCACATTTTGTAATTATTTATGGTGGCCACATTCAGAACTTGTAAGGACATCATTACTAATATGTAAATAGGTGGAATGCCCACCAACTGAAAAGCCAGGCTTCAATTTTTATTTGCCATATGGTAATGGATTATCAAGGCAAATTACAAAAAGAAACCCCATGCTGATACTCAAAAGGGCAGGTAGCAAATTTCAAACCTTGTGTGTGTCTATCCCCTAGTCCTGCTCCATCCGTTGGATGATCAGATTTACGGCAGCATTTGCTGATGAGAATGCACCGTGGAAGCTTTCTTGATATGAGATGGACTCCAATTCTCTAGCCATCTTTAGCAGAATCTCACCTACATCAGTTTGTTTCTCTACCAAAGATTTGTAGAATGAGTGGGAAGCAACCTTGCTGATTTCTAAATTAGTTGCCTCTGGGCAGTACTCATCATCCAACCATTTGTGGAGAGTTACCCTTAGCCACTCTGACTCCTACAACAATGTCAAGATTATTGATCATGCTCATTTATAAAGTAATTGAGATGCAATACAAACTGATTTTCTTTACACAAGCAGAGGAAGGAAAGAGAGAACACTAGATGAAAGCAGGGTAGTGCTTGAAGTCTTGGCATTTGGAGCTAACTGTAAATCATCCACCAGGGAAACTTATTCTACAGGGGTTGGACCACATCTTATGTTCAACTCCAAATTCAAAGATTGCTTGCTTGAGTTAGTTAAAGAAAGAAATTCATGAAATTCAAAATGCACATATATGAATCAAATAGTCCTCTCCCCACTCATATTGTGTAGTCTACCACTATTTTAAAAAAGAAAAGAGAGAGAGAGAGAGAGAGAGAGAGAGTCTCCATGAGGATGGCAAGGCATGATTCCTGAAGTTCACATGATATGTTATTCACAGGACAATCAATTTGACATTTTGCAGAATTAGTCTTTGAAAACATGTTACAAAAGGCCACAGGCCAAAAAGAGATCAAAATATCAGTTAACATCTCCAATAGACTAGGAATATTACATGCCACGGCACAACCCAGAATTTGATGTACACGAACTTTCTTTGGCTGTAAACTTTGGTTGTGTGAAATAATAACTTGATCTGAGGCCTGTAGTCAGGAATTTCTTGTGACATTGGTAGTGAAGGATATTTTGATTAAGAAATTAAGGTTGGTTTCGTTAAGATACTCAATCACGTTCACAAACTGAAGCACGAATAGTATCTCTTAAAACAATTTACATAATTAATTATCAGAATAGCTGTGCCTCTATAGGAGCAGATTACCAACATATGGTTCTATCCTATATATCTTTTTCTATTTTCCTTTGGTACTGTACCGGAGTTAAACCGTAGGCGTGTGATGATAACACGCTAGGACCAGTCCGCACGAGTCTCTAAGTAAGCCTAGTGAACCTGCACAAGGTGGCAACCGTTAAGCTGGTGGCGGCGATTGCTGGAAAGCCACTTCGACGGTCAAATTAGTATGGTATTTGAAAGGGAGGAAGAGAATATGCTGAGAGAATGAATTTTAATAAAGTTTCTCCTATGAATGTTGGTGTGTACCTTGATAGCTTGGACTTGGTCCCTTTTTATAGGGGCTGATGGACATCCCCTTTTGGGGGTTTATGATAGGCTGACTCCCATCAAGTGCCTTACCCTGCAAATGGGCAGGTCAGGCCGATATGCCCTGAAATGATGTGTGACTTGCAATTTTGATCTTATCGCCATTAATGCTAGAAGTTCAGCTATGTTACCCTCATTAATGCTTGAAGCTTGGCTTTTCTACCCTCATTAATGCTCGAAGCTCGGCCACACTACTCTCATTAATGATCACAGCTTGGTCACATCAGCTACAACCTTGCACTGGGAAAGTTCTGCTACGGCATCTCTGTGCAGCCCAGCCTTGGAGATCATAGCCCGCTCATGTGGCCCTTCTTTGACGGTCTATTAAGGACGGCCTCCTACACTAGGCCCATTGGGCCAATGAGAATCTGGCCCGAGTTGAATCCGTCTCCCTTGAGGTACAATGAAAGACCAAAGGCTATATACTATATTCATTTGCAACACAGGACAAAGTCCAACACAAGGGTAAGCAAACAGCAAGCAATAGGAGCAGTGAGCGCATCATTAGTGAATAGAACAGTACTTCGTACTGAATTTGATTTTTTTCCATAAAGCAGTCCCGTAAGGCTGTTATAAAATAGATATTTCATAAACGTGGATGACAGCTACTTCCATCGGCAATTTATTAATTTATTTGTGTTTTGATGAATACATTGGGCATTTATGATCTGGAAAAAGCATAAATGAATGTGCCTGGAATGTGATTTAAGCGCAACTGAATGTTAGCAAGTTACCTATGGTTGAACAAAGATCAGCAACTTGTTACAGATTTTTTCCCCAGAAATAATCAAAATTATTTCACTTTAGTTTTAGTAACCTCCGACGAGCCTCGCCAGAGCCTTCAGTTGCATCTCCATCCACTGACAAAGCCTCTTTGGTGTTTTCTTTTTCCCCTCTTCAGATCTCGCTTTCGCACACTTTTGTTTGAAAGCTAATACTTGCTATTGGATCTCTGTATTGGTTTTGGCTTTTGTTTGGGGCGTCGTTCATTGAGTTCTTTGTCCTTTGTTGATTCCATTTGCCTCAGATTTGGCCTAATCATCTCCTTCGACACGTTTGCAGAAAAATTGCAGTCTATTAGCATTCGGCTTAATAGAGTCAACTACTCGTATTGGTCCAATGTTATGAAAAGCTTTCTTCTTGGAAAAAGGACAATAAGGATATGTAACAGGTTCAACCATCTGATCTAAAAATCCTAAGGTTGAGGGGTATAACTCATTTGTTGCACTAAGGGACATGAAGAATGCACATGTACTTACTTGGTTTCACAACTCTCTGGAGCTAATTATTGGCATAAATTTCTCAAAATATATGACTGTCAAACAAGTATGGGATCATCTTCAGAATATGTATTTTGCATCCAATTTCGCTAAACAATATAAATTAGAGATGGCAATTCGAAGTATTAAGCAGAATGACAAATCAATTCAAGACTTCTATAATGAGATGACAACTTATTAGGCACTTATGGAACTTTCTGACTTACAGCTTCTCAGTAGCTATATTCAGTATCGAGAAAAATAAAGGCTAGTATAGTTTGTTATGGCACTCTGTGATCAGTTTGAGTTACTTCGTGGTGCCATTCTTCGTTGCACCCTATTGCCCTCCGTTGATAGGGCTATTCCTGAGCTTATTGAAGAAGAGACACGATTCAATATTGCTCAGACGACCATTCCCTCGCAGTTAGTATTTGTCACCTCTTCCTCGTCAGTAGGTGTCACTTCTCATCTTTCATTGCTGCCTACTCCCTCTCCTCATCTGATTCAAATTAGGGATGGCCACGGGGTGCGTTTTTTGCGGGGAATGCATAATCCGCCCCGCCCCCGC